>CM034150.1:693366265-693966265 GCA_019776745.2 Taxus chinensis
TAAGGAATCGCATTCTTGTTAATACAAACTCATTACTAACTAAAGACTATTATTTCTTTGCTATTCATTTTATAAGAATCTAAATTTCCAAATGAAAAATAGTTTCCTTTGAATTCAAACCAGTTATGGGGTAAAAAGGTTGTATAAGAGAGATACATGTAGTCTATTAGAAGAGATAGACGTACCCAAAAATGAGTTCAGTCTTGGTATTAATAATGTGAGAGAATGAGGGGCAATATTAGTTAGAAAATGGATGATGTGAGATACATTCTATAATTCTCCACCGATAACTCAAGTCAAGCACAAGATCAATACAACCTAAAGAAACCTTTATCCTTTCTGATGACTGAAGGATTCTTATAATAATATTGCAAGAATGACAACTTGTTTCCAATCAACCACATTGGTAATTTCAAGATCCAAATAATGTTTGGGATCTATTTTTAATTTCATTCACCTGCGTGACAATTACACAACATCTTCAAACTTGCAAATAAATGTGGTTTTTTTATTCAAACTCTTATGGGACTAAATATTTCACATATAGATGCATTTCCCAGGTTGATAGGAAATAGTAAAAAAGTGGAACACTTGAATAATAATGGTAATAAATTTATGCATATAATTTCATAATTTAGCTAACAATAACCATTTATATGTATCATACAATTATTTTCTTATTTATATATTTATTATTAATATTGTGCATTATTTCTGGATAAAATTACATAGGATATTTAAAGATTTTGATGTTTCGAGTCACATACTGGAATCATCATCAAGGGTGAAGTACCAGCTTGAAGAAGTTAGATGAGATAATCAATCATAAATATTCTAAGAAGGAAAATAAAAAGAAAAATAAGGTAGGGTGGATAGGAGTCATCCAACCACATCAAGAAAATAATAACTTAAACAAATGCTTAAAGATGGGTGGGGACAAGATTCATTAAATGACACATAAAGACAGAAGAAATCGAGGGTATAAATACCTTTCTTAAAAATTATAAAAATAAGGCTATAAAATAAAATAAAAATAAATAAATTATAAAGAGGTTTATAAAATAAAGATAACACAAGGCAATACAAGCAACAAACTAAATAATGAAAGGAGAGAGAAAATTCAGCCAAGAGGAAGGTGAGGAAATACGATAAAGGATAAAAGGAAACAGAAAAAATGAGGTGTGTCAAGGTTTTCGAAACCTATGCAATAAAGGTTTCCATGAGTTACTATCCTTCCATCCATCATCATGATTCATGTTTCTAGGGTTATTTTCGATCTCCACAACCTCATGAATTCTTATCACAGAGCAGCAGTTCTCCATTTTAATTATTCTAGAATCATTTATCCATATAGAGTGCTTATTAATATTACTATTTTGTAACCTTTTTATAATTTAATTTATAAATATATATGTTGCTAGAGGGAAAAGGGAAACAAACAATGGTCAATTTATTATGCTTATTGACACATGTCTACTGGTGGATGGAAAAGGGAAACAAAAAAGTGTCAATTACTGGATGGAAAAGGATAGAAAACAACTAGACTAAGTCAAGTTATATAAACTTATCAACCTTTTCAAAGAAAAAATTCCCTCATGAATTTTTCATAATGGAAACCCTAATTTTATTTATGATAATTTTGTATGTTATTTCTTATAAATTTCTTACAATTACACAAAATTATTTACAACATGATATAATTATAACAATACAATTATAAGAGATAAAATGAAAATTATACATAATAACATAAGATTGCATTTATTATGAAATTTTTAGATTACATATCCATGGAATCCTCATGGATATTGATTTCAACCTTCATAGTGGAAGAAAAAGAGCATAATCAACACTTGTGCAATGAGGAAATTAAATTTTGTGAATGTAAAACAAAACCCTGACCCGAGCCATTCAGGGTGTACCTTGTAGTCTTTGTTGAATGCACCATGCACACTCCTTCTCAATCACAAGGTAGTTACTTTCTACTTCACATTGGATTCTAGCATCTTAAATTATTTCCTTTGATTCATTGATAGTTGTCTGCTACCGGATGGAAAAGAGTAGCAAATTTATGGATTGAGTCAATTTGTATAGGCCTATCAACCTAATCACTTGAAAACTTTAGAAAATATTGAATCACATCCCAAGGGTGTAGTAACAAAACATCCCCTTCCACCTATAATTTTGATGGCATATTCCTCAGTAATGGATTACCTATTATCCTGAAGAATAAAGGTTGTATGGATGCCAAATTATATGGAAGTTTAAAACCAATTTCAAAGAAAAATTAATGGAATCAAATTAGGAATTAGGTGTAAAATATGAAAACCATTGTTCTAAAGGTTTACAACAAACTATACAGATAGTTTTGTTAGGAGGAAAATCTTAGTGATGTAAACAATTTGATAATATTACAAATTTAACTTTGAAAAATTGTCCATTGACTACTATAATGTTCCAAGTATTAACTTGTTGTTCATTTACCCACATAACCCATGAGTAGTGCATAGTTTATCCACATGATTATTCCCATTTTCCCCATCTCCAAGGAATATATGTAGACATATTGACAAAAATATATACAAGGGGAGGGTTCGTAAAATTAATAAGAAATAAGTGCTTCATGAAAACATGATCAAAATATTAATGCTTACACAAGTGTGAATAACATAGAACATCATGATGGTAGATTTCTTATTGGAAATATATTGTCCACATAACTATCAAGTAAGATCCAAAATGGAAAAAGATTATAGGTTATTTTTTGTTATTTATAAAATATTCCAGAATTGGAATTGTCAACAAATTTAATTCAATTTTATTTATAAGGCACAACAACATCAACTAGTGAGCTTAGATGTTGATGTGGTGTGATTAATGGAAACACGTTGTCTATAGAATTGCAAAATAAGATCTAAAATGAGAAAATATTATAAGCTATTTTCTGCTATTTAGGAAATAATTAAGAATTAGAATTGTCAACAAAGTTAATTCATATTTTATTTCCAAGGCCCAACAAAATCAACTAGTGAGATTAGATGTTGATGTGGTGTGATTAGTGATGTCCGTTTTTTTAATGAAAAAAAATCTCCTTAAATATTTATGTAATTTTAAAGAGATTTGCTAAATTTTTACAAGTTTATATTGGTAAGGCAATAATAGAGGATAATAGATAACAAATACATGTTTAATAACACATATGCAAAAAAATTGAATGAATCTTCATTAATTTTATGAATATTAATTCATAAAATTACTGCACATTGCATGAAGAGAAGCTTCTAGTTGTTTGGAAATTGAGTTATCTTATATAATTGTTATGTTTTGATGAATTTTCTTTGATAGTTGTCTCTTGGATCTAAAGGGATACGCGATAGATATTTCGTTGTCATCTGAACCATAAAAAATGTATTTATTTTAGCCAATTTATTCAAAACAAGTATGCCTATGTAAAAGGAGGATTTATGAGACTAGGTCATGTCCATTGGACATTAAATATTTGTTACAATCTTTATTCTTGTCTAATAGAGAATACATTTCCCTTCAATCAAGTCAAGAAAAATTCAATAGGCATATTTTCACCCTTTACATATTTAACATAAAGTAGAACACTGTCAAAAACTCAAGATTCTCAACCAAGAAAATCATTAGTACAAATTTCCCTCACCAAATAAATAATCCATTCATGTGACTAGATCCTTACTAATATTGTGTGAAGACCCATATCATGTTGAAAAAATTGGAAAAAGTGGCTAATTTAGCTCACCTCTCCTAGAAATAGCCATATGAAATTTGAAAGTTTGTTTTAGATTAATATTTGGATTAAATATATCAGTACATGCACATGGAGAATATTTATAAATATATAAAATTCCTATGGGAGTTTATTGTTTTCATCTACTCTATGTAGCTTGTTTGAGAAGCTAAAAGTCTCCAGATTCTTGTAACTTCCATATATATGTTGTAATTTTATTCATTTTGCAATGAAATAGAAAAACACCAAATTTTATCAAAATTTATCTAGAAAGATTTTAATTTTTTGTTTTGTGTTTTATTTCTACTATTTTCCTCCTCTTCACCTTTCATACCATTAGAAATAGTATGCTTAAGTTCCCCACAACAAATTATGACATTGTGTGTTAAGAATTAGAGCCCTTAGTTTTCCTTATTTGGTTCAACACTCATGTAGTTAATAGAGTCAATATTCTCATGTGTTGGTGCTCTAAAAATCTTGTTACCCAAAAATACATTACTCAACCTTCCCTTTTCCTTAATAAATTTATTTTTCAATTTAGTTGTCTATGACTAGGTGATCTTATAGGCTTCCACAAATAAAATTTTGGACAATGAAACCTTTATATCAAAATTTGCAAAATAATTTCCCTTAGATTATAATATAATTCTAAAGAAATAAAACAATATGTATTTAATAACAATTTATAGAAGATATACTTGAAATAAATAATGCAAATATGAATTTATGGAGAAAAATGTGACTTGGTATAGGAATGATTGATCCACAAAATAGATGTAAAATCACTTGATTTTTCAACAAAACTTATTGTTTTTAGATATGTATGAACACTAGAAAAATACCATATTTGGATCAAATAAAGGGTTGAAATTTATTATAAAAATATGCAAATGAACAACTCACAGACATGGTTGAAAACATAGTTTCCTCAGCCCAAAACACATGCAAATTAGTTGATCTTGGTTTCCAAAATTCTAATTGGGGGACATCAAATCAAATATGGTCCAAATTTTCCCTAGATCACTTAGAAATTTCCCTAAAGTAGGTCACTCCACTGTAGAAAAACTAGAAATGCAAGATAGAATTCAGCTACAATATTTTACCTTAAAACCCTAGTTGGGATCAACACAAATTTGCAACTATGACCTTCAAGTACTATTGGAAATCTAAAATAGTTACTTGAAAAGAAATGGAAGCCCCTGAATAGAGATTCCTCTCAAAAAGGGAGAATAGTTTTCTTCTTCTTCCTAGATTAAAGAGGGATTTTTTCCTCTCAAGCAAAACAGCAAAGGGTTTTTATCCTTTGGAGTAAAGATGGAAAGCATACAAGTTTAAACCAAATATGAGAAATTATAAGATGTCAAAATATGTCCTCTCCAATGCATGGAGACTTTCTTTTATAAGTTGTCTTATCCTTTTAGCCACCCAAAACAACCAATCATCTCACTTTGAATCATTTAATGTTATCCACTTGCTTTATTTCATCCGCATATGGGTCGTATTTTTCCTCTTAGGGAAAATAGAAATAAACTGACTTTTCCTTTTATTCTTTTATTTTGTCACTAATAAATTAATTTAAGTGCTTATGATATAATTTTATAATGCACTTTAAAATTAATTAATTAATACTTAGTTTCAATTTTTATCATTTCCTTATCCTTCGGGAAACAAAATTAGGATAAGTGTCTTTGACCTGTTACTTTCGAGAAGGGTATATTACAATCCTCCCTTCCCCAAATTGTTTTCCCTCAATAAATTGTAACTCATGTGCCCAAGTGCCACATGCAAGAGATAAAACATGTTATAGTGATCCAGCCTAGATCATGTGCCTATCAAATGAGACATCTCTTGCCAAAATACAAATCTCTCATGATGCTCATAAACATGAACTTGGATCAAAGGATCCACATACTCCATATTACAAACTCGATCCCCTAACTTATTATGCTTCTCGTGAGGAAAATAAATATGGATATGTAGTGCAATACATATGACATATTATCATTCCTTTAATACCTTGGTATATCCTTGAGATCTTCATTTCCTTTTTCCTTCATGACATCTTGGCTTTACCGAAATGCATAGTATTCATGTGCTCCAGATAAAGTATGTAGTGTTCCATCTATGGGACTGTTTTCCTCTTCCTTTTTTCTTTTCAACTTCTTCTAGATCATCATTCTCTTCTTTTTCTTCTCCATCTGAAATTACCTCTATATAATGGGTTGCCCCTTGTTGCCCAACATTTTGTATTTTTTCTCACTATTTGAAGTGGGTCTTGGTTGTCCAAAAGACCCCATTGGCTTCCCCAAAGGTTCTGACCTTTTTTTTCAATAAGGTATACTCCTACTACCATATTTAGATGCATCACATTAAACAACAAGATGAATTGAAAAATCTGGAATAGCAAGTACTGGGTATGAACTCATTACCTTTTTGAACTTTTCAAATGCTTATTGTATGTATCTTCTTGGCTGCTCATGTTGAACTGTTCTATTTTTGTCTGTGCCCTTGTTATTCTTCACTTGACAAAAGTACCTGAACTTCAACATCTCTCTCACCCTAAAAATGAGAGCTTCTTATTCTTCACCACATGCCTCTATGTCTTCAACATCACTAGGAGTATCTACCTCAATTGGATTTTCCTTTTTTCGAAGAAACTTGACCCTAAATATTTTAGATGGAGGCTTGATGGATGTTTTCTGGTCCAGATGAGCTTCCTTCACCATGTTTAGTTTTTCCTTGGTTACTTGGTAAATTATGCCCATATAGATCCTTTTCCAAGTCTATGATTAAACCTATCAATGCATCACACATTTGCCTTTAAGATTACCTCAACACATGTTGCATTTCTCTTTGGATTTCCCTTTGAGATTCTCTCAGAGCTTGTTGCAACTCTCTTTGGATCCTTGTAATTACTTCCTGCATAAAACTCAACTCATTTGTAGGAGGATCTCTCTAATCTTGATCAATTATGGTTCCTTTCTTTGGAGTTTGATTTCTTCTTTGATAAACCTGAGTCAACTTTTCCTTGTGCATTAAGATCTTGTTCTTCTCGCATGCTAGCAAGGATCACCACTCTCATACCATTGTAATGTCCCCAAATGGAAATTTTTTTCCCTAAACAGAACATCATTAAATATAAACTACAATAGCAATTTATAGAAGATATACTTGAAATAAATGATGGAGATTTGAATTTATGTAGAAAAATGTGACTTGGTATAGGAATGATTGATCCACAAAATAGATGTAAAATCACTTGATTCTTCACCCAAACAAATTAGTAATTTTTATTTATGCAAAAGCATGAGATAAATACCAGTTTTGGATCAAATAAAGGGTTGGAATTTTATTTATAATTTTACAGATGAACAACTCACAAACATGACTAAAAAATAGAGTTTCCCAAGCCCAAAAAGTATGCAAATTAGATGATCTTGGCTTATAAAAATTTGACTATGGAACACCAAATCAGATCTAGTCTAAACATGCCCTAGATCATTCAGAAATAACCCCAAGGTATGTCACTCCACTATAGAAAAGTTGTAAATGCAAGGTATAATTCAACAAAAATATTACACCTTCAAACCCTAGCTAGAATCAACATAAATCTATAACTCTGACCTTCAAATACTACTGGAATTTAGAACTTTGAAAATCAATGGAAACCCCTTAATAGATCTTCCTCTCAATAAGGGAGAAGATTTTATGTTCTTCTTCCTAGCTTAAAGAGGGATTGCGTCCTCTCAATAAAAAATACAAATGGTTTTCATCTTTTGGAGTAAAAATGGAAAGCATACAAGCTTAGACCAAATATCACAAATTATAAGATGTCAAAACATGTCCTCTCCAATGCATAGTGACTTGTTTTTTATAAGTTTTCTTGGCCTTTTGGCCACCCAAAACAACCAATCAACTCACCTTTCCTCTTTTAATATTTTCCACTTGCTTTATTTCATCCACATATGGGTCACATTTTTCCCCTTAGGGAAAATAAAAACAAAGTGATTGTTCCTTCACTAATAAATTAATTTAAGTGCTTATGATAAAATTTAAAAGTAATTAGTTAGGACTTAGTTTCCCTTTTTCTCATTTCCTTAGCTGTCGGGAAATAAAATTAGGCTAAGGGCTTCCACCTGCTACTTTCGAGAAGGGGATATTACAAGTTAGCACAATCTATCTTGTCTTCTTAATAGTAATTCAATTCTAGGTCTCCATGGTGTCCTAGTACGTATTTTATATTATTTTTGGTTAGTGATTAGAAATATAAGATACCTACATAATGAATAGTTGTTGACTATCAACCTAAAATCCATAAATTTTTGAGGTCTAATTTGAACAACCACTTGCATTTAGTTTTTCATATTTTATGAAATCTAATAGTGTTCCCAATTACTAGAAGACGATATTATTTTGCTTTGGTTTTAGTTTGTATTTAAATAAACATTACATGTAACTTGGCTATGTAAAAATATTTTGGAATTTCTAACATCAATTATGTTGAAAATACATTTTTTATTTCATGATAAATTTGTAATCGCATTTTTACTTTCATATATATTTTTGTAACAAAGCTTTAAAAGCTTAAAATGTACTTTTAACTTTTTAAAAATATGTTGACATAGAGATGTTTGTGGATTCATTGTTGAATTTTTCATTATTTTTTACCTAAAATGCATAGTAAGTGCATTTGAAAATAAAAAATGTATAAGGATTTTTTTAAAGAATGTGCCATCAATTATATGCTCGCATTTGTGTCATTTCAAGAGAAAATTTTGATAAAATTCAAGCAACAATGGAAAATTGTAAAAGATCAATGGGAACACCTATTATCATTGAAATTCAAACACTTTCTGAATCAATTGTTTAGTATTTTAGTGAAAACATGAATGATCTCAAAAGTGTGGGGGGAATCAAGATCAAACCTCGGGTGAAAGGGTCGATTCCTCTCACCTAGTTCATTACAACTACTCTAACTATCTTCTATTCCAACACTATCTAGATCTAACCTTAGAATCTTGAGGAGACATGATGAGAGATAAAACTGAAAAATAAAAGGGGAGTGATGCACAAAACTGGAAAATGGATTGATTATATCTCTAAAAGACACAAATGTGAACCCGCAGATGAAGCTTGAATAAATTAACACAAATTTGAAGGAAATAAGATGGAAAGGATTGAAGGCATTTAAGAGGACAAAGATGTTCACATTAAACGCAAATCATTTAAAGAAACAAAGTCACACTTGCATTAATAACAAATATTGACCATGTATAGACACAAAGTTGAGGCAATACGTCTCCACATGCGACTTATAGAGGTCACAAGCAAGATTTTTTGAGTTCAAAAGTAGAGCTCTCAACTTATAGAAATTGTTGGGGTTGTAATATTAAGCGTGAAACTGCTTAATTATAAAACCCGCTAAAGACTAATAAATTTGGCTTATAATGTGGTTTATTCCAATATCAGGTTGGAACATGTTTAAAATTAAAATATAAGAGTGGATCCAGACCACCTGAATCAGTATAAATCAAGGTTATCTCTTTGAGATCGAAATACACAGAGATGAATATCAGTGATTGATCTCGAATAAGATAGCAAACTATCATGTGAGCTAGAAGCAAGTTGATGAGTGATTTTAATAGTTTGTATTCAAGAAAATAGTTGAATTTTTTATTATCAATAAAAGATAAGTGATATTTTTTAGTGGATTTTTAACTGAAAGGTTATCCCACTTAAATATTATGTCTTTTGTTCATATAATTTCATGTTCATGCACTAAATCTAATATATAATTCAATTTATGATGTAATCTATCCTATCTTATTGTTTAATCATAAACTATAATCCTTGGAAATTTATTTTGGTGTATATATATAGATTTTTGGTATTATCTATCCCCACGTTTCCTAATAGAAATTGAACTCCTATCATGTGCCAAATCACTTACATTTATAGAATTTGAGAGAGAGGAGTGAATAAATCAATCACATCTAAATATAATTGAAATCAACCACCCTCTAACACCAAATACCAATCATAGGTCAGGTATTGGCACTTGACATCACCCCAAGCACATGTCATCAAATCGCTAGTGCAGGAGGATGAAACCACTCATAATTAAATTTGGGTTGGTGGAATCGTTGAGCATTTGGTTCAAAACAAGTGAAAATTTTACAATATTCCACAAATTTTGATGGTTTTTCTTTGACTCACATCCTTCTCATTGTTAAGAAACTTCTCATACTCTGCAGCCTTAATGTATTATGCATTTAACCTGCCTTCTCCACATATTGTGGCGTTCAACCTCTTTCCCTCATGGCTTTCTCCTTGTGTGTTCTTTGTACATCCAACGACTTGGTTGACTGTAGAATAATACATCTTTGATTTTGTTCCATGGCTTCCACCCTTATCCACATTCAAACTTTTTTACTTTTGTCGTGTGGTGTCTCACGAAACTTTTTCCTTGCATCACTTCCTTTTCTTAACTAACTATATGCATTGTTTAGTGGAATTAACCAACTCCAAATAATTCCATATTTTCCAAATTCGTGTAACATTGTATCTCCAATCCGTAAAGAGCTTAACCTTTCTTACATGCCACGGAAGACTAATTTTTCAACTTATTCATTATGCGGGTCCTTAATCCGAAGCCACCTAATTCTAAAACTTGGATGATTTGTTCAAAATATCATGGGGTTATATTTTGGACAACATTTTGGTGACCTTCAAGGGAAATATTCTTGTTAGATGTAAATATCAGTAGCCATAAAGTATCCATTTGGTATGGATTCAAATATGAACCTGAAAATTGATCTAGAAATTTTATAATTGTCCCTGAAACTTTTATTTTGAAGCTAATCTTTTGGGTCTTTGAGTGCATCACTTTTAAACAACCCCAAAACCTTCTTATTTTCTGCCATGGAGGGATTAAACTGAAGTGGCCTACATACAACTAAAATGGACTTGTAAAACCTATATACAAAAGATGAACTTCATACATTCTCCAAGTAAAGCATACAAAGTCTATACAAGCACTTATTCAGATGATCACCACACAGATTGAGGAAAAGGAAGTCAAAAAATGATCATCACACAACAAGAGGAGGGAACCTCCAACACAATAAGGAAAGGAAATAAAACAACAACTATGTATAAGATGCAACAAACCAACTTAAAGTGAAGGTTTGATATATATCTCATTAACTAGGATTTTAAGTACATCCCCATCAAGTTTAGTCAACTCAAAAGAGTTGGATTACTTACATGAAGTGGTGATGTATCGACCACTTAAAGTGCATCAAACTTAGATTGTCACCTTGGTTTATCTCTTTCTACGTCCCATTTCAGGACCATATCTCTTGTTTTGAAAGCCTATTCTTTGGATTTCTTGTCAAACCACTGCTTGGTCAACCTTTGGTGCTCTTCTAATCTAATCATGAAGAATTGCCTCAATTATTTAAGCTCAGCCAATTCTTCCATTCTGATTATTCTTTGATATTCACCCTCAAACTTTAACTAATGAGTCTTCTCTAATGAGATTAACTCTAGGGATAGTGGAAGTTTGCACTCTTTACCATACATAAGGACAATAAGAGAATTGCCAAAAAAAAATTTATGTGATCATATCATTCCATAGATAATTTTTCACCTTGGTGTGCCATTGCCTTTTATTTATCTCCATTATCCTCTTTATGATTCCGATCAACTTCTTTTTATTAAATTATGTCAATCCATTACCTTGAGGGTAGTAATTGGAGTAATTCTTAAAGTATATTCCATGTTAAAGAGCTCAATTAGATATTTTTAGAGTAGAGGAATGATTTTGCATTACCAAAAATAATATTTTGGGGAACCTAAACATTTTCATAATATCTTTAAGAAAATCAAGGATAGATGAATTAGTAGCTTCCTTGAGTACCACAGCCTTCGTCCACCTAGTAAAATAATCAATTGTTGTCAAGACCCACTTATGACTTGTTAGTGCAAAATCACAACACCCCCCAAATGACCAAGTTGTGGATGGGCCATTTGGGTGTAATATTCATAACATGGATCTATCCTAAGTGTGGGGCCCTATGAAATGAGATATCTCTCTGGTGAAGGCCGGTTCCTACTCCTAATCCTACTTGCCACAAACTACTCCTACTATAAGCAAAACAACTAATTATACCTATTCTAACACTTCCAAGGAGACAGGGAGAGAGATGCCTGAAATAAGACCTAAACTAGAAGAGGTGATACACCAAGAAAATGAGTGTTAGATAGTCCACAATGCATGAAGATAGAGGAGAATGAGTGTGAGGAGGATGGTCTAGCATCACAAACCACAATTGCATTCACAACCACCTTCAAATAAACACAACATTATCTAAAACCTGCAATAACCACAAAATTATTGGATAGAATTGAGAGGCAAGAAGAACAATGAAAATAAATCAAGGATAGAAAAAATTATTATAAAACATAATTTAATTTCTATCATATTTTGCATAGTACATTCATAGTAGGAAGAAAGCATGAATAGAATCCATTATAGATTTTGAGGGAGGAGGTTTGAATCCCTACAACTACCCTACAAAAATGGCAATATGGGATGCATGGAGTAGAAAAATTATCCAACCCTTTGAAATGTGTAACCCCCTTCACATTATACAGTAGAAGAATGAGAGGGATAAGAGAGAAGAAGTAATAAATGTGCCCCAACTACCCATGGGAAGTAGCTAGTGCACCTGAGCTGCTTACATGACCTAGATCTCCCTATTTAACTTTTTCCATGAAAATATGTTCAAAATCCATTTTTATTGGATCCATCTTTTTGGGCTTGGAAATACCTTTCCGATGACTATAATTTTATTAAAATTTTAACACCTGGGAGCAAGATATCACCATTTTTGTAGGGGTTAGTTCTTATGTTTTGGGGGGCCAGCTCCCTTTCACCACCAACTTGTTCTACCAACTCACCATTCAATTCACCTACCCCACCATTCATCTCCCCACCCAACTCACTAGTCAATTTAGCGGTTGACTCGGGCTTAGCACTTAACGTTTCGGGGTGGAATTTTTATCCGCTTTGCAT
The DNA here is from genome assembly GCA_019776745.2 of Taxus chinensis. Lineage (NCBI taxonomy): Eukaryota > Viridiplantae > Streptophyta > Pinopsida > Cupressales > Taxaceae > Taxus > Taxus chinensis. The sequence goes on from CM034150.1 coordinate 693,379,099, forward strand.
TATGTGCATGCATGCACTTTCCATTCCGCCTATGCATTGCATCCTTGTGTGTTAGATTAGCTCACCTCCCCGACATGTCTCTACCCCAAAAAACCCCACATGACTCACTCCATGATGCTTTGTGGGTGTGGAACCCGTAATGCATTTTCATTACCCGTGCCATATTCCCTCCGTGTGTATTCTCGACTCCTACTTCCACTGAGCCAATCCCAGACACACCACGGTGAACTCTCATGCAACTTGGGCATGGAACCCACAAAACATCCATATTACATCATACACCATACAACATGTCAGTGTAATTCTATCCCTAAACCCAACGCGACTTCCACCTCACCGATGTGCTCGCCAAGTCGTCTCGACGAGCCGCTCCAAACCCTGCGTCACGATCCACCGACCCAACTCGCTGAGGCACCCTTCTAGCCCAAATTTCCCACTACCATGAGCTATATGCTCAGTGATTTTCAACCAGCTCACCTGGGCTATACAAACGAGCTGCCCCCTTACATTCCATGAGCTCACTAAGCTAGAATTTAGCTTGGTCCCTCCTTTTGAGCCCTTTAAGCAATTTTAGCTCATTTTTTGCATTTTTTAGGGTTTTTTTTTAATTTTCTCAATGCCAGAGGCTGAGGAGGGACAATAGAACACCCAAAAAATTATTTCCACATTTTGCTAAATTTTTTACTAATTTTTCTTGAAAGTGGTCCCAGTAGGCATATTTTACCTTGTAATGGAGGCATGAACCTGAATAACCTGGGATGATTCCAAACCAACCCGAATGTCGCTGATGTTCCTTGAACATGAAATTTAGCATGAGAACCCATATTTCACTGTAATGGACATACCCATTTTCTGGTCTAGTTTTACCTAGTTGTCCATTTTACCTGGGGTAGGTAAAATGGATAACATGACTTGCACTTGACACAAGATTAATCATACTAATAAAAGCAAGTCCCTATTAAGAAAAGGGTTCATCTCTCTTAATGGGATGAAGTGTGAAGGCTGCCATATTATTTTAACCAATGAAGAGAGAACATTCTTTACATTTTTTGACCCATTGATGAGCACCCATGAACAATGTGGGCAAGAAGTATCATGCCTTTATAATTTTTATTGATGTGTCCTTAGCTGAGAAGTTTCTACTAGAAAAACCACTATGAGATTATTTCATGACCTTATCCACTTGTTCACCCTCAATGCACCTTAGTAGCACTCCATCAATGTTGTTTTTTAAAACGATCATGCCAATCAACATGTAAGGAACAAATTGCAATCTCAGGTGTCATCTCTTAGCTTTACTAAAGCTGGGAGAATATACGTCATTGGATAAAAATATAGCCATGTTATGAATCCAAGTATGGTTTCTATGTTGACCTCCTCTATTTCATGGATCCTCTTCATTTCATTGTCATGTTATACTCTATAGGTATTCTATTTTCTATCCCTACTCCTCTTCCATGAAGAAGGAGGTTTCTTGATTATCTTGAGTATTCAAAGCAAGTTGCTAACATATTTCTCTACTGTTGCAGCTCAAAATTGCACCCTAGCCCTGTTAGAATTTGAGGATTCAAAAATTTACAGATTAATTCAACATTAATGCTAAACGTTAATGCATTATGTAATGTTACCATAAATATTTAAATAAACATTACATCATCACATAAGTAAATAAAGAAATACTTACAAGAAATAAATAACATAGGTGACACGGTATTTATAGTGGAAAACCCCAATAGGGTAAAAACCACTTTGAAAATAACCTTTTACTTCAGAGAACTTATTTTACATCCAGTAAGATCACCTCCTCCTTTGAAACCTTAATTACCAAGGGTAAAAACAAATCACTTGATTTGCACACCTTTGATATATTTCTCGAATATATCAAATGAGGATCTAAAGTCCTTTTTATATAAGGTGATCAGGTATGTCTCCCAACCCACCTTTTCAACCTAAAATGGTTGATACATATACCTAGGTTATTGTATTTAATAAATAGAAACATAAATGATTCACATTATTAAATACTTACCTAATATATATTACCTAGGTATGAATATTTAATAATAGAAAAGTATTTCATATTATTAAATATTTAATCTATATAATAGTGATAGACCTATATTAATTAAGGGGTGGCAATCGCACTTAATCATTATGTTTTAACACTCCCCCTTAATGTTAAATGGGATAACATATGTCAATAGATTACCTGCCCGTGGTCCACTACAGGATTTACAATCCTTAAACCATAAAGATTTTAGGCTAGCATATAGGTTGAAGGAATTATACCACCTTCATCATACTCAAGTTACATTTTGTTACAAAAGGATTTGGAATCCCAAAGATCATCCCATGTAAAAGGAACGATAAAAATATCGTACCAAGCTAAGAACACAAATGCTAATCAAACACCACGATCTATAAGATGAAAGTAATTCACCAGAATAACTTTACATAAAACCTTTGTAAACAAATAACCAACAATATCATATATTATTATGGAACTCAATTGAAATATAATGAGAATGGGTCTTGCTTATATAGGCAAGGAAAAAAAATATAAGAACCAGTCAAGGTCGTAGATCAAGCCATAAATCAAAGAAATAATTAGTCATCAAAGAACTAGTTAAAACCATAGATTTAGGAGAGAACTAGACATCAAGGATCTAGTCAATACCATAGATCAAGGAAAGAACTATACCTAACAACTAGCTAATATCCCCCTAATATCTAAATAAATAAAAAGAAATATCCACACACATAAGTGGGTGGGGATAAATACAATAAAGGTAAATAAAGTACCTAGGTGAACATGAGCTAAGGTAACTACCTACTCTAACACCATGATCAATAGTTAAGTATGATTTGTGAGTTTTAGATGTTCTCACAAGTTCTCATAAAATGTTACTGAACCCAAGCATATAGGAGCTTTTTATAACTAAGGACCTCCTTTACAATATGCTTGCACTCGATGTTTACCAGTAAATTCAATAACACTAAAGTATTTACTGAAGACCACCTTTAAGGTCTTTCTACATTTCTTTCTAAAAAAATCCAAGGAGGTATACACATGCCCGAAGGTCTTTTTACACTTTCCCGAAGGACTTATACATTTTCCAAAAGGTATTTTACATTTGCATTTTTATTTTACAAATACCAAGTTCCATTAGGAGGTGACATTTTTATGCACACTCCCCCTCAATGGAAACTCTGACAATCCAAGTTTTTCAGGAAAGTGACAAAACTTTGTAGCACTCAAGGGTTTTATGAATATGTCAGCAACCTACTCTTCATTTTTCATAAACTTGAGATCTATCTCACCACTTAGCACCTTCTCACAGATGAAGTTTATATGTATCTCAATGTGCTTCGTCCTCTGATGTTGTACTAGATTATGTTCAAGAGTTATAGTGCTCTGGTTTTCATAGAACAAAGGAGCACTACTTGGATCCTCCATCTTTATCTCGTCGAACAACCTCTTTAGCCATAGAGCCTCTTTTGTAGCTTTCATTGCACTTCTATACTCAACTTCAGTTGAAGAGATAGAAATAGTTGGCTGATTTTTACTACACCAAGTAATGGCACCTACACCAAATTTAAACACATAACTAGAAGTAGATTTTCTATCCAATACATCACTAGCATGATCAGAATCACAAAATCCATACAAGTTAACATTTTCATTCTTAGTATAATGCAACCCATAATTGATTATTCCCTTAATATATATAATAATTCTTTTTACAAAATTCCAATGATCTCTATAAGGTTCCTGTATAAACCTTGAAGCAATTCCTACTGCATAGGAAATATCATGTCTAGTTATAGTTATGTAAATCAAACAACCAACTAACTGCCTATATAAAGTAGGGTCAACTTTTTCATATGCAAGTTTAGGATCAAGTTTTAGTCTAACTTCCATAGGAGTAGAAATTGGTTTACACTCAATCATATTAAACTTTTTTCAATACATTGGTTCAATATTGTTCTTGAGAAAAAACAATAGAATGCTTATCCTGAAATACAACCTTGCTAAGAAAATGATGTAAGATACCTAAATCAGTCATTTCAAAGTATTCTTTCAATTTTTCTTTAATTCTATGAATTAAAGTAGGACTATCACTAGTCATAAGCAAATCATCAACATATATACATATAATAATAATATGAGAGCCTTTTTGCTTAATGAATAGATAATTGTTAGAAGCACAATTAACAAAATCTAACTGTTTAAATAAGGAATTAATTTTCTCATACCAAGCTCTAGGAGCTTGCTTTAAACCATACAAGGATTTTTTCAACTTATAAACATTGTTTTCTTTACCAATGTCTTCAAATCCTTTAGGTTGAGACATGTAAAGTTATTCTTTTAAATCACCATTCAAAAAACCATTTTTCACATCTATTTGGTGGATTTCCCACCCAAATTGAGTAGAAATAGCAAACAAGGACCTAACAGTACTCATCTTAGCTACAGGAGAAAAAGTATCAACATAATCAATACCAAGTTTATGAGTGAAAACTCTAGCAACAAACCTAGGTTTATGTTTGTCAATACTACCATCAACATTATATTTTACTTTGTATAACCATCTAGACCCTATAATACTTCTTTTCTATGGAGGTGGAGCCAACTCTCAAGTTTGAGTTTGAATTAGGGCATTATATATAGCCTACATTGCATTGATCCACTTCTCATCCTGAGAATCCTCTTCAAAACTTTATCACTTAGGTTCATGCAAGGTCATTAATGCATGGTACGTATGATGGCTTCTGGTCATTTTCATAAGGTCAATAGGATTTGAACTTTCTAACATATACTGAGACCATTTTGGTCTCTTAGCTAGGGAGAAAGGAGATTCAGAAACATCCATAGAATCAACACAATAAACATCGTCATGAACATTTACCAAATTTTCACTATCAAAATCAGAACCGTCATTAAAAGTATTGACAGGAATATCATTATCATTAGCAGATGAACAAAAACATTTTTCCAACACAACAACATTGTGATTTTCAGTTACTTCCATTTTTACAAGGTCATAAATCCTTAGACCTAAAGTGTTAATACCATATCCAATGAAATTACAAGAAAATGAAGTCATATCAAGTTTCTTTCTTTTCTTTTTAGGAATATATAAAGAAGCGGGACAACCAAACACTTTTAAATGAGAGACATCAAGTTTTTTATTAGACCCATTCTCTAATGAGGTTGAAAGGTGAATAGATTTGGTAGGGACCCTATTTAGGATGTAGATTGTTGTGTTCATTACTTCTACCATCAAAAAATTGGGAATACCATCAGAATGAAGCATAGTGCGAGCCATATCTAAAATAGTCCCATTTTTTCTTTCTGAAACACCATTAGATTGGGTAGAATGAGGATAAGTTAATTCCCTTTTAATACCACAATAAATATAGAAAAATCAAACGTCTCACGAACATATTCACCCCCATTATTTGTTCTAATTCTCTTAATTTTATAATTTTATGATTTTTCAACAAATGATTTAAATTCCTTAAATTTTCCAAAATACGTCAGATTTATTTTTAAGAAAATATGTCCAAATCATCCTGGTGAAATCATCAATAAAAGTCACATCATATAAAGATCCATTTAACGAATTTACTTCAAGAGGTCCTCTGACATCAGTATGAATAAGTTCTATAGGAGAAGAGGAACTCTCCTTAGGATGTGAATGAAAGGGTTTAGCACTTTGTTTCGAGTGTAAACATCCTTCACACGCATCATGAGAAGAAGACAACATAGGAAACCCTTTTACTAGATTATATCTAGACATTTTATATAAGCTTCGATAATTACCATGTCCTAACCTTTCATGCCAAAGTTTTGAATTATTCAAACTTTGAGATACAAAACATGATGCAGAAGAGAAATCATCAAAAATATACAGACAATTTCTTTGATTCCTTCAACAATTATACTATCATCACTATCATTGATGTACCAAGTATCCTTCAAAATTTGAATAGATAAACCATCATGAGTAAGTCACGAACATGATAACAGATTCTTTTTAAGCTTAAGAACAAATAAAACATTATTTAAAACACCATTTACAAATTTTACTTTTCTTTTTTCTATTTCTTCTAAGGATGAGTTACTACCAAGATATACACATTCATTGATTTTCATAACATCAAATAGAGAATTGGAAATACCAGTCATATGATTTGAAGCACCTAAATCTAGAATCCATTCAGAATTAGAGGAAGAGTACAAAGCAACATATAATGCAACATTTTTAGGAGCATCATTAGAACTATCCTTTTTCCTTAAATTATATTTAGAAGAGATGGACTGTTTTTGGTTTTTATGGATAGGTTTCTTAGATTTTCAATCTTCCTTTTTATGTCTAAATTCACCACATTTGTGAAATTTACTATTAAAGCTTACACATAATTGTTCAGAAGAAAAACATTTCTTATCAGCAAATGAATATTTAGTTCTGTGCTTTTGATTAAGGAAGGACTTGTGAGACTTGAAATTCGAATTCTGAGTGAGAAGTTTCTGAGAGGCATTCTCCTTAGAGTCAAAGTTAGTTGACAATCAAGCTAACTCGATAAGTAAGGATTTAGTTGATAAGTTATAGTTAGACACTTATAATCATCAAAATCCATATTCATGGGGTTGGGTGAAGAAAGGCATAGACATCAAGGCTACCAAGCAATGCAAAAGTATGTTTGGTATTGATAAAAATTTCATTGATGAAACTACTTTGGATAGTATTCCTCTTGGTGTGTTTGGTGTAGTGTTTGGCAGCCCATACTTGTATATCAAGGATTTCATCTGCATGAGAAGATCCAATTGATACCACTTGGTGAAGAATGGTAAGAGTTACATCATTTCAGCCTTTACATGAGACTCAAAAATCACTTTGGTAAGTGCCTCTGAATCTAAGAATATTATTAATGCTAGTGCAAAATTTGAATTGTTTCTTTTGAGAGATATACAAGAAGAGGAATTTGTTACATCCAAAATCACTTTAGCATGTTTACTAACAAAGAGTAGAATTAGATAAAATATTTAGTTCAGGGAAGTTTCTGAGAACCTACGAGGATACCCCTGGTTAGGACAATTGATCATAAGATACAGTTGTTACCCTATAGTTCACTTCCAAACTTGGGATTTTAAAGGAATTCCTCGAAGGATGCAACAAGGTAAAACAATAGTTAAAGGTTTTTATCAAGCCAAGTATGACTAACAAGTTAGCTGATATGTTCTCTAGGCCTCCTTTACTTTCAGTTATGGGCACTTTCACTCTTGTTGATCCTTTCATATGTGAATCTTATCAATAAGGTTAGGAGAAAGAACCATATTTTGGGGGAAAAATCAGCATAAACCTCTAATTGAGGGCTTTACACTTAGGGGAGAATACTACTTCTAGGATGGGCTGCTCTACAAGAATGAGATACTTTGTGTGCCTAAGGGGAAAGAGTTTAGTTGATGAGGGAATCACATGCTTCTAAGTTGGCTGGTAACTTTAGTGTGACAAAGACTATGGTGCACTTACAGAGGTATATATATTGTCCAAATGTGCAAGCAAAAGTTTACAAATTCATAAGGGCTTGTATTTTATGTAATGCAAGCAAGCCTAGTAATAAAAAGTTGGGTTTATATATGTCATTATCAGTTCCTTCCCGCCCATGGAAGATAATCTCTATGGATTTTTTGGGTGGTTTTCCTACCCCCAAAAAAGGATATGATTATATTTTTGTGGTAGTGGACCAGTTCAACAAACTTTGTATTCTCATTCCTCATAAAAAGACCATTAAAGCCAGTGATGCAGCTGAGTTATTTTTTACTAATGTTTGGGTTCATTTTGGTTTTCCTAATTCTATTATGTCAAACATGGACTCACGGTTTAAAGGAAATTCTTGGTCTACTCTTTGGGAAAATATGGATACTAAGATGAAAAGGTCTACCACTTTTCATCCATAGATAGATGGGAAAATAGAAGTGGTAAACCATACCTTGGTTCAGCTCTTGAGAGGGTACAACATGAAATATACTAGGACTTGGGATGAAAATTTGGTGTATATCCAACATTTTTATAACATGGAAATTCATGCTTCTACCAGTAAGACTCATTTTGAAACATGTTTTGGTTATTTTACTAAGAGTACATTTGATTTTGTTTTGATATTACCATGTACATTCAACATGAAAGTGGATATAGAAGTCTACAAAGCTAAGAATTTCATTGAAAAAATTTAGCAAATACACCTTCAGGTACATGAGAGGTTGAAAGATTCATAGGTTAAGTACAAAGCATGACATGATCAACATAAAACTGAGCATTCTTTCCTTGTTGGTGACAAGGTAGGGTTGTACTCGAGAAAAGAAAGGCTATAAGGTAAAGGTAAGAAACTTAAGCATCTTCGATATAGCCCATTTTAAATTCTGGAACAAGTGGGTAAGAATGCATTTCACTTGGATTTACCTCCCTATATGAGAATATATTCAGTTGTGAATGTTGATGATTTACGTCTCTTTGAGCCCTCCATGTTGGATTAGGAAGAAGAGGGATTATTTTGTACATCCATTGAGGATCTTGTTATGGATAGTCAGTTGTAATTAAGGGAAGATGTGGTATTGTAGCAGAAAGAGAGGACAACAAAGTAAGGATTGCAAGACATGTGGTTGATTGGATTGAAAGGTCAATTTCCTACCAAGGCCAAGTGTTATTCTAGAGAAGATGTGGGGAAGAAATTTTCTCACCTAATCAACCCTTGAAGATTTTAGGAACTTAAGAGACTCAAATTGGGGAGGTATGATCAAAATGGATATGTAAATACCAAATTCTATGTATTATCCTTATTGAGACTTGTAAAACATACCCTCAACATGTTCATTATTTTAGGAAAATGGTTAAGTCAGGATGACGGTGATCCGGACACCTTCGAATGACAAAAGAGACAATTTCTTGTTTTGCTCTGTGTATTAACTATGTGATGGCCATAGAACTACCGTAGAATTTCTACGGTTTCACAGAGTAGAGGTTTTGTAACCATCGCGTGGTTCTACCCCCATAATGCCAAAATGAGGAATTTTAACATTTACAAATGTTTGGGCTTCTCAAAACAATTTGTTTTTCCTTCCTTACATCCTTGCATAAAAACTATAAATAAAGTGCATTTAATCATTCTAATCAAGTGATTTGACTGAATTCAAGTGTGAGTAAAGGAGGAATTTAGAATTTTTCATATTTTTTTCATAAAGAGTTGAGTTTTTTCTTGTTAAGGATTGTAAGAAAGTAATGCAAGTAGAAGGATCTTGAATCCTTCTTGAAGGTCATAGTTTGACAATAAACTTGTATTGTATTGAAGCTTTACACAGTGAAGGGAATCAAGTGCTTACCCCGCTGGAGTTTTTTCCACATTGGGTTTCTCTATTGTCTCCTTATTTTACATCTTTCATTTTCAGTATTGTGTGAATAATGCTTGCATAATAAATTGGATACTAAGAGCTTTATCAAAAAACTTATTCATTATCACAAAATAGGATTTGGTTATTTATTAAAAGAGGTAATTTATGAATTAGTATACAAGATATTTGGACCGCATACTAGGACATTCCCAGTGGTTCCAACTAGGGAGATCAGATAGTGTCATTGGGTTAATATGGCCCCTTACAAAATACTCTGAGAGCGATAGTGACACTCATTAACGTAGACATGATTTCCCAGCTATACTTCATGATGTTATACTCTTGGCTTGGATAGGGTGCTTCATTGATGATTTTTTCCCTTGCGGGGAAGGTCAAGGATAGATTGGGGTATGTGGAGGCACACCTCATTACAAGGGTTCCTCAGCAATTTGAGTAGTCATTGGTCATTGCAATCCCAGGCGTACTAGTTATATATTGAGGCACACGAGAGCAACGAGATACATGGTTGTGGAGGTTAGAGTGGAATATGTTGATATTAGGAGTCCCCATTGTTGTGGATGCAGGTGTGTTGCAAACTTTAGACACTAAGAGGGGGGTGAATTAGTGTTTGATGAAACTTTTGAAACAATTTATAATTCTTTAGTCATCCAAAACTAAACAATATTAACCATGATAATGCATGAAAATTCAAACATGAAAGAGAGAGAGATAGAGAGAGAGAGAGAGAACCGCATATGAACACATTATGTAATCCGAGAAACCCTTCAAGAGAGAAAACCCCACTGAAATCAGAGAACTAACTTGGAAAATTTTTCCTATCAGAGTTGCAATGATTTCACAGTTGAGAAACAACTCAACCTAGAGCTACAACTCCAAATTTTTACCAAGCTACAACCTAATCTTTACAAAGCTTCAACTTGTATGGAAGATTCAACTCCCATATTCAGTCACACTAACCTTCTATAATCTTCAACTTACAAGGAAGATTTAACTTCCTTACTGTCAAGCATCTACTCAGTCTATTTCAAAATAATTTTGTATCACTTGTTTGTGTTTTCTTTCATAACAAATTATGATCACTTCTCAACTCATCTTTCTTCTATTTTCACCCTCATTCTCATAAACTTATTAGCATCAATTCATTTTCATACAAGGACCCTTTACACACTTATTTTTTCCAAATTCCCCTTTTTCAATCTATTTCAAGGACTACTTCAAAAGGATTCTCTTATACACAAATCTTAACTTGATTCTCCTCTTTAATTTATCCTTTCAAGTACTCACTCTTACAGACATTTAACCTGATTAAAATTTTCAGTCATGAAAGCAATTCATTCTCCATATATTTTCAACTTCTTGATACACATTTCTAAACCTTCAAAACATGTTCATCAAGAAAAGTATCATTTCATCCTATTGCATTCTATTGCATTCACTCTCACCCTACTATTCTGGCATAGTTTGCTCTTTTTGCAACAAAAAAAGCACACCAAGCATCAAGGAGACTTATATATTCTAAAATGACATCTTCAAAATAAACTTTCTTTTCCCCACCAATAACTATTGATATTATCACTTATGAGCTCGTTCAAAGATTAAGAATACCATTCATCCAAAATGGTCATTTTTCAATGATTGGAACTGAATTTGATGGTAGGTACAAATTCTAAATTTTCAAATCCATTGTACTGGTTTTTCTAATGCAAATGAAACCTGAGGAAGATCTCTAAAATCCCTAAATCTCTACCTTTGACTACTTAGATTCCTTTTTTGACTTTGTAACAGGCATTCTAACCTTGTCACATTCTTCACCATGTGATATTTTGTCTCGTAGCATAAAAAAACTCCTCCAAGAGTTGAAAGTAAGGTATAATGTTACAAGGAACTATAGGGATTCTTTATACCCCCTAAACTTTCCTCTTCATTCTATCTTCAAGCTTCATTTAAGAATTTGGGAGCACACTTAGTGCAAAAACCAGTTTTTATAGTCTTGACTCTTAAAAAAGAATATTTCTAAGCTCATATCAAATATGAATTCAGGAGTAGAAAGTCTATAGGAGGACTTCATCAACCAACCAGGGCTTGAAGATCATCATATCAGAGTTTAGAGCATGTTACATCTCTTTCTCTCAAGGTCATCAACCCACAGTCATGGAGGACCGTATACCAGTTATAAATCAGCTTGAATAAACAAAAGAGGAAGCCTTCAAAAATCTTATCATAGATTGTACATGACTTTTGTGACATATAGAAACCATTCAACTGACATGAGGAGACACAATGATCTTATTCACTTCATGGAGCCTTCATTTGAGCAAGGTATATTCAGTATTGAATGCACAGTGTTACACCTGCAAAGAATGGCCAAGAATGAAAACTTAACCAACCTATCATGAATTTATCAACTCATTTCTAGGAGTGTGAGGGGGGTGTGGCACTTATCAGTTCTATATATTGATTCATTTCATGGAAACTAGTCTAGAATTGCAAGATCTTCAAGGCTTATTCAGGAAGACCTACTCTTCTAGACTTCCATTCAAAGTTAGGAGTGGAAGATGAACTCAAATAACACCAAATGCAGAAGGATCATGCATGAAAATATTGATAACATCAATTACACCTCATACACAATCTTTCACACCTAGAGATTCACTTTGAGACCTTAAAAAATGGGACTGTTTGCACAAACCTTGCAAAACAAAGCACATTCCGTACAGTATAATCATACTGAATAACAAAGATACTGCCAAATTGATATATATTGAGTCTTCTACACACATGAGATGTTTTCAAAACTTTCACATGTGATCTAGAGACTAACAACCTCATTTTACCTCTATCACTGTAACCAAGGGTTTGGACAGTGGTAGAAAAAATGAAGAGAACTTTCTTGTTTCTTAACCAATTGACCCAAAACTTTTTGCAAAATTTTTGTATCTGATTTCTCTTCAAAAAATCCTCTTATGATTTATCTAAAGAATTCTTGTCAATTTTTCTTGAGTGTTAAGAAGTTAAGGTGCTTAGTTTGTATTTTTCAAAAAATTGGTTTTGGTAAAACTTGAATAACTTGTACAAAACACCTTCTTAGGTCCTCAAATTTTGACCACACCATCCCAACTCCTTCTTCCATGATTCTATTGAAAATTTTGTCATATTTTTCTCTAAAAATATCGACCCCATTTCATTTGTGCAGCATTTGAACTCTAGTTCTGAGGAAGTGTTCTATATAGACCAATCAAAGTACTCAAATTACCTCCTTATGTACTTATCAAGCCCTCTACACCTCATATACCATAATATTATGCTCATTCCACGCTTATTTTGCATCATCATACCTTGGCTCATCATCCTCACTTTCCTACTAGGATTGTCTTCACTAAAAATCTCTAGAATGGCCATATTCATGCCCTATAATCCTAACTCTTGACCTGATACTCCTATGCATGTCATGCCAGCTCATACTGATCCAACCATGATTTACCTACTCTACCTTATCCATTTCTCATGCTTCCATGCCAACCTGTTTGATCTAGGACTAGGATTAAGCCTAGAGCTACCTGATTCTTCATGAATTGACCATGTGGGCTTATTACAGACTCAATACCACTTCACACAATTCTCATGGATCAAATTTTACCTTATGGAGTCTTCATAAAACCTTGGGAGGATGCATTCACAAAAATTTCTTGTTTGACCATGTACATAGATCATGCATGAGTACATGACATCATGACTTGACCCATCATAAAGACACCTGAACCCCTTGGACATCCTATGACATCACTAGACTCTTGACATCGATGATAATACATTACTATGACATCCAATAAGTTGAAGTCATGTTAGCCCATAGGTGACAAGGAGGAGGGAGAGTTGAACCACCACCACATCTAGGATAACCATATCCATAGGGGAAGTAGCCAGCAGTAGAGGTGCATGGCTAGAGCCTACTTTTATTTAGAATACTAGTATTTTTGTTAGTGTTAGTGAATATTACATCTAACAGCTACTTGTGGTATGTTATATTATATATATATTGACATTTTTCCTATGCGTGTTTGTGTATATGCAGAGACTAATGGAGAGTGGTGCCATATTATTAGAGATACCCTGGTAGACATGTTTACCCTAGCATAAGGGAAGACAACCATTGATTTTTAGGTGGATCCAAGACTTACTTAGAGATCTAGGTGACATATTGATGTTTTCACTGTGGGATAATATGGGGAAATAATCTTGGCTGAGATGACAAAGACCTCAACACTAGAGGCCAATATCCACACCTTGCGAGAGTTGATGGGAACATGTTTGGGCAAGCATGGAGATTCCTAAAGTAGGAGAAATTATACATATATTACTCCAACATCATAGGTGAGTGAATCATTCCACATTATTCAATCAAGGAGACCTTCCCTCTCTATGACTGGCTCATATAGGAATAGGACTATGAGTCCTCCACATCACTCAAATGGTGGGTCACCTCAGTGATCTTATTTATAGTTAGATGCTATAATATATATTGTAAACAGAGGCACTTAGATTCCCCTTTTTTAATTTTGATTTTTTATCCCACACTTACCCATTCAATGTGAGGAGATGATTATATACTTGATCAACAAACACACACACACACACATACACACACACACCCACCCCCCCCCACCCCCCACACACACACATTAGAACTTTGTTTACATGATGTTATGAGAATCATATGGTTATGTATGTTTCTTTAGTTCCTTTGTGCTTATGAATGTATGTGATCTAATGGATAGAAAAATAGTTGTGTAATATTGTAAATTTTATATTCGTATGTATGGAATGCAATAGATAAATCACAAGTGCAAAAAATAAGTTGACTAGTTGTTTTAAGGGAGAGATAGAGAAATTCTACAGAAAATATTTACAAAATGAATAAATAGAGTGGAAAATGTTGAAGTTGGATCAACGGTGTAGTTTTAACAATAGAGAAAAAGGGTAAAAAAGATGGTGAACAAACTAAGCTTGAGAAACTAACTAAATAACAATCATGATTAAGAATAAATAATACCTTAGGGGATAACAAGATGATGAGTAAATATAGAATTCTAAATTTAAACCTTTTGATAGCCAATCGTGACTCTATGGGGAATGGAAATTATTGATCTCTTCTTGATTTGCAAATAATAAACTTTCTCAAGGTTTTTAGGAGATCTCATTGATTCACTTTTTTAATTTCTATAACATTTTTTTTTTCATGACCCTCATTTATAACCCCACGTGACCCAGAAAACACTTGGTATCATCCCCAAGGATTAGACATGAGTGAGTAAGGGTGCCACTCCTAAATATTGGCTTCACATGACGTGGAAGACATGTGGGCTCATCACCTAAGAATGACAAGGGCGAGTAACGTGATAGATAAGATAATAAGACTTATTTATTTATTTTCTATTTTTTTGGTTTTATTATTGAGAGTGAAATGGAAACTTTTTCCCATGCCCCAACCTCATGTAACCAGTAAGATACAAGGCCTCAAAACCAAAGGATTAGGTAGATGAGGAAGATTTTGAAGAGAGAGAATGGCCAATGTTTCTTACTCAAAGATAAAGACTAATAGGGATGTGTCAAAAACATGCTTCTAGAGACCCTTCATGAACCAAAATTCCTACACCTAACTAAGGCTTGTTGGGGAAAAAGGGGGTCACAAAACTAAGCAACCAGGAACTAAAAATATAGTGTAAAGAATGAATATATAGAATTGGAAGTAAAAAAATAACATATGAAGTGAGGAAGATTTACAATTGTGAATGACGGAGAACAATGTCATCATGTAGAGAAAAAAGGATACATCTCTCCCAGAATAATTTTGTCAAAATTTGAACATAATGAAGCAAGAACAAACAAAATGCAATCTAAATAACACAATAGGAAATGGAAAACACGTTACTATATGTAATACTACTTAAGTTGAATAGTGTTGAATAACTCACCAAACTCTTCACCTTCAAGTGTACAAAGGTGGAAATCCCCGTTCTTGAAGTTCTTAGTAACTAGATGGGGGCAAAAATAGTTTGACCTAAACTTGCATCCTTTTCCAATATTCTTGTTTATCTGAATATCTTGAGGAAGTGCCAAGTCACTGACCTAAATAAGGAATTCATGAATATTCTTATTATACTGCTAATACATGTGATAGGTGTAGACCTCATGATGTTATGCAAATTTAAGATGATTCTCATCTAGGATTTCTAAATTGGCGTGGTGTTCTTCCCTTTATTCATCTTAATCTTAGAGTCCTTTAAGTGAGATTCATAGGCTAGGGAGCTAAACATTGAATGTAAGAATTTATTCATCCCTAAAAACTAACGAATAAGGCGTGGTACCCATGGACATGCATATGTTAGTTCTATAAGCCCATAATGTGGGATATAAATGTAAATTCCAATCACTCTTGTTACTCTAAACTATCTTAAGAAGAATAGAATATAACATTTTGTTTGTTGCCTCAGCCTATCCATTAGATTGAGGGTAATAAATAAATGTAGTATGGTGTGAAATTGAATTTTTTTTGCATAGCTATCACATATTTGGGTTCTTAAAGAAGCTCCCATTGTCAAAAATGATAACTTGTGGGACTCCAAACCTGTAAATAATTTGGTTCAAAATAAATTTTCCTATAATCGAACGATTAACGATGGTAAGAGGAATAACTCCCATCCATTTCATGAAGCACTCCATTGTGGCTATGATGAATTTGTGTCCATTTGTATAAGCATGAGTATACTTGCCAATTAAATTTAGACCCCGGTAGAAAAGGGCCATGGCATAACTATAGGTCAAAGTTACTATGTTGGAACATGTATAAAATATTAGCATTTATGACAATTTCAGACATATTCAATTGCATCATTCTCAAGATTGATCTAGAAGAATCCCATTCTATGAATTTTACAAGGCATTGCATGGCCTCTAAAGTGACTACTGTAAACCCTAGCATGACATTGGAATAAAACATGATTAGAATATTCTTCATCAATGTAGTAAAGGAAAATACCATCGAAGGATATCCTATATAGGACCATGTTCAAAATTACATACCTTACTATGAGAATACTGAGGCACCACCTATGTTGGGAATCAAAGTCCTTTTCATAGGTATGCTCAATGATATAAGTGACACTATCTACATACGAGGGAGATCAAGAGACATCGGGTTTTCTTATGTAGAAAATAAATTCATGAGGGAACTCAAGTTCCACTAAATCTCTTGAGTCCAAGGGGTTATGTGGAATCCAATAAGTGATAATCTATCCCTTGAATAATTTTTAATTAATATATTTCAACTCAAACTCACTAAGGAATGTAATTAAATGAACAAATTTCTTAGAGAGGGCCAATTGTGTTAGAAAGGCGTTAAAACCTTGAGATTTGAACATTACCTTAGTTTACTGATTTATCATGTAACGTCTCAAGAGTTTAATAGAAAATACTACTGAGAGGAATTATTTCTCATCCTAATAATAATACATTTTAAAGTCTAACAAGATGTAATTGATGAAATAAATATATCTTTCCTTGTTGTCATCATTTTCTTGGGTAAACAAGTAAACTAACGAAATGTCAGTTATGTTGAGGTATAGAATAAGTGTTCTATAATTTTGAGGAGCCATGAAATTATGAGTGGATAATAGGAAGTGTTTTATCAATTCAAAGTCTTCTTAACATTCATGATTCAGTTTTATGTCATTTTGTTTCTTCATCAAATTGTTGATAGAATCAACCATGTAGGTGAGATCTGGGATGAACCTTTGTATGGCTGCTAAATTTCAAAGGAAAGATCAGGCCCCTTATTCTGTGGTTAGAGGGACCATCTATAGGATAACTCAAATATTAGCAGGATCAACATAATGCCCCATTATGAAATGATGTACTTAAGAGTTTTCCACATGTTACTCTAAACATACATTTTTCAGGGTTTAAAGTGACATCATATTCAATGAGGTGCATGGGAATGATCCTAAGAAATCATACATGATCATCTCTTTTCCTAGATTTAGTGAGGAGTTCATTGACATAAGACTCAAAAATATTATGAACGAGATCATGAAATATGTGAGCAATTTCTCGTTGATAAGTTGTCCCTACATTTTTAAGGTGAAAGGGAATAAAAGTGCAACAAATAGTTCCCCAAGGAGTGGTGAATGAGGTTTTGTTTTGGTCTTCTTATGAAATGTAAATTTGGTTGTAGCCTAAGAAACCAACCATGAGTGAAAGGAGTTTGTATCCATTGGTCTGATCAACAATTACGTCTATAGAGGGAAAAGGAAAATAATCTTTGGGACACGCTTTATTTATATCATGGGAATTTGATGTAAATTTGAATTTTTCCATTCTTCTTCAAAATTAACACAATACAAGACAACCAATTTGTATAATCTACAAGCCTAATAAAACCAAATTTGAGGAGTTTGATGACCTCCTCCATTATCATCATTGTTATTTTGGGCTTCATTAGATATAGATTTTGTTTGACTAGCTTGGTCTTGTGTTTCATGACTAAGTTGTGGAGAACTACTTATATGTTAATGTTAATCATATCATAATAGAAGAAGGAAAATACCTTAGATAAATTCATGAACATAGATTGTGCTTTTCAACTTCTTGTGGTGAGAGTGAAGAACTGAGTTTCAAGACCTTGGGTTCTTCCTTTGTCCCCAGGTTTATATCAATAATATCCTCAACGAGGGAAGAATTATCTTATTCAAATTCAAGTGGAATCGGTGGAAAATTGAATACCTCCTCTTTAGTTTTACAAATGTCAAGATCTTTGGTGGCCAAATCCTAGTTTTTAATATTACATTATGAATCATAATATGCATTCCCTAAGGCGAATAAAGGATGAAGAGTCATAGAAAACCTTTCTTGTGATGTGGGTAATCTAAAATTGATTCATAACTTATGCTTTGTCAAGGTTTAACAATCCAAGGTCATCTAGTTTGACTACATCTATTTTGGGTGGGAGTTAATTCTTGACAAGAGGGTTTTACCTTAAGGAGACAACAAAATCAGCTTCAAGAAGACCATGAAAAGGAAAAAATTTAGCAGAAGTAGTAATAATAACATCCACTAGGTAATTTTTACTACTAGGAATTGAATCAATAGATATGAAATTGAAATCCTTAACTAATGTTTGGGTAACATTCTTGTATAGTTGCAAATGTTTGGCTTTGGTTTGATAGACTTCTTCCACCTGATTAGTGATAAGTTGAGAGTCGTCAAGGATTCATAGCCTTTGATACCAAATATTCATGCTAAGATAAGGTTGACTAATAAAGCTTCATAGTAACATGTGTTATTAGTGCATTCAAAGTTGATGAGAAAGATAAAGAGAAAAATTATTCTTCTAGGGAGGACTAAGACTATACCTTCCCCTTCCCCTATGGTGCACTTAGATCCATAATAGTAGATGTTCTATAGGTTGATTTTAGGGAGAGGGTCACAAGATAGGCTAGATGGTAGAGCTGGAATGTCACTGATTTAATCCATTTTCACATCAGTGACCATAGCTAGCAAAGGATGATCTTTCTCATTCTCAAGAAAGCAAAAATAGTACATGGAAGGTCCTTTCAGATCGAAGGACAATAGACAATTATTTTTCCAAGCTATTGATGATTTGTGTCATAGTCTTCAAGGAAACAATTTCAATTACTAATTTAGAATTATTTTTTGATGGGTAAGATCCTTAATTTTCCTTTTAATTATCCTCTACGTCATTCTTAGAAGGAGGAACAACAAGAGCTAGGAGAGTATGTTTAATTTCAACATCAACTTTTGTGACGTAGTTTTTACCATTTTCTATGAAGGTGGGTGTTTGTACATCATTACAAGGTAAGTTATGATGGACATGGATTCCTAGAAATATCTTGTTTGAATTATGTTGAAAGGGTTAGGTTCACATTTGGTAACAAAGACCTTCCCTAGATACAAGAAACAAATCTCCTAAAATAGTGTTGAAGGGATTGCTTTTAGTCAATGGATCCATGGTCATCCTAAATTCATGTTGTAGTTAGTTTCATGATCTATGAAATAGAATTCAATAAGGATGGTATTTCGACCACAAGTTATGGGTAAAAACAATGGTGCCAATTAAAGTGGCCCTGTGACTGTCATACCCACGAAGAGTATTTCAAGTAGATGATCAATTAGTCTCACCATATCCAATTTTATATAGAATTGAAAAGGGGAAAATTTTAGTGGCTTCCCCATCATCCACCATAACTCACTTTATCAAATTTTCATTATATAAATATTTGTAAGTGGAGAATAGGATGTCCTCTTTTGGAATTTTTGCATTTGCGATAAATTAACCTAGGTCAAAGGAAAATCATGTCTCTCCCATTGTGGCACCTGGAGGGAACATATCCATTAATATTTGGTTAACTTATGCCTCTTGTGGGGGTTTAATGTAAGCTAAGTTTCCAAGCCCCATAGTATATAAGAGTTAATCAATTACTTGTGGAGTTCTTTAAGAGATCTAGAAACGAAATATGGGAAAATGTTTGAGCAAGGTCAGTGCAGTTATCGTAGTTCCCTAGTTACTTGGGAATTGCATTATTTTGTACTTCAAATGGATCCTACAATAGGAAATTGGGATTTTGATACTCTTTTTTTCTTGGTAATCAATTTGGTTTCTTCATCAATATATATCTCTACAACACCGACCATGTGTGGTTTCCCTGGTGTACCTAAACGTGGGGCCATATTAGGGTTAATTTTGGTGGATTTTGAGGCTTCAACGTCAAGGTTTATGACCGGGGATATGACCTATTATTGTTTCAATGGTTATTTTGGTTATAGTGGATGTAACTACCATTGTTGTTGTATATTATTGGGTTATAAGTTGTTCAGAATGAAATTCATCTGATGGTTTGGGAAGGGATTTTGGTGGGTACCTAGATGGGAATCCTAGGGTGCAACAGGTCCCATATGAGTCGTAGGATAATCATTGATGTTTTTTTCCCCTAAAAATTAATCGTGGAAATATTGTATTTGGTTTTTGAGAAGGCATTGAACAAGCATATTATACTCTTTACACGTGGTAGTGTTATGACTTCTAACCCTGTGAAGTAGGAAAAATAAGTCAGGGTCATATATTTGGGGTCGATGATTTTTTTGATCCAAAAATAGTTGAAATTTTCCAAAGTTGTTAGGATAACCATGATTGGGGCCAAAAAAAAATTGATATTGGCCTTCCATGTTCTTGATTTGAACTGGTGGTTGGTTCTAGTTTGGGTTGTAGTTTAGATTAGTATTTAGATCCTAGTTAAAATTGACTACATTCATAGTGGGTTGATTGTTGTTAGTGCCAATATTTCTATTGTAGTTATTATTGTTACCATTTTTGGCTAACTGACAGTGTTGTTATGGAATTTTGACCTCTTGGGTTAGTCTTTAACACCATCTGAAGTAGCACTATTGTTTCAGTTAAGAACTTTCAAACCTTGGGAATTTTGGGAGGTTTATAAAATATTGTTATTTTTTTATATCCCTTCGATTTATGGCTACGGACAATGAGTCTTCCATTCGCACCATAAATCTTATGAATGTTATTTATTATTTCACGGATGATTCTCAACGTGTTCTCTAAAGCTTCATCATAATAATTATATGGGAACCTCTACATATCTTCCCTAGTTTCACTATCAAGGGTGTGGAGAAACAGGTTGAATATCTCCTTTTGATCCATGTTTGGAGCACTAACAGAAGAATAAAGCACCCAGCACCATCTCATGATAAAATTCATGGTGAATTCGTTGGGTTCTTACTAGCTTGTTCATATCGAAAGCCTTAACAAATTCAGCTATAAGTTTCCTGAACGAATGTATGGAACCTTTAGGATGTCTATAAATAAATAAAGTGTTATGGCTTAAACATTCAAGGATGATGATACTTTTATGAATTTGATCGTATTGTATGGTACAGTTAAGAATAATGGCAACATGAATTCCTAAGTCTATGTTTTGACCAGTTAATGGAGGGATGTTGGGTTATGCCACTCAGGTAAAATGATCACTTAAGGTGAGTTGACCTTGATCAAGCAAGGTCACATCAAGGGAGATAATGGAGAGTGGAAAATATTAGGAAAACTCAATTATGTAATTGTAATAGTTGTCTAATGAGACATCATATATGATTTTTGTCTCGAAGGGCTACACTGTTAAGAAAAACTAATTGTGAAATGATTTGTGAGGGAGATGTGAAAAATAGAATACTTCTCATATGAGCTCATATAATTTTTTGTCTTGAAGGTTTTGTGGTTCAAGTGGAATGGGGATGTGAGGAAAGTGTCTAACTCTTCCTAGGATTATATTGTTATCCAAATTCATCCACGGCTAAGGAGAGACAATCATCGTGCAGTGTTTGCTATGATCGGGATTAAAACATAAAGTGGGCCTATGATGAGATGTCATAAGGTGATCTCGGGATAGAAGCAGAGCCTCAAGGATGTCTTGTAAATTTTTTTGCATTGAATTATTACTCACTTTCCTGTGTATCAACAACATTCCTTGTTTGACATATGATGATTCTTGCACCTAAAACACCACATTTGTGTGTTGTATGTGTTACAAGTTTAACTGTACATGTTTTAAAGCTTGTTTGAGTTCAAAAAATTTCTTGCAAGTGTAGACACCTAAAATGTCTACGTGACTAATTAACATTAATCATGTCCCACATTTTAGCCTTACCATCCTTTATCCGCTACCAATCCTTTTTAATCTATTTTAATATATTATTCACAAATATCTCAATATTACCCATATAATAATTAATCACAAGATTAATTATTATTATTATTAATCCATTTTATTGTTTTACCATCATTCCTCATTTATCATTATCCTTTTATTTCCTTTTATATCCTATTTCATCCTTAATCTCTTTTATTTCATTATTATATAATTATTTCATTTTAATCCCACTTAACATTTATAGGAATTTAATATTTCTATGCTCACCTACACTAGTCTGCACCTACACCTATCACTAGTTATTCCGTGTAATCCCTATCATTAATTATCCTAATCACATCATTAACCTAAACTAATCATGTGCACATCACCACTAAATCTAGAGGCTTCTAAATCTAGAAGCTTCTCTATCTTTCCCTCTCATTTTCAAATATTCAAATACATCTACAACATTCTATTGAATTTTTAATTCAATGGAAATCTGTCAGAAATTCTAGAAATTTCTACTCTAGAATCCTCCATCCTCTCATCCAATTCCAACCCTTGGATTCAATCCACCATGGAAAGATCTCAACCATTCAATTTTCCACTCACAAACTATAAATCAAGCTCTCATCCTCCATGAGATATATCTTCTAAATCCATAACAAAAAATTTCTCTTTTGTTCTTCAACCAATCAATCAATCCTTCATCATTCTTCATATACAAGCAAGCAATCATCAAGGGGAGGTGTTTTCCAAGTCTTCGCACATCACAAATCTACAGAAATCAATCATCCTCAAGCACATCCACCCATCAAGGAATGAGAATTGTATGCTAGACGGTAAGTGCAAGTATTGTTTTTCTTCTTTTCATCTTTGCTTTATCTGAGGTAGTTGATTTGTTGAGTTTGAATGTTGCATTTGAATTGGTTTCATATTCATTTTATTTGTGCATGTTAACTTTATTTTTCATCTACAACAAGTGTTCTTAAAAGAATTTTCTATGTTATTTTTTGTGTTGTTTTATTGATATTTTGTGGGGATTGTTTGAGATGGATTTGCATGTGGTTTAAAAAGATAAGTTTATGTTGGAAATGGGAGATTTTGATATCAAAATCAACTTGTTTCTCAAGTGTTTTAACAACCAACTTATCAATTTACTTTACTTGATTCAATGATATTTTGAAGGAACGATGTTTTTGGTGTTTTAAAAGGTTTTTAAACTGTAACAAACATGTAAGAAGAAATGAATGAAAACAATTTAAAATTTCTCCTATTGAAATCAAAACCTTTACAATGCAAGGAATTGTAAATGTCAATATTTCTAATAATACCAATACATTCAGATATGAAAAGCCTATATTATTTGGTTAAAATCTGCTAGCTTAAATTTTATTTGAAAATATGGCAGTTGTGCAAGCTAAGATATAAAATCTAGATTTGGCCTAATCTAATTTGCAATTGAATTTTTTCTATTCTATAACTGGATGCAAAAATACAATCTAAACAAATGAAATTATGCTTTTTTTAAAGATTTTCTTGTGTTCTATAAGACTAAATTTACCTAGATGTAACAAACAAAATATTACCTATTTTAACACCTAGAGATTGATCTCAAAGATGGGATAAGCCTAGAGAAATATTATTAAAGATGTTAATCTAATTGACAATGGAATTACAAAAAACAAAAGAATAAGACTAAACTTCCCTTTTTGTCTCTTTTCTTGGTTTTCTAACTACTAATGAAGTAAAAGGATTTAAATCCAATCTAACTTATGAAAAAAAATTGATTTAGACCCAAACTTTCTCATGTGATTAAGATGAGGCTAATTTGAATTATGTATTTGTACCGTCATCTTACTACTCCATTTAAGATCTTGCAAATTGGCTTGTGGTTCATGTGCTCAATAGGAAAGAAGGGAGCTTGGTTCACTTAGGATGAAGAACAAGTAGTTAATTTGAGGTTGGCTCAAAGGGAGGTAGAAGTTTGGTTTGGTGGCCCTTGTGTTCTCTCTTTGGTAGTAATGGAAACTCAAGTCCTCAAGGTGATTTTTACCGGAATAAAGCACCTTTAGAGCTTGGTATCTATCTCTCTGGAGAAAGAATGGCACAATAACAATGTTCTCTATAAAAGTTTCAAAATTTTGGGGGGGCAACATATGAGACATACAAATATCCCTAATATCCAACCTCTAAGTGTTTTCCAATCAAAAATCAATCTAAGGCTTAGATTCAATCACTTAAGGTGTAAATTCAAGTGTTAGAGGGTAGGTGGATTAAACTAGTCATTAAAAACTAGGAAAAAAGTGCATAGATCCAAGAAAAGATAAAAAATTCATGTATTGGAACTAAGGGTTTGAATTAAGTCTCACTCATGATGAAACCATACGTTCATGCAAGTGGTAATTTACATAACTGACGGTCCTTTTAATGAAACCGTTGCAGCGCGGGGACGAATACGATGCAATGGTTACGTAACTTCCGCGGTGGGGGGTAAAAATGTCATGGTAAGTTCCTTCCTAGAATGGATAGTAAATGAAAAGAAGAGAAGGAAGGAAAAGAAAGAGGTCTAGAAGGATGTGGAAGAGCCAGAAAAAGGCCTAACAAGGGCTGAATGACTAAGAGATATTTAGGAAATGGTTCTAAGCTCATAAAAAACATTTTGTCATGTTTTTTTGAGATCCTCGTTATCATCGCCAGTTACATTGACTTTGGCAATATAGAAAATGGGGAGCGTATAGTTCCCTTTGAGAGGAAATTCCCACAAGATTCGGGTTCAAAACATACATTGGCCATTGTTTAAGATAAACTAAAAGAAAATATGAAATATGATAAAACCTATCAAGGTAGAGGAAGAAGAACCATTTAAAATATATATAAAATGATTGGGTTTCTATTTTAATATGGCATAGATTAAACTTCAAAAGATATTCAAATCTACAACTAGATAATCTTGGACCTCCTGGTAAGATTTATAATGGCGATGAAACAAGTCAAACCTATGTCAATCATTCTATAGCACTAAACTCTCACATAGATCTTCATAAATAGAACAAGTGCAAGTAAATAAAAAATATCTAGATACAAATATTGATGAAACCAACAAGAAAAAAACATACAAAACCCAAATGAATTTGGTGATCAAGCCAAAATTGACTAAAAATATTTTGGTTGGCAATAGGAAAAAAAGCAAAAGAAAAAACAAGAATAAAACATTTCATAGAGTTATGATATAAGTGTTGAAAAAACTTGATAAATATGTTATCTTCTAAAACCTAAAAAATCTACTAAGCCGATGTAAAATGCTAAAATTGTATTTTTCTACTTTTTAAAACAATAAAAATAACACAATGTTGAAAGACCATTATAAACATTCCATAAGCCCTAAAAATATCAAATGAAATTAAAATTCTAAATGCATATAAAATGCTCAAAATCATTACATTTGAACTTTTTAAATAGCTTTAAAATGAATTAAAATATGCAAAAGGGAGCATAAGACCGACCTCTCTGTTGTTATAATTTTCTCCCTCCAAAACCATACCCAATAAAATTGAAATAAGAAAGCATATAAATAATTCCAATGATATTAAAATAAGGTTTTATTTGTTGTAAATTTACAAAATAAAAACACACATAAGTGCTCAACATTTTTTTACCTTATAATAACATGTATACAATCATAACTATATGAAAAAATAAAAAAGAGAAAATAAAAATTAAAGTTAAAAAAAAAACCAAACAAAATCTTATAAACCCTATGTAAGAAAAAATCCTTCAAA
The DNA here is from genome assembly GCA_019776745.2 of Taxus chinensis. Classification (NCBI taxonomy): domain Eukaryota; kingdom Viridiplantae; phylum Streptophyta; class Pinopsida; order Cupressales; family Taxaceae; genus Taxus; species Taxus chinensis. The sequence continues at coordinate 693,405,009 of CM034150.1, forward strand.
CATGAAATTCACAAAACAAAATGCATAACAATGAGAAACACAAAATAGTTCAATGTGGTCATAAAAAACAAAAAAAAATCAATGGAAATGTATGTATGTATGTATGTATGTATGTATGTATATACGTACGTATGTATATGTATATACATATATATATATATATATATATATATATATATATATATATATATATATATATATACATATATGTACATATATATACATATATACATATGTATATATATATACATATATGTATATATGTATATATATGTACATATATGTATATATATATATATATGTACATATACATATATATATACATATATGTATGTACATATATAGAATACATACATATATGTATATATATACATATATGTATGTATTCTATAATGTACATACCATATATATGACATATATATATACCCACACCACCACACATATTGTATGTATCTATATAGGTACATTATATAGATATATAGATATATATAGATACATACCTACATTATATATAGACATATATATGTACATACATACATATATCTGTACATACATATTATGATATAGATATATATCTATATATATATAGATATATAGATATATATAATGTACCACACAACAATATAATATAGAGTGTGTGTGACTTACAATATATTGTACATATATATAATATATGACTAATATATACCATTATATATGCGTACTATATATATGTATTATATATACGTATGTTTCATGTATAATGTACCTATATAGGTACATATATAGGTCCTATCTTACCATACGTACGTATATAATATATATGTATATATATATATCTGTACACTATACATATAATGTACATTATCTATGTACACATATATATATATATATTAAGTAGATACATCTATATGTCACAATATATATGTATGTCTATATCTATTTATCTATGTACCTCTCCCTACTACATACATCTAGATAATATCTCTACACTACCGTCCCTCTATGTTGTCTCTATACCTGTATGAGATGCTACCGTGTACCTAGAGTTAGATACAGTTTTTGTGATTTGGAGAGAGGACAGGACAGAGAGACAGGGACAAGACAGGAAGAGAGAGAGAGAGAGAGGAGGGAGGGGAGAGGGCCGGGGAGAGAAGTAGAAGAGGGACAGGAGAGAGGAGAGAGAGAGAGAGAGAGAGAGAGAGAGAAGAGGAAAGGGAGAGAGGAGATGAGGGACAGGGAGAGAGCGAGAGAGGAGAGAGGGACAGGGAGAGAGCTATATAGGGACCAGGGCAGGGACAGAGAGAGAGAGATAGGGAGAGAGAGAAGGAGGGAAGAGAGGAGAGGGATTGAGAGAGAGACACACACACCAGACACAAGACAAAACACACAGAGAGAGGAGAGGGGGCGAGAGTATATAATATAGATATATATATATATAGGATAAATGTATACATTAGTTAAAATATAGACTATAATGTCTAATATATGTATGTATTGTATATATATTATATACATATATATGTACCTACATATATATTATCTATGTTGTATATATATTCTATATATGTACGATATATATACAGATATATATACATAATACATATATATATGTGTATGTGTGTGTGAATATATGGATATAGTAGGTAGTTATGATATACAACAACCACAACATATATATATTGTATATAGTATATGTGTTGTGTGTGGGGGTTTTTGTGTGTGTGTGTGTGTGTGTGTGTGTATACATATATACATATACATATACATATACATATAGATATACCTATATATATATACATACATACACACACATAATGGAATGTCTTAGTGTTTGTTGTGGCATTGTGTTCTTTTTGTATTATCATATTGCCAATCTTGCATTGATCCAAACATTAATAGATTTTTTCTAGATTAACTACGTGTTAGTGCATTGATTTAGTTGTATATCCCGCCTTTTGGGTGACACTCAACACAACCTCCTTATTAGTGGCCACCTCAATGGAAAATTCATCATTTGATCCAAGAAACATAGAAGAAGATAAAGACAAAAATGACACCAAAATTTCCTCACAAATTTATAGAAAAAGTATTTCACCAGCTAATTGTTTTCATTGTGATACCCCTCTTCCTAATGTTGTGCTAGATTTACCAAAATTTGAAAAATATTTTCACTGGTTTGAAACCTCTACTTTAGTTGGTTAATTTGTTAGTTGATTGCCCTCAAAAGGTATGCTCAAATAATGGGTTCACAACCACTAGTAACCCCATGTGTCAAGCTCAAAGGGGTGTAAAATATGACCAAGGATGTTTTTATCTTTCACTTCTCTAATATTGAGCACTACAAATCCATTATCAACAATGTCTTATGTTTCATTTGAAACACCCTAGTGGTTTTTCCCCATTAGACTAATAAATTCCAAGTCTTCGAGCAAGCCAAGATCAAAATCCCCATTTAGGTTGAATTTATAGGTATTTTTCTTCCCATTTAAGTTTTTTTAATAATATCATTCAACACCTTAGGAAATTTTTGTGTCATGATAAGGATAATTTTAAATCATCTCACCCCTAAAAAAGGGTTTATGTGGAAATACCTAGCTAATGAATTGAAGGAAACCATTGATATTTAGGTTGGTGATACTTGTTTCTCATGGTGAGTGATTTATATCAACCTTTCAAATACATGTTTCCAATGTCATTCTTAAATACACATGATTAGGGATACCCCTTGATGGAGAAATCACAACTATTGCCACAAGAAACATGATTATGGAATGCTCATTTATGGTAGAATCATAGTTATTACCACAAGAAAAACATGTTACAGATGATAGAACCACCAGATTCTCCAGTAAAGGTTGGACCATAGCCTCTATTAAGAAAAATTATGTGGCCTCTCATGTTTCTTCCAAGCCCCAAAGTACTATGTACTAACCCACAAGGGGGTCTCAAAAAATTATGCCTACCACCATTAACAAGCCAAATGACCAAACAACACCCCAGATGGCCCCATTCATTCCATACACCATGTAAACTATGATTGTTATTATGCCCTTACAAACCATGACCTTATCCTTGAATTCATCTTAGAATCACTATGAGGCAATTTTCTAAGAAGAAATTGATAACTTCATGACTCTTGATCGCAAATCCTCCCTTCATTGATCATGTAGTCTATCACCCTCTTGTGATGAGGATTATGTTTAAGTAAAATAGCACCCATTCAATTAAATGATTTTATGTCAAATAACTAGCATGAAATTTCCTTTTCAATGATAATAATTTATCTTCCCTCCAAGACCTAGATGAGGGCTTTGATATGCACTTTGATAGTTTTTAATGATTCTACACTCTTGGAATGTACAAGGTCTTACTGAACCAACATATAGTTATGTGTTTATGGATAGTTGATAGTATTTCCACAACATGAAAGTATTATTCTTTAAAAATGTTAAAATGACAGGATTTATCCTTCAATATATTTCTTGTACTATTTAGTCAGGTACCATTTTCGAGATAGTCATGACCCTAGCAAAGGAGGCATATAACTTTTTTATCACCAAAAAAATCAAAATGCTATTTCTTATGCATCTAACCCTACCCATCGGTCTGTATGCACCATATTTGATTTTGACGAGAATATTCTCACGATAATCAAAATTTATGCTTCCAATGATGTAGTAGAACAAGATTAGCCATGGATATGGTTGATATACTCCCTTTCGATACACATTGTATATATACAAGTATTTCAACATGGTTAAATCCTACAAAGACTGGGAAGGTTACCTCCCAATGCACTTATGTGTTGGTGAAAGAGAATATTGGCTTTATACGCACAAAAAACATGGGTTATTTGACCTTAACCACCATAGTAATAATACCATGCTCATCATGGTTAACTTGGTCCAATTTTAGAGGGGGTTAAGATAGAGTGTTGAAGAGATTAGATTGGGCATTATTGGTCAAACAAGATATCTTCTATATTTCTTATGATAATGGTCTCTGCATATCTTTCATTGATGGGGTTACTCTTTCTGACCACCCCCCCTTTATTTTTTCATTGAATGGGCTACCTCCCATCTAAAAATACATAAGTCCCAATTTTATCTTAACACATTTCATCTCAAGCAGGAAAGTGATGTGGGACGCATTAAGATAACTTTGAACTTAGTCCACTACCCTCAAGGAGCTATATGTTGGATTGAATTTTGGACTTATGTTATTTCTTGTCACCTCCTTTCTCAAAACTTATGTCAAACAAGCTACGTTATTAGACAATATGCTAATGATGATACTTATCATGAAATTAAAATATCTTTATAGGATCTCAATCATTCACCAACCTTAAACTACAAATGTAAGCTACCTTTTAGAGGAATGAACTCAAGGTGGAAGATGTATATAAAGCTTTAAGAGCTTAGTTACTTGCTCATATGCATTATGTTAATGATAGACTTCCAAAATTACCTAATATCCTACAAGAATTTTTCCACCACTATAATTAAGTGCTTGGATCCCAAGATTCCTCTCCTATTTGTGAAAATTATTTCCTCTAATGTCTTCAAGTTTTCCCCTACAAAATCTCTAAATCACATATAGTAGTATGTGATAGACCCCTCATTTTGGATGAAATAAGAATTTTTCATGCATATGGCCACTGAAAAATTCTTGATGGATTTCCTTATGAATTCTATCAAATCCTTTAGGATACTATGTGTCTTAACCTCCACAAATTCTACTTAGAAACCATGTAAAAAAAACTCTAGGAGAAATTTCATTAACCAAAGAAATAGTAAGTTCATTCCTAAAGTAGGAGATCATGAGCTTATCTCTAATTGGTGACCCATCACTCTATTGAATGTTTCCTACAATATAATTTCCAAATCTATTTCTCTCATATTATGAAATATGATTCCTCTCATTGTCAATACTAAAAAAATAGGATTCATACAATATACCCACTAACCCTTATTTGTCATTTTTTGAAATTTCTCCTACTCCTGATGCTCCTATTGCAGATTTTTGTCCTAAGCTTGTGTTTGTTATTGCATGTTCTACTTATGCATCTGTGCCTATTGTAGTTACACATTATGTGTTTCCCACTTCATTTCCTTCTACTCACTTGTCTGCCTCTTTTGAGAAGCATACTACTGCATTTGGTTCTCGCATACTCCATTTTATGGGATTTTTTAGCATAGGTCTTGGTAAACATTCATAGGGTATTATTCCCTTATATAGGTTGTTAAGTGGCGTTATTGCCATCACATTATTTGTAAATAATTTAATTCACTATAATCACTTTTTGGAAGAGTTATTGTATTTGTTTACTCTAATCTTGGTGAGAATCATGAGATATACATGATTTTTGCACCTATGCTTAAACATGAGAAACCATAGATTTTAGTTTTTAGGTATGATCTACCTGATATACATTTTGGTGTTTCTTCGCAAGCTCCAGTTGTGCAATTCACACCTAATCATATGCATGAATCTTCTTCGACCATCCATATTAATTTAGGATGGATATCTAATCACTTGTGGCAGAAACATAAACATTCGTTAGGAAGGATATACATGCATGGATCCTCCACCATTTAGGTTCTTGCTCCTTTCTTCTCCTCTTGCATTATAATGCTCCTTGTTTTGAGCTATTTTCTTTAGCTTTAGAGTATATTTCTTGTTTTTGAGAGATTTTTATCTGTATTTTCGACACTTTTTAGGCATGATAACAATATATCTTTTGGTATACCTATTTTGGTGAATCACGTTGTTAGTTTTTTAGTGTTTGCATAATTGGTTTGGCCACTCATACATATTTATAGCATCACTCCACCCATTCGGTAGTATGGGAGGGTGTGGTGTTTATCATGCTTCTTCCAGTGTCATTTCCTTGCTCTTTTATAGTTAGTGGACCACATCTTTTAGTAGTATATTGAATTATGTTTGGTGATTTTTTGCACTTTTGACATCACCCCTGATAGTCTCCTTCAGTTATATTTTGATATTTTCTCCTTCTAAAGTGTAGTTATTATGTTGAATTATAGTTTCAAAGACTCCATTGACAATTTCCTTTCATGGAGTTATTCTGTTGAATTACAATGTCAGTATTTTTTTAGTTTTGTGATCAAGTAGTGGATCCATACCATGGTGCAGAAGAAACATCTTCTTCAGTAGAGTACAAGTTTTTGTAGCCTTGTTTCTTGGGATGCCTTGTAGTAGGATATTGATCTCTCTATTTTTTAGTATTTTTTAGGTACCTTGCAGTGATTCTTTTCATCCATGGTAATTTTTTTCCCAGTTGTACGTAAATGGGTACCTTATCAAGCCTTATTATCAGGAGTCATATTTGGATTTGTCTCCTTACTTTTCTCTATTATCACTCCCAATTTTGCGCTTATGGGAAGATATTGGATTAAATTGGTAAGAATTAATTTGGGAGTTAGTTTGATGGTTAGTTATGAGAAATATTTACACAACCAACATAGTCTATGCAAATATTTCATCCAACTAATGTTGGTTTTGTGTAACAGTTATTTGTTATATGTAACAAACCTCCTCTACCTAATTTACAGGTACTCCCTTTGTAGATTGTACAGATTTGGAAATTGTACATTTCAGAGCACTAGAATATTATGGAGACATCATATTGTCATCCATTTTTTGATTTTCCATAATTTAGGTCTTTAAGATTTCCTGATGTGGTAATGACATGATGGAATGATCCTACTAGATGAGAGCATTCACCTCTCTGAAAAGAGTTCCCCTAACTTTTTTTGTTCTTCTCTTATCTTTCTTCCATTTCTAGCTTGGGATGTTATCGTCATCTGACAGTGAAATTGGGGCACTATTATTGAATGATAACATGTGAGGACTATGGATTTTGTCCCACATAGATTTTAATGTTTTGAAATTTGGTTGGTCACCTTTTTGTTAGTATTTTATTTTAATTTGGGTTAGATTGGGCATGCTTATACATTATTATTAAGGTTATGAATATTATCTAGAATCGTTACTAATAACCATAAGATATTCATCCACATACATGTGTATACTATAAATCAATGAAATATTAAAAAAAAAACATAACACCTATTTATAATTTAGATAACATTTCTACTTCTTTTTATTAAAATATCTAGCTTGAATTCATGGCTATACCCATTGATCCAGAGATCAAATCAAAGTACATAGTTTCCCTAAATCTCCCAGGATCATCATAGTACGGTAGAAAGCTTTGAGTTTTTTCTAACACCTATTAGAATGCACACAACGGATATTGTACACTCCATATGCAGTCTACGCAAAAACTGAGTGTTTGTAGGATGGAGCAGGGCATCATGATGTAGAGGTTGGGCATGTCACGGAAAAAAGGCATGTGTTATCGTAACATCAGATGTGAGACAGAGAAAAAATAAAAAATCAAGTTTTCATAGCCAGTCTTCGTTGCTCGATGGTACAAAAATTGGTCAACTAAGGGGCCCACTTTTATTTCGAAAGGTGACCCAACCGCCGGAGTGATACAACTCATTTTGAAAACTCATCGAGTTAAGGATGAGTTAGTGATTGAGCTAAGCACTAAGCTATATGGAGAGCTAATTGAGCTGTATTGGACCAAGCTACAATGGCGAGCTAGAAGGCAATATGATCACAAAACGTGGGGTAAGTTGAGCTCATGACAAGTTGCTCGTAAGCCACTAACCAACGTGGCACTTATTAACTTGAAATATTCGGAGATCCAAATACCGAATCAAATGGAAAAAGTAAAGGAGCATGTGGCCAAAGCCACGAGGATCATGGGGTGAGTTTAATATTATTAAATCCCTCCCCAATCCACATCCCCACACATGTGGGATAAAACTCCTCACGCCAAACAAACCCGTCTGACTCGGTGATGACCCAAACTAGCTCGATAAATGTGGCATGTGAATCTCAGAAGATGGTGGGATAAGTGTCTAGCTTAACGGACTTGATAGTGACTAGTGCAGGGTTGAAATGAACATGGAACTGTGGGAGTAATGGATGGTGGACACATAGTATAGTGGTTGATTGATCCAAAATAAATGGTGGCAATGCAGTTTGAACTGCTAACCTCCCATCCTAACTCTTAAGGCCCAACTAGCCTGCCTAGCTTGGCACGTTGGTTACAACTCAGAAGGATAAGGGTGATATGTGAGAAGCTTAGGCCGAGTTGGGGTATATAAACCACTCACCCCCCTCATAACAAACAAGTAATTCTCAAAAGCTAAGAGAAAAGAGAAGGAGAATATGAATGAGAGGAGCCTTAGGAAATTGTTAAGGCATTCTCAGACTTATTTTGTTAATAGGCATGGAGATGATAAAAGACCTATATTTTAAAAATAGGCATGATATTAAAAATCATATTATGTTATAGACACTTATAAACTTGGGATTTATTATTTTTAACTCGCCAACAAATTTAAAGTCCAATTCAAGCCTTATTCTCATGTAGGATCTCAGAGATGTCATTCAGAAGCCAAGGGACATGATGATGCACTAGAGAAGAACATGGTGGAGCTCTGATTCTTCATACGCTAGGCATATTGCCAAGTTAGTTGCTTGGAGTCCTCAGAGGAGAGTAATAATTATTATTGATCTCGTTGACGACACCGGATCAAACTTAGCTCTGCGTAGAGGTTGGAGGCCATGCAACAAAGTGGAAGATGATCGTCATCAACACCTAAATCTGGATCATACTTAGCTCTTCGTAGAGAATGGAGGCTATGCAATAGAGTGGAAGATGATTGTTGAAAACACAAAACTTAGCTCTACGTAGAGGTTGAAGGTCGTGTAATAGAGTGGAAATCATCAGGAGGTGTCAAACTAGGAGGCTTTGTTAGAGCATTGAGCTTCCAAGACCAGTTTGGATTCAATAGGATCGATTGGCATCAAGTTTAAGTGGAACATTCATTTTAGTACCGTAATTTTATTTTTACTTTATGATCAAATAATTATAATGAATTGGTTTAGCATTTAGTGAACTCGAACATGTAGGCAATTGTCAAACTCTGTTATCAACTCCTGTGTAGTGTTGGTTCTTTTTCTTGCATTGCATTTGTTTAAGTTGATTTATTTTGGGGTAAAATTGGAAATAAAATAAGTTACCTATAAGGATACGTAGGTCAAGAAAAAAAAATTTTGGCTAGGTTTGTTATCAGAGTAGGTTATCTTTCCTGCAAACTTGCTATCTCGGAAGAAATTTTGGTATCAGAGAAGGTATTCCACCTGTAAACTTGTTATCTCCAAAGCAAGTTTGATATTGAGAATTGAGTTTTCACCTACGGTTGCATTGAGATGGACTTCTACCAGTTCATATTATGGACATTTGTACTCACTATACTAGGTACTATGTTGCACATGATGAATCTGCATCGACGAGATCATGCACGTTAGATTATTGAGTTGAGAGAGAGCGTGGAACTCCTACAGTATGTGTTGCAAGAAAAACATCGTCACCAAGGGACCCAAGAAAAATGGGATGGTCCTCAGGCATGTACACATTGCTCTATGACTATGCATGATAAGGAATAATGTTGGTGTTCCTAGACTAAGCACCAAGGTGGTTCCAGCATTGAATGATGGAACGTAAAAAAGGCACCGAAAAAGACCAGTAGTAGTTAACCTACTATGGCTACATATCGGCACACATACCATAGCCCAGAAAATTATTATCAATTGAGGAAACATCTACAACTCATGGATGTAGAAAAGAAAGAGTTGTAGGCATAGGAGAAGACACAGGACTAGAGCCACCAAGTAATTAAACACTTCGTGACAGGTTTATCATGCCTAGTGTTTTCTTACACTTCTTAATCACATCTCTACTATAAAGTCCTTATAAAACTAGAAGGAGATTATCTATCCCAATTTGGCATCAAAGTGGTGCAACAGAAGGAAGTAGACCCAAGTGCCACAGGTCCCAGGGATCGAACCGATTTTCTGATTAAATTATTAGTCATGCAAATACCATCAAGTCAGATGTAGAGATCTCTTCAAGACATCACAAATTTCTAGATCCAATATCAGAAGAAAATAAAATTTTTGGGACAAAAATACTCATTAGTGGGGAGGTGTGATTTGGAGATCAAATTAGAGGACATAATTTCCCTAAATCTCTGGGGATCATCACTGTATGGTAGACGGCTTAAAGATATTTTTGGATCCTATTGGAACACATAGAACAGATACCATACGCTCCATATGCAATCCATGTGGGAACTGGATGTTTGCAGGAAGAAGCTGGGCATAGTGACGTAGAGGTTGGGCACGTCGCGGGAAAAAGGCAAGTGTCATTGTAACATCAGATGTGAGGCGGATAAAAAATAAAATATCGAGTTTTATTTCCAGTCTTTATCACTCAATGGTACAAAAATTGGTCAACTAAGGGGCCCACTTTTATTTCATAAGGAACCCGACCACTGGAACGATATAATTCATTTTGACAACTCGTCGAGTAGGGTGAGTTAGTAATCGAGCTAAGCACCAAGCTATATGGCGAACTAACTAAGTTACATTAGAATGAGATATACTGGAGAGCTATAAGGTGAGATGATCAAGAAACATGGGGTGATTTGAGCTCATGATGAGCTACTCGCAAGCCACCAACCAACGTGGCACTTTTCAACTCAGGAAACTCGGTGAGCCTAATGTTGAATCAAATGGAAAAAGAAAAGGAGCATGTGGTTAAAACCATGAGGATCATGGGGTGATTTAGGATTATCAAATCCTTCCCTAATCCACATCCCAATGCATGTGGGATAACCCTTCCCATGCCAAAAAAATACATCTATCTTGATGATGACCTAGACTAATGCGACATGGGCAACTTGAATGACGATGAGATAAGCGGCCAGCTCAGTGGACTCAACAGTAACTAGTGCAGTGTCAAAGTGTACATGGAATGGAGGGAAAAATGGATGGTGGACACATAGCACAATGGTCAACTGGTCCAAAATAAATAGTGGCAATGTGGTTTGAACCGCTAACCTCCCCTCCTAACTCATAAGCCCCAACTAGCCTGCCTAGCTCGGTGTATTGGTTACAACTTGGTAGGATAAGGGCGATATGCAGGAAACTCGAGATGAGTTAGGGTATACAAACCCCTCACGCCCCCTCACAACACACAAGAAATTATCCAAATCCAAGAGGGAAGAGAAGAAGAATAGGAATGAGAGGATCCTTAGGAAAATTTTAAGGCATTATCAGACCTATTTTGTTAATAGGCATGGAGATGATTTAAAAGACCTATTTTAAAAAAAATAGGAACTTGTAAAATTAGGAGTTATTATTTTTAACTCACCAACAGATGTAACGGCCAATTGAATATTGATTCTCGTGCGGGATCCTAGAGATGCCATTGAGAAGACGAGGTATGTGATGTTGCATTGGAGAAGAACATGATGAAGATATTAATCTTCATACGCTGGGAATATCACCAAGTTATTTTATTGGAGGCCACATACGAGATTTGTAATTATTATTGAGCTCATTGATGACACCAGATCAAACTAAGCTCTACATAGATGGTGGAGGCTATGTAACAGAGTGGAAAAGGATCATCGTCGACACCAGACACTAGATCAAACTTATCTTTGTGTAGACGTTGGAGGTCGTACAACAGAATGGAAGATGATCTTCGACAACGCCATACTTAGCTCTGCGTAGAGGATGGAGGTCATGCAACATAGTGGAAGTCATCAGGAGGTATCAAACTAGGAAGTTGTTCCAAAGCACTGAGCTTCCAAGACAAGTCTAGATTTGGTAGGATTTTTTGGCATCAAGTTCAGGTTGAACATTCATTGTAGTATCGTAATTTTATTTTTACTTAATGATCGGATTGTTATAATGAATTGGTTTAATGTTTAGCAAATTCAGAGACGTAGGAAATTACCAAACTCCGTTATCAACTCTTGTGTATTTTTTAAGTTATTTTATTTCAGGGTAAAATTAGAAATAAAATAAGTTTCCTATAAGGATCCGTAGGTCGAGAAAAAAAAATTTGGCCAATTTACAGATCACCCATAAGTCTCTTCCACAATGAATACCTCAAATACTAGTTCTCTATGTTTTTATAAAAATAATAAATTTTAATATTAGGGTCTGGAGAGTATTTATCTTACATATGAAGTTTTCCTTAATCTATTAATAACAGAAGTCAATCAAATATATAACTTGATTGCTACTCTTCTCTATAAATATATTAAGCATCATATTACAATTAAATATTATAAAATGCATATTAATCACATACAATAGTGTATGGTTAATTAAATACACTAACATCCCCACTTAATATGTACTTCAATGAAGGGAAGGATAGAGTAATCATTGAACTATCCCCCTTTATGACATTTTCCTTCACACCCATAAATTATCGAAGCTAAACTCACAACTCAAGTAAAGGCTTTATGAAGATGTTTGCAACCTATTCATTTATTTGAAAAAACATAGGATCGATGACCTTATCTAATCCAAAGGATATTGATAGTTTAGATGGTCTGTACAATATTTAAAACCATGTACATATGAAATATCTCATCAAGATATTTTTGATTCCTTTTTAAAGAGACAAAACAAGCATCGTATGCAAAAGATACAATCCGCTAAAATTTATCTCCAACTGAAAAAAATACAACATGCTGCAAAAAGATGATGTGGCATGATATGAATGGGATAAGTAGACGAATATGATGACGATAAGTGTAATTTTTTTTTTGCAAAAAAAATGGTTTTATCCTCCAATATTTGATGGTCAATGTGGGACCCACATGATATGTTGGTTGGGAGCCCAATAGCTAGTAGGGTCCGCTCTTTTTCAAGAGGGAGACCTTATAACCTTTCTTCACATTACATTATATGGAATTTTACTTATAAACCCTATGGAAGATTGGGTTCGTTAGTATGTGGGATCAATTCCCATATTTTCCAAAGATCCACATTGCTAGTTCACCTGATGAGTTCAACTATTAGCTTGACAAGATCAACAAGCGAGCTCATTTTCAACAGTCGAGTTTACACCAACTCGCTAACTAAACCAACTCATTGCCACATAGATTCCAAGCTCTAACTCAGTGATTTGAGTCACAGAACTCATCAAAATTTTCATCTCATTAACTAATTCATCACCACCAAGTGTCTATCTCAAAGGGCGAGCCAACAACTCAAAATTGCAAACAACTTGCAAGCTCAAGGGCAAAGAACCAAGCCTACATATTGAGCCAATTGTTAAGTTAATCAGTAAATTGACATACCAGCCAACAAAAACAAAGCATGAGCATGGCCTAGGCCATGAATAGCAAGGAACTACCTATGATATTTCAATCCTCCCAACATCCAACACCTGCTCAATGTGGGATTATACCCACCAACATGGTAAACAAAAAGTGTAAGGGATAAATGATATCCCATTACGATCAACCCTGAGACTAGTTGCAACCTATTTTAGGCCCTTACTATTAGGTTAAAGCCTAACTTAGTACAAGCATCTTAGGTTATAGGTTTTATCATATTGCGGATAATAAGCCAAAAACAAGCAAAAATAATGTGAATGGCATGGGATTTGAACCATGACCATTTTTGCAAATAGATAGGAGCTCGACCATTGAGCTATGAGCTAATAAGTATTATGAAAGGCTCAAATTTATATTTGAAGAGGTAATTTTTGAATGTGGCGGGCCCAGTTTTGGAAAGATGGAACAATTTTGGAGAGTGTGATTACATGAAGAATTTGGAGATTGAATCAGAAGGATTCTTGAAGTTGTGCAGAGATTTTTAGCAGACCAAGACAACATTATGATGATTTTTAATTAGACAAGAGCAATTTTGCATCATAATTGACTGGTTGCAGAGATTTTTTAGGCCTAGGGACATAACCTAAATCAAGTAAACTCTATTATCATGTGTTTTGTAATGTCTTCTACATTTTTTCTCATTTTTCTCCTTGTTATATCATTTTAGTTATGGTTTAAAATCCAATTTTAATTTTATAGGAAATTGAAACTATGTTATTAAGTATTTGGACATTGGGAATTTGATAAGTGAAAGTTTCTTGGATCAAATTGGGCTACATAATTCGAATTCAATACGTATTTCATTAAGTTAAACCATTTTTTACGAGATTTCGTAAAATTGAGACTAAATTAATAAAGAATATAAAATAGAGATAATAAACAGTTTAGTATAAACACCCAATTTTCAAATCAAGTTTGGTATCAGAGTTTGTTGTTAATACCTTTCCACTTTTAATCAACTAATTTTCAATTGTTCAATTGCAGTTTGGAAGTGCATTTTTTGTTATTACAAAAGCTAAACCATGGAAAAATCTCTAAAGAGAGAAAGACTTCAAAATATAGAAGAGATAAACTGGAAAAGTCAAGAGGAAAAATTTGAGTTGAGGAAAACGTGGCTACTCTTGGAGGACGGGAAACAAGATCTGCAAGATAGATTGATGTCTCATGGATAATTTATGATAGGAATCATTATAGAATTATAATAAGGAAGAAATCTTGGGAAAATACCAAATTGGTGAAGAAGTGGATGTTATCCAAAAATACCCCCTGGGTTATTTTGGATTTAACAAGGTTAACAATGGACTTAGCCATTTTAAAGGAAAAAATATGTTTAAACAGTCGTCAAATTCCACCTCTTTAAAGCATTGGTCATTGGCATTTAAAAACTAGCTGGATTATAAATTATTGGTGGATTCCTATAAAATCTGTCAGACATTAGCCTGCTTGTCAAATTCTACACCGCCAAAGTAGTTCAAGTGCTCGTGATGTGAAGGGGCTACGTGGTGGGGATGCAAAGTCAAAAGTCAACATGGTGAGAAGATAGAATTTCACGGACTTCAGATCTGTGAAATAGTCCAAGTTTTATAAAGACATTGGGTTTGAGCACAAGTTAAAAGATGTGATGTGAAGCCAGTAAATGATCCTGACAACTGCAAAATCTAAAGACACGTGGAACCTTCCTACTAGCTCACCTTTCATAGTCTGAAAAATATGATGGATAATGAAATTCTGACACAACGATATTGGGAAGGGTCGTGGGGCTTCCTCATTGGTTGATGCTTTGCAGCATACAGAAAAGGTTAAAGAAAAGACTGACATTGCGAAGAGAGTGGAGATTTTCTATTGGCTCACATTTCACGGTTTTCAGTTGGGGATAAAGAAAATCTGACACTGTAAAGGAGCGTGGCATTGGCTTATTGGCTCATGTTTTATAAAGAAGCAAACCTTCTCACAAAGGTAAAGGAAAAAGAAATTAATAAAAGAAAATCCCGATCTCATGACCCTACTAGAGACCGACACATGGAAAAAGCAAAAGAAATTCACACGATGGTAGAGGAAATCCCTAAGCTAATCAAAGGTTGCCACGTGTCACATTCTTGTGCTCCATGACATGTCAAATTTCAAATGGCCATATCTTTCGATCTACATCTCCAAATTCAATAAAATTGGTCTTGTTGGAAATATCTCATCCTTCTCTTCATGTTGGAACCAATAAAATCATAAATTGATGTCATTTACAGAATAAAAAATGGAAAAACAATCACAGCCCCCTTATTTGAAGCTCAGCTAACTCAGAGTCGTGTTAAATTCGACTATAAAGGAAAAAAATAAATAATTTTGCATGAAAAAATACATACTACATGGAAAAAAGATTATTATATTCTTTTACAAGGCTAAGTTTAGAGTCTGATTATTTTTTAATCAAAATTGTGTAAGGATGATCAACTTAAACTACTGCTCGAAGTTATCTTCTCTTTTCTAAAACTCAAATTGCATTAGAATTATCTCTAAGTGGGTCTTGACTGATGTTGTAGCTGAAGATGTTGAGTAGTACAAGTCCACTTCATTTTTTTATTCATCCTAGTGATTTTGAAGCATTAATGGCATTTGGTTGATGTAATAAATTGTTGTAAAACATTTTCAGCAAATGCCCAGTGTTGATAAAGTGATTTTTCCTTTCCAAAAATTCTTTCCAATATAGTGCTTTCAGGTAGTTAATTCTTGTGGATTTTCCCTGAAATTTTATTAAGCTAATTGCTTATGTTATATGCCCTCATTGCAAGAAATAGGTCATTGTGTGTTTATTTTTGTGTGCATGCGTATTTAAATGTGTATTGTGAGTTATTCCCTTAACAAATTTCCATTAATTTGCCTTGAAATTTCACTCAAAACCCTCTAGTTCGTGTAATTTTGATGTTTTCATTATTAGTTTACACATTTATTTTAGCAATCTCTAGAAACTCGTGGTGTATCTCCCCTCATTTTCAAGCTTTAATTCTAACCCTTACCCCCTTTTGAGTCTAGTTTAGGGATACACTAAAATGGAACCATCCCTTCAAATATAGAGATTCACCTCACTTTTGGGATACCCACAGCCCATGAGGTGTTTCCATTGTCTATCCACATAAGTGAGGAGAGAGAGGACAAAATTTATCAATCCTCACAAGGGTGAAATTATGCTAGATAACAGTGGAGGAGAATGAAAAGTCCACTATGAGACAACCCTCTACAATAGATGCACATACCATAGAGGTATGCATTGTAATTGATTCATGGAATTCTCTTTTTTCTCATCAAAATGTAAATCCTTTTTTTGGTGAATTCAAGAAACATACTCTAGGTATAGGCTCTAAGTCAATGGCCAAAGAATTGTTAATCCCATACATATTGAGCAAATACCTTTTTACACAATATTGGGATTTAGAAGTGGTAAAGGAGAGATTGGAGAATGTTCCAGAATAGATGAAGCAAGGAAAAATTTAGAGCCCAAGCCACTAGAGTGAAAAAATTAACCCATGAAAGCTAATGGAAAGAATAATTTTGTCAATACTAGTGAGAATGTGGTTTCTCTAAATATTCAGCAGACCTCTCATAAGGACTATGTTTTCGACAGAAAATTTGGTGACTCTGCTGGGGATATTTTTTCTAATTCATTCTTTCACAAACAATTTTCTTCTAACTATCCGTTCATTTGGTCTTCATTCCCTAAATTACCATCATAAATGCTACACCAGTTATACAACCAGGTCTGCCTTTAGAGAATGCATAGCTAGATATTAGTGCCAACATTAGATCTGGAATACTAACGAAGATTTTGAACAATTCATCAACGTTGTCGTTGTCTTTGATACTGAAGAGGATAAATCCCTCCAAATCGATCACCTTTCTAAAAATTAGTTACAAACACAACGAGATATCTTGAATAAAAACAATAAAATTCAAGAATAAAAATAATTTGTTCTTAAAACAATTAAAACTTGTAGGGTATTACCTTTAGACCCTGAAAACAATAAGAAATTTTTGAAACATCTCTGTTGATATCTTTGATTCATTGTTTATATTTCTGAAATGGAGAATCAACCTCCTCCAAACAATGATGACAACAAAGAAGATAGGAGAAGGAGAAATAATTGGCATATACCTGGGTTTGAAGACAATTGGGACATGGGGAATGTAATTGATAATGAATAATTTGATGATGAAGGTGATGAATTAAACTCTATCTCAAGGATAACCCAATAGATATCGGAAGAAACCCACCTAAATTACCTTCCTTGAAAGGAATTCCTTTACCTAAGTTTTCAGGAAATGCAGGTGAGTCATGGGAATATCACCTTGATGCTTTTAAATTGATAGGTGATAACATTGGCATTACTAATGAAAGAACATTCCTTAGGCTATTTTCTCATACTCTCCAAGGAAAAGCATATAAATCCTTTGTTATTTTACCTTCCAAATCCATTTCATCCTGGTCAGAAATAAAAGTGATCTAAAAATCAATTTTAACTAGCAATTGTGCACACACTTAACTTTGCTTTGTGTTGATTTCGATATAAAAATTGACTATTGTACATAGATGAATCACCATAAAATTGACACAAGAATGATAACGGAGGTTCAACACTTGTGGCCTATGTCTCTGGGTCCAGTTGAATGGGACCGATCTATTAAATATTGAAAATAAATCTTACAATGATTTCTACAATAATCTGATCTTCTCATCACTTCCTCTGACAAAAATAACAAGATTCACTTTTACATCACCTCAAAATTCCTTCTCTAGCTCAAGTTATGAGAAAAACAATATCACAGTCGCATTCTAATGTCAATACTAGTACAACAAAGCTCCTTTTATAATGTTTCCAAAGGCATGGCGCAGTGGTCAAAGACTTATCTTTTTACCCAAGTGGACCATGTTCAAATTCCATTCCAGTGGGGTGCATTTTGTAAAGGGATAAGATCCCACATTCATGGCGCATTTGGAGGAGAGAGGGTTTAAGTATGGGCAGCCTAGAGATTTACAGTGGCTATTGATAGCCATTTGACTTGGTCCACCTTGATTTGGGTGCTTGGTTTGAATTCATTGCATGGAAATGAGTGGGAAGAGATAGAATTTTTATTTAATATATGTGCAAAGTTAATGGGATTTGATATTATTTCTTTACAAATATAAACATGAATAATCCCACATACATCTTGTAATTGCAAACTAAAGCAAATATATATAGAAACTCTGCAATATAGATGTGAAGTAAAGGAGGTCAATACTAGTTCAGAATCCCTCTTTTGCTTCGTCACCCATATTGTCCACATGGCGAATTTTGATTGGTCCACATCTGCATGCATCATCTCTGCACATAGTACTGAATTCGCCAGTTGCCTAAAAATTTCAGGCGGGCCATAACTTTTGCAAACGAGGTATGTTTCTTGCAAACAAGATATCAACATAATCATCTAATTTTTCTCCATGCCATGGAACTGACTATAACTAATTCTGAGAATATCATAGATCGGGTGTTTCTCAGTGAGGATCCCCTAGATAAAAAATAATGGTTAGATGATTGTTTTGGAAAATAAAAAGATGAGTATGAATTACTTAACGAGCATTCTAACATTTTGATGGATGTTGGAGAAACTATTTACCACTTCACCGTCTATTTCACTAAGCTCAGACTTAGAAAATACCAGGAGATGTTAGACCTCCTAAAAATATTTCTCATCTTTATTACTGCAGTGCCTTTCCTTTGAATTATAGGTTAGCTCTTGAAGTATAGAGAAATCATTGACTTTGAGGAGACCATTACTTTCTGCATTGACTATGAGAAGAATCTCAAAAGAATTGGTTTTAAAGATAGATATTCTATAGGTATGTCTGTTGATAATGCATAAATTTTAAATGTTATCTGCAGTCTAGGTAATGAGTTGGTCACCATCAAGCAACAATTAAATGACCAACCTTCTACTTCAAAATCCCATGCAGCCTCAGGCAAGCTAAAAATCCAAACCAGAAGAACTATATTGTGGGATTTTTGAAGTAGATCATGGCCCTTCTACATGTGTTGCTACTAAAAAAATAAGGAAATTCATTAAAAGAAAAAATGTCAAAGATATGTGTAGTTTTGTGGATTGTGAGGTAAATGTCATTCAAACAAGAGCCAAATATTATTCAAAGAAGGATGTTAACCAAGATAAAGGTAAAGGAAATGATATTATTGGTTCAAAACCCAAGACATCTAATGATTCTAAAAAGTCCAAATCTGTTGATGTAGGAAACTCTAAGTCAAATGATGTAGATAGGACCAAACCTCAAAATCAAAAAACATCTAGCCTTGTACCCAATGCAGATGCTCCTTCTGGATTAAATAATTCTTAGTATCAGAATTATAGACCAAAATCATAAATTAAATCTGGTTTTTTTTCCTAGGGTTATGACATTGTTGCTGATATGAAAAACTCTCGTAGTAATTTGACTATGTTTGAAAGTCTAAATCTGTCCTAGATAGTTTGAAAAGTTAGTTGATACTCATAAAAATAGGATTGAATCAAAAACAACAATAGCTTTGCAAGAAGAAGAAAGTAATAAAGAAGATGAGGTATTAAATACATCTAATAATCCTACTCCATATTATATACCTCCATTCTATGTTACTGTTAAAATCTAAAACAAAATTATCCATAACTGTATTATTGATACATGTGCTTCTAAAAATATAATTCCTAAGTCTATTGTTTACCAATTAGGCATACCATATGAGACTGATAATAGGAAGCTTATCTGGATTTGATTCAAAGCAAACAAAATGTTGTGGGAAATTTAGGGATATTGTTATTAAGGTTGTCGCAAGATGAAAGAATTAAATTTATGGGAAATGTGCATATTTTAATATCGAGGTGCTAATTATTCGATGTTGTTGGGCAGAGATTGGGCCCAATACACTGGTGCTTATGTGGGACGAGATCTTACATGGGTTCCTGTAGGTAACACTATTTTCTTTTTACAAAGAGAGGAATGGACAAGGAACCTATTGAAGGTATGGTAACATCTTCTATTTCCTTCGTAGATACTGGCATGGGTACATATGGCTTGAACTATCTAGAGATTAATACTTTTGATGATGTAGATTCTCAACATGTTAGGATTGTCCCACAAGATGAAATTTGGTCAATGTACTTTGATGGGGCTTGTTCCCAAAATGGGAATGGTGGTGGAATTGTTTTCAAATATCCCTTGGGTAAGAATTTTTGTTATGCTTATCAGTTGTCTTTCGAATCAACTAACAATATTGCTGAGTTTGAAACCCTTTGTTTAGGATTGCAAAAATCTCTTGAGCTAAAAATTAAGAAATTGATGGTTTTTGGTGATTCAGAATTGGTCATAAGATAGGTCAAGAAAATTTATAAGATGAACCAAACTAGGTTACATAGATACACACAGAAGGTTTGGTCTCTCTTAGAAAATTTTGAAGCATTTACTATAACTCATGTCTTTTGAGAATTTAATGTTGATGTTGATAAACTTGTTGTTTTTGCTGTAAACCCTTTGGTTTCAGACATTTTTCTTGATTGCATCCTTTGAAGAGGTCTACAAACCTTGTGTCCCTAGACAATGAAACTAATTGGCTTGTTTTCTAATGTGATGAGCATATTCATTGTTTCTTAAAAGGTAATTATTTTGATTCTGATGACTATGTTTTGAATTGTGGTGATTATTTTCAGCTATCTAGCAATAAATCACATATCGGTCTGGTCAGTCTAAAATCCATGTTTTCACCTTAGGATCATCCTAATATTTTTTCTTCTGCCAAAATTTCTAAAAGGATTATAGGGGAAAAAATAGTTGTTAATCTTGGTATTGATGATGATCCAAAGTTCATTTATTTGGGTGTCTGTCTCTTAGACAAATGAAAAGAAAGCTTATGTTAAACTGTTGAAATATTTTATTGACATTCTAGATTGGTCTTATACATATTTAAAGGGTTATGACACTAGGATTATTAAACATGGCATTCCTATAAAACTTGGTATCAAACCCGTAAGACAAAAAGCTAGAAGAGTGAGCCCCTTGTTGGAGGACACCATCAACAGAGGAGCTCGATAAAATGTTGGATGTTAGTGTCATTTTTCCTGTTAGATATTCTGATTGGGTAGCTAATTTGGTTCCAGTTAGAAAGAAAAATAGAGACATTCGTCTCTGTGTTGATTTTGGATATCTTAACCGTGTGAGTTCTTAATGATAACTTTCCTTTGCCAAATATTGATCATATTTTACATCAATTTCTTCAGTACAGAGATGATGTCTCTTTTAGACGGTTTCTCAGGATATAACCAGATCTATGTGAATCCTGAGGACCGACATAAAACAATGTTTACAACATGAAGAGGTACCTTTACTTTTAATCGAATTCCTTTTGGTTTAATTAAAACAAGTGCTACATTTTAGAGAGCAATGCATGTTACTTTCGATTATCTAATTGGACTTATAATTTAGATTTTTTTAGATGACTTAACAATGTATTTGATGAAGAGAAAGAAACACTTAGAAAACCTTCGTGAAATCTTCATTCGTTATCGTAAGTATGGGATTTCTTTAAATCCTAAGAAATATGTTTTTAGTGTAATAGAAGGAAAACTCTTGGGTCATATTATTTCTAAATATGGTATTTCGATAGATCCTGAGAGAGTACAAACCATCAAAGAATTATCCCCACCTAAAAATGATTCTGGCCTTAGATCATTCTTTGGTAAAATCAATTTTGTATGGAAATTCATTTCTGATTTTTCTAATAAGGTTGCTCTTTTACATATTTTTTTGAAGAAAAATCATGGTTTTATATGGGATTCTAACACTGATTATTCTTTTGATGAGGTTAAGAATGCTATTGTTACAACTCATGTTTTTTCTAAGCTTAATCTAAATAAACCATTCATCTTGTACTTTAATGCAGCTGACAAGGCCATGGGTGATGTGATCACTCAATACACTTCTTCTAGAGAAGAGAAACCAATTGCATACTTCAGTCAAATGCTAAAAGATGCTAAAATCAGGTATATTTTGATTGAAAAGTTTATTTTCATGTAAGTATCTATTCTAGGTAAATACAAACACTTGTTGATGGGTAATCGAGTGATCATTTGATCTAGCGTACTTGTTTTATCATACCTGTTAAAACAGCCCATCATCGATGGAAGATTGGCCAAGTGGATCTTTAAAATACAATAGTTTGACCTTGAGTTCAAGACGTGTAAGACCATTAAAGGAAATGAACTTGTGAAACAATTAGCTGAAATTGCAAATTCTGAAATAAACATTTTTATTTTGAGTGTTGACAAAAATTTAAACATTGTCACGCATTTTCAAACCTTGAAAACTAAAAAAAAATCTACACAATTTAATGTTGGCTTAATAATGCAGGATTGGGACTATTTTCTATCTCAAGATGATTGGTACCATGATTTGATATATTATTTCCAAAACTAATGATGTCCTAAGCATTTAGATAAAATACAACATAGAGAATTACACTTTCAAGCTCTTAAATTTGTGTTGTTGGAAAAATTCTTGTTTTACAGAAATCAAGATGGTGTTTTTCTTAGGTGTTTAACTCATAATCAGATCGAGAAGGCTCTTAGGAGTTTTCACAAAGGATTTGAAGTGGCCACTATGATGCAAAAACAACATCACATAGAATCTTACTTGTTGGTTACTATTGGCCTACTATTTTCATATATGCTTATCGTCTTGTCAGATCTTGTATGCCTTGTCAAATCTTTGCATGTCATGAACATTTTCCCTTTATGCCATTAAATCTAGTTATTCTAGATAGACCTTTTTCAAAATGGGGAATTGAATTTATTTTAGATATACACCAGCCTTCATTTGTTGGGCATAGGCATATTTTGACTGCTACATACTACTTTACAAAGTGGTCAGAAATGTTAGCATTAAAAATTTCAACATCCGTTGAAGTTATTATTTTTTTTGAAAATCAAATATTTTCCCACTTTGGGATTCCTCATGAAATAATCTTTGACAATGGTATGGAGTTTATATCTGATGATTATTTGAATTTTCTTGGTAAATATTTCATTATCTCTGGTCATTCTTCCAAATACTACCCGCAAGGTAACGGACAGGCAGAATCTAAAAATAAGAATCTCATTAATATAATGAAAATTATTGTTTGCGAGAATAAAAGGGACTAGCACTTGAAAATGTTTGAAGCTTTATGGGATGATATAACAACTGCCAAGTCGAGTACAAGTTTCTCCCCTTTCTTACTTGCATATGGTTTTAAAGAAACCATGTCCATTGAGTTACAAATTTCATCTACTAAAATAACATTAAATTATGGAACAAATGATCGTTGATGAGATTCAATTACGTTTAGATGATCTGATTGCTTTAGAAAAAGCTGATACTTATAGCCTTGGAGAAATTAGAGAAAGGTAAAGATAAATTGATGAAATTGTTTGACAAAAAAGCCACTGTCAAAAGATTTGAAGTTGGATATTTAGTACTCTATTGGGATAAAGCTAGAGAAAACCAAGGAAAACATCATAAATTTGATTCTCTTTGGCTTGGACCTTATCAAGATTATTGTTTTCCTAGGTAATAATGATTTTTATTTATGTGAAATCAATGGTGATTGGCTTTGTTTCACATTCAAAGGTCAACACTTGAAGCATTTTTATAGATGAAGTCATCCTATGCTTTATGTATTATAGTTTGATTTCGTTTGTTTCTTTTTGGTCGTTTGTTGTTTTGGTTTGTCTTTTGTTGGTTCTTTAGTTGTTATTGACTTATATTCTTGGAAATGGTGGAAATATCTCTCAGTTTCATGGATGGTAAGATTTTTTGATGCTTTCAATTTCATATTATACATTTAAAAATAAATTATTTGGTAAATCTTTATAATGGTGATGTTGGATATTCATGATGACAAAGTTGCACTTAATTTTTCAATATTAGGAAATATGTCTTGTAATATGACTTCATTCTACCCTCATTTTCCCAATATCTTTATTCCCTTTCTTCATTCATGCTCAACAAGACATGCATCTCATTTTCATACTCATCATTCTTGAGGTCTGCACGGAGTGATCCAAGAAACAAGTAGCCTACTTGCACTCTTGGAGTTAAAATTTAAGCTATTTTTTTTAATATCCATCCTTCCCTCTTAACAAAAGAAATCCAGTATGGTTGTCAGTGTTATACCTCAAATTTTACCTACCCCCTCTTTTAATAAAGTTTTGATCGCATCTAAGTGTCCTCCTTGTCCCTTCTTACTTTGAATTTTGCAAATATATGGCGGGGGCCACTTTGTTTAATTTAAAACTTTAGTTCGATTTCATTTCATGTTTAAAGTGGTTTCAAAACATTTACATGTGGCATTAATATATTTGGATGTTCACATTGATATAAGATTTTACCTTGGGCACTTTACAGATTGATGATCACAGTTTATCAAAGATGACAATTGAGTTCCAGCTTACATTAACTATTTTCAAATTCCAAGCTTTTTTTTGGTATATATCTTCTTTCTATGGTGGCAGTAAGAGTATTGGTAAGTGTTGTTGTCTTTGATTACACTAATTTTGTATTATGCGACATTAAACCTGGTTCATTTAGGATATTATGTTTGGGATGATTGTGTTAAATTCATGTTGTGATATCATGGTGGTATCTTGGGACTTCTGGGATATAAGTTTTCTCAGAACATATGCTATATATTTTTCCACTTCTTTAATTGTGGATTATTGAACCATTGGTTGTTTAGATCCCTCAATTGAACTAATGATAAAGGGGATTGAGAGGCATGGAGATCAAATTATATTTGATATTTGAACAAATGTAAATAGAAATTTTGGGTGGTTAGTGTTAATTTCGTTGTTTTATTCGAAGAAATGCCAAGTGGCATCTTTGATCACGAAGTGGGAATTTGGGACTGTGGGCATTAATGTTAATTAAGGCAATATTTATGGCACCAAGCTTGAGGTACCTTGAGCATTGAATGCTCAACCTCAAGCCTATCCTTTTTACCATTACTGTCAGTTTAGTTGGTCATTTGATTTTTTCACTTCTATGGCAAAGCCCTGCTAAAATTTTATGAAGTTATTTTCATCCTCCATTGTTCTTCAAAGTGCATTTAGGAGTTCAGGCTTTAGTTTTCAATCTGTCTTGTGAGGTATGTTTTTCCTTATCCCTCCATGAATGCTTGATTTTCATGCATGTAGACTCATTTTATAAAATGGGTTGAGTTTATAATGCTTGTATATCATGCCTGCATTTTTTTTAAGGTTCTTTGTCCTATTTAGGAGTTGGGTTTGAGTATTTTTGAGATTGTGCAAAGTTGTGATTCTACCTTGGTTTAAATGTGATTCTTTCATTGATTATGTAATTTCATTTACTTGAATCCCATTTTTGTGGAATTCTTGGAGTTAAAAGGGTGGTTCACTGAGATGTTGAGTTTGAATGAAGGCAAAAAAGTTTGGTTTCGATGAAGCACTTGAAAATAATGCTATATTGCTCATATTTTACTGTAGATTCTTGTTGGTTTCAGTATGTTGATTTGAATATGACTTATAAATGGAAGTTTGAAGTTTTGAATGGTATGAAATTAATTTTTATCTTTGAGTTGGGTTTGTAGAGTGAAATATTGTAGGCTCTTGACTCTAGAAATTTCATTGGCAGCCAAAAAAATCCAATGGGTAATGGAATGATAAGTTGTGTAGTTCTTTTTAATATAAAGTTTGCAGAAGGTAGTTTATTGATAAATTGATGTGGTTCTGTGACTTACCCATTTGATGTATTTTTCTATGAAATTGTATCTGACAAGATCTTGTCTTATGTGAACAAAAGAAATGTTTATCAGAAATTGTGGTATTCTTACATGTTTTGAGGTCTTCAGATGATTTAAACTTGTGGATATTGTTTGTTTTGGGTAGATAATGTAAACATATATTTATTTCAGTTGAATTCGTAAAATGATAGCAGTTTTCAAAGGGCATTTGCATTCAAGTCGTATTGGGATAGATTATTTTTTTTTGGCTAATATTGTTGAAAGAAATTATTCTGTATGATTGCATATTGTTGATTTCACAAGATTTCTATTCGAAATAAAGGAAATTTTCACTATGTCATCTGGAATATTTTTTCAAGTTCAATATGATTTCTCATATTATGATTTCGGTTATAAAATACAAAGGGGTTGCAAAAACATGTTTACATAAGCATCTATCTTATAAATGTAGTCTAAGATATTGATTGGACATTGGTAATGGATTCATCTTTGAAATTTGGTATTGGATTTTCAAAATGTAAAAAATGACATACATGGTAGAAATGATGTTTCCTGTTAAAGTATACAGTGATGGTTAAATAGCCAACAAAACTTTTTGATGATATTTTATATGATCTCATAATTGTTTGACCTCTATTTTGGGGATGAAATAGTTCAAAAAATGATAATTGCCATAATGATTACTTTGAATAGATGCCTAGATCTGGTTGGAATGGATGGGGAACTCCACAAGGTTCTCGATCCAATCCATTTTGGCCTAATGGAAATAGATTCTCACCACGCAGAGATTCTCCTCGTGGTGGAAGAAGAGGTTCTAACTCGTTTTGGGGCCATGAAGTTGTTGTCCGCGAAGTGGTCCTACTCGAATCTCAATTCATTTTGATTCTAGAGAACCTATCCTTCGAGAAGTCATGCAAATTATTGATTGTCCAAATAACCAGCCTGCTCATAGCCTACCAGAAGTAAATGCCCCACTAATTTTCACATCATAGTCTCATTCTAATCATCCCAATTTTGTATCTCGTAGGTCATCCCACTCCAATCCTCTTCCACATAATGCAGAGAGTAATCCACCATTGCATACCTTAGGGAATTCTACAGAAAGACCCTGCCCTTCTCTAAACGGGTTAGGTCCTCTTCGACCATACCGACGGAGTTACATCTTGTCAAGCGGGTAAAATTGGAAGTGGATAGTGAGTCTGGTGCTATGACACACACAGTTTTGAATCTGGAATCATATGAGTACACAGAACTTAAGGAAGTTGATGCTACTACAGTGCTTGATTTAGTTGGAGATGATTAAACTATGATAATTGGCTTTTGACTTTGGAACTTGCTATTTTGAGATAGTTGTTATCTTGACTTGGTGACATTTGACTTGGTTATATTTTGATTCGGATGCACATATTACTATATTATGATATTATTATATTTTGTGATGGGAATGTTTAATCTATGGAGTTGCATATAAATATATAGATGTTTAGAAAATATTAAACTCTATATTTTGATGTTGATTAATATGGTTTAGAAATTTAATGCAAATGATATGGTTATATGGATGATTTAGAATTAATGTTTTATTTAATATTGTGGGTCCCCCACCCTTATATCATTATTTCTTGTCCATTATCAATTTATGATATGATTATTAATCATCTATCATGAATTTAATCGATGATTTCAATCATTTGATGATTATATCAATTAAATGGCATTATTAAAAGATTATTTCTATAAATGCCATTATGTTATGATGAGATTGGTTATAATTGTTTAATGGGAGAATGAAATAAAGGAAGAAGATTGGATCTTTGCACATGGGAAGAACATTAAGGTAATTTGCATTTGAGTTTAGTGCATTTTCATTCTATATTTTCTGTGAAAGTATTCTCAATGAGACTTTGATTACAAGATTTGGATAACCTAAGTTTGAGGATTTGAGTGTAAACATTAGATACAACGGGTATATCTAGTTATATTACTATTATTTTGATTATCTAAATATTGATTTTTTGTGTCTAATCTATAATTTGATTGCAGAATTAGATTTGTATATCCAGGGGATCAATGAAGGTTGTTTACACAAATTTCTAAGCATTTGGGTTTATAAATTTCCTTTTGGCTATTGTATTGTCAGATATTTGATTAAAGTTGATTTCAGTGATTTTTAGCTTCTCATTTGTAAATCAGTTTCTCATCTTAATATAAAAGTCATGTTGGTCTCTTATGACTTTGTATTACTGTGTATATGTTGTATATTTTGTTGATCATTTACTCGCATGTTTTTTTTAAATAGAAATTTGTAATAAAGAGTGCATTTGATTAAAGTTTCATTTTCTATATTGTATGAAATCTGAAGTAAAAAGGATAATTTATGATCGGGAGTTAAAAGGATTTATTTCAGGTCATATGTAAGCAATTTTTTATGCAACAGAACACACTATATGTATGAAAGATTTTGCAAGCTTGTTTTCTTCCCTCCAAGAGGTTATCTAGTTCATAGATATCACTCTATTAGATAGGGTTGAGAATATGCAAATTATGGGTTTTGTTTCTTTGTTGTTCTTGTCTTTCTTGTTTTCTTGTCTTTTCTTCATTTCTTTTTTATTTGTATATTCTCTCTTTTTCTGGATGAATTAAAGGATCCTCCATAATCTTAGGTTTGTTTTTCTATAAACAATTTAAGATATAAACTACCCTACACTTAGAATATTTTATAATTCCTTTATACGATTAAAGTTGGTTTTATTCTATCTTATCCTTTTATGATAGATAAAAGGGTTGATTAGTTTTGTTCTGATGAAAGTGAAAATTTCAAAATTTTGAGTTTAAGTGTTTTTCTCTGAAGTGCCTAAGTCGTGAAATTGATAAAGTCTGTGTTTTGGGTCATTTTGCATGTATTTCGGGCCTTTCGGACATTTTTGTCCCACTTGTCCCAAATTCAAAAGTGCGTCCTGTTCCCCGATCGGCCGAAATCCCCGAAGTTGTTCCATTTTCGGGCCCGTCGGGAACTTTTCGTCCCAACTGTCCCAAATTTCAAATGTGCACTCTGTTCCATTTTCGGCTGAAATTCCCGAATCGCGTACTTCGTGCATTTCTGTTCCAAATGTCCCAAAACGCTTCCGGACCTTTTGTCACGTTTTTCGCCCGAATTGACCAAGTCGCGTACTTCGGAACATTTTTGTCCCAAGTGTCCCGAAACTTTTTGTGCAAGCTGTTCCTTTTTCGGCTAAAATTCCCGAACCACGTACTTCGTGCTTTCGTGTTCCAACTGTCCTAAAGTCAAAAGTGCGAGTTGTTACATTTTCGGCCGGTTCACCTGAACCGCGTACTCCGGAACTCTTCGTCCCAAATGTCCCAAGTTCAAACGCGTACTTCGCCGCGTTTTCGTCCCAATTTTCCCAAATGCATTTTTACGTCTTCTCCCTGTTTTGCACGAATCGGCCGAGTCGCGTGTTTCGCGCATTCGCGTCTCACATGTCCCAAGCGTACCAAATATCATTCGTGCTTATTTTTCCTGCTCTACCCCGAATATCATGCTTATTCAAATTGGTGGTTATGTATTAAATGCGCATTCATGGCTTTTCTCTCTCCTAAACGGCTATATAACGAGCATTCCCCCTTTGCATTTTTCACACTGCTTCCATGCTATCTTTTGCTCGAAACCCTTGCAATTTGAAAACCTGCGCGAATATCCCCTCCCTTTGCAAATTCCTTCCCGAGTCTAGGTTGCGGCTCTGAGACTATCAATATGAAGATCAAATTTCAGGGACAGGAACAAATTTCTCCACTTGAGTCTGCTGTTAGCAATATTGGGGATAGCAAAGCTCGTCATCTCGACTTCGGTGATTTTTGGGCAAGGATGGCAGACGCAAACCCTACACCAATGGCGCAGATGATTTACGATAGTGGTTTGGCTTTTGCTGGAGGTTTCCCAATCTCAGTACAGTGTGCCGATACCGTGCTTTCATGCGGAGCTCACTTTGACCCCGTTTCAAGCGAATTGACCAATATACATGGGGAACTCATTGCCAAACTGGATGCTACCGCCATTAGCACTGCTCTAAAGATTCCAGAGATGGATAATGCCATAGTCGTTTCCAGAGATCAAGCACAGGCTCTGTTTGACCAAGACAGTGACAAATATAAGGCACGAGTGGCGAAGTCCTGGGTTAAAAACCCTAGGAAGGGAGCTTCTCGTCTGACCAAAACCCTCTTCCGAGCAGATTTCAATGAAGAGCTGTCAGACTTCATAATCTTGCTGGCTCGAGTTATGGGTTTGCCTCTACTAACGAGTTTCATTTCTGGATGTGCCCGCTCATCAGCATGGTGTGCGAAGGAACGCAAAATATCAATTGGGCGGAAATCTCATAAGCATGAATTTGACGGAGCAGCTGTCCAATGTGCAGCAAACGAAGAAATTCTACATGACTTCGTATTTGATGTATACCCTGGCAGCGTCACGACAATGGTTTGGCTTTTCCTACATTGATGCACACAAAGATGATCCAGTATATGCTTACTGCCCGCAGTTCACCCTGGAGACCAGCAATCGTAATTTCAGAAGGGTCAATGATGCTTTCACCATGTACGTGGTCAGACTGCTTGAAGGTGATACTGCTAGAAGGTTTTCAGATGAAGCCATGAACCTGATATCGCAATATGGTGCTTATTTCATCCAATTCAGGAAATTTTCTTATATCAGGCTTGCTGGCTATGAGAACACTCCTCTGCGGCTTCCCATGTTCTGCAATGATAAAAATGGCCTTGATAGAAATATGCAGGCAACTAGACAAGTTGCACAGGACTTGCAAAGATAAGAAGATTTCTGGCTTGCACTTTCCCATCTCTCTGGGAAACTACACTTGCAAAACAACCCTGGATGCACAGAACTTAGAGAGAGCCCTTGTTCCTATCACCGTTCACTTCTTCAAGCTAAGGACCTGCTTTGACCTGAAGAAGTTTATTGAATGGAACATCAAGATAATCTACCATCATAGGGCAGATGCCGAAGACTACTCGGGCTGACTGTGCAGATGATTTTGAAGCCAGGAGAAGGCATTGTGGCAGGTTCTCCCCTGCAATTGATCCAAGAACTCGGTCCTGTACCAAGTTCCTGAAGGTCTCCAGGATGAAAATTTCTGATCTATACTCGTATGAGTATGAAAATGTGATTAAGCACACCCCTTTGGAGGACCTGGATTGGAACAGGAAAGAGATGGATGATCTGGCTGAGATTCTTGCTCCAGTCTTAGTCAGGACTAAGGTCTGGTTTAGTACAGGATGGTTCGAGAATTTAGGAGGCATTCAGGAGAATCTTCTTCCAAAGATGCGTCGACACCAAGAAGAGAAGACATCTAGTTCCAAGAGTTAGAAACACCAGTGAAGACCCCTCATGCTTCATCAATATAAGGACCTGCAGCTTCTACTCCTTCTCCATCCACTCAAGTGTACCAAGAAGAAGCTCAAGGAAGTTAAGAAGGAGCCTGTGGAGAAGTGATCCTCAAAGAAAATAAGCAGAGTTGCCTATGGGACCAGAGAACATCATTGTTCTCAGTGAAAGTGAAGAAAGTGAAGTACCAACTCCTTGCAAATGCTCCTGAGGATCCAGCTGATAAAGACAAAGAAATCCAGAGCACTGAGCTTCCAGGTGACTGCTGACTCTTCTGTCGCCGTTGCCACTAATTGCCCCACTCACTTCTCAACTCGAATCAACAGCTGTGCAGACCTTGAGCATCATGAGCTCTCTGTCTCTTGGTCCCCTTGCTTCCTCCTGTTGATTCCTCTTCCTCTTTTGCGTGGGTGCAACCTCTCGTTGACAATAGAAAGAGAAAACTCCTCCTCTCGGAGCTCGGGACCAAATTTTGATGCTGTTGCAGCCTTGTTGGGCACCACTCCTTCTCGTGCCAAGAAAGCCAGAACTACTTCCAGAATAGTGTCAGATGCTCAAGGTCAGCAATTCCTGGAGATTGCCAAGCCTACAGTAGACAAATCAGAATCAGACTTGCTGGCATCTGACTTGGAGCTTTCAAGAATCCCAATGGGGGAGTCTACTCCTGAAGGTGAAATTCACAACCTTCAGGAAACAGTCACAAGAGTCATTGGAAGGGTAGAGAAAGGGCAACAAACTATTGAACA
Source organism: Taxus chinensis (assembly GCA_019776745.2). NCBI lineage: Eukaryota > Viridiplantae > Streptophyta > Pinopsida > Cupressales > Taxaceae > Taxus > Taxus chinensis. The sequence continues at coordinate 693,437,239 of CM034150.1, forward strand.
GTTGGAAGAATAAGCCCAAGTTCTCACAGGTTTCATCAAGTCTCTTTTGTCTAAGGAAAAAGTTTTGGACCCTACCCCATTGACTACTCTCCCACCTCCTGTAATTCTAAGCCAAGATGAAGTACAAAGCATCAAAGATATGCACTAGTATTCTGTCTATGGCAGAGCTATGGAAGCCATGGTGGATGACATGCTTGTTGCTAGATTAAACTTCATCGATGAAGCTTTCAAACTCCATGAAAAGGTGAGCAATGTACAACTGAAGCTCTCCTCCACTATCACTATCATGGACAAAGAGCTCAAACTCTGGAGCAGTTGCATTGTAGACCTTCGACTCATGGGACAAGACAGATGAGAACGTTCTGTACTGGTGAGTAAAGATCTTTCGATGATGCAAAGGATAATCTGTCGAAGTCCTAGGTCTACAGTGTGGAGTGGAAGATCAGAGTCCTGGAGGAGGCTTTGGGAGAATTGACGAACAGTTGGCAGAAGGGTGAAGCTTTCAAGACACTGGTGGTCTGCTGCTTTCAAAAGATATACACTGTCATCTCCAGGATGAGACTTCTGGTACTTCCCTTTCCTTGCAAGAAATCAAAGCTCAATTCAGAGCTTTTGTCAAAGATAACCTATTCAAGGAAAGTTCCATCTCCAAGGAGAAAGATGAAGGAGATTTGCTCTCTTCAATCTGCCATTGAAGAAGCAAACAAAGATTATCATAATCATGTCGAGTTTGATAATGAGATGGAGAAGTGTCTTGGATTTTGGACTCAGTGTACGAGCCAACACGTCAGTCCCTCGTGGTAGAGACATAGCTAAGGCGTTGAAGATAAGTTCAGGCAGTGGATTCTGAAGTCATTGGGTCCCTCTCAGTGACTGGCCACCTGTCTTCTTCTCCTTGTTCTTTTCTCTTCTTCCCTTTCTTTTTCCGTTATTCTTTGTAAGAAGTTAAGGCGTTACGATTGGCGGTCCTTAACTATTCTTCGGTTAAAAGAAGTGGTTACAAAGAATAACTGATTTATAAGCTATATAATGGCCTTTCCACGCCATTCCAGAGAAAAGGAAGAACTTGGCGTATTTTCGGAAAGTGTAAGTAGATCTAGAAAGAAATCAATACAAAAGGGCTTTCCATTCATTGTCTATCTAATCTCTGTTATCTCTGTGTTTTTCTTTTAATATTCGTGGAGATCATTTTGTTTCTAGTTTGTTAGTCTCACTGATTGCATATTTTCAAATATTGTGAGTATAGTGATCTTGTATAACCAAGAAGGAACTTTGTGTCCTTGATTAATGAATCTAAAGAAGGTTATTTATAGAACTTTGTGTCTTTGAATTTAATCCTATTCATCTTGTGCAAATGATCTTGTTTTAAATTCATTGCAACTTCGTATACATAAAGGATTATTCTTCTATCTATAATTCTACATGTTGCTCTTCTTCTCATCTTCGTATTCTCTTTCCTCAGTCCTTTTGTAACTGATGATCCTTGTGGAAGACACTTTCGTAATATCCAAGTTCAACCATAAAATCATGTTTTGTATATTTGTAAATAAGTTCATTTCTGAATAAGGGAACCTCTCCCATTAAAGAGGAGGGACTTTGTTGTCCCCTAACTGTTGCTCTTCTTAAAAGTCCTATTTGACGACCAACAGGAGTTGAGGAAGTTTAAGTCAAGGAAGGAACAACCTTCAAACCATGGAAAAATCATCCAAAATGGGTGCAAGGCATCTCTAAAGTGTTAGGTAATAAGGGATAAAATATGCGGAACAATCCCACACATAATCGTAATAGTAGAAACTAATATACAAAAAAATGTCACACACTTGAAATAAAAGTGCAAAAAATAAAAGAACACAACATAGAGACAATATTTAATGTGTTTCACCCGATTTGGGATACGTCCACCAAGAATCACTTGCTCAGATTTTATTGCAAGCCACCTCTTTCACTCAATACAATACCCATAATTGTTTGGAGTTGTGCTCAACAAACTCTACTGAATTCATGCTTGAACTCGCACATCTACAATGTTGTGTCTACCTACCATATGCACAAAATTACATCAATAAGCTACTACTTAAGCAGTTTTACAATACTGTGGGTACCAAAACCATGGGCCAAAACCACCTCATAAACCTATAGATAAAAATACCTCCCATATGAGTTGAAAACCTCTCTCTCGGTCATTGTGAACCCTTCCTTTGACCAACCCATTAGCTCACGCAACCCCTCCAAGTCTATTCCATCCTCATTATGGCTGAGAGGAAAGTGTCCTAACATGGTTTCTAAAGTGTGTTTCATGTGCAGGAGAATGGATCCAAGTTGATTTCATAATGATACTAAGCTCTAAGGTGGAATAGTGCTCTCCAAAGCACTAAATTGGCTATTTTTAGCCATATTGTAACATAAGACATCCCCCAGAAGTTGATTGAAAGTTATCAACCCATCTGAGAGTTTTGAAGGAGATAAATGAAGTGATCCAATTTTTATAGGGAAAATATGTGAAGGTAATGATGTCAGGAATAATTCAAGAAAAACTAGGTTATTTCAGGCACATGGAATGAAGGCTTCAATGGAGAAAGTCACCTTGTTCTAAATATTCTTAGAGTTATCAGGAGGATTTAGAAGCTCATAAAATATTCAATATAAATATATTGGATTCCATTACATGGTGGATGCATTAATTTTGATCTTTACCTCACCACCCTATGGTAGTCTGGGTCACTTCTGTTGCTCCTTTGTGCCGAAAGGGTGAATGGTACTATAACTCAAGTTTAAAGATGAATAAAGTATTGAAATTTGTTTTGGAATGAAATAATTGGATTATTTAGAGTCAAAATCATATAATGTTTCACCTCTAAAATTCCACATTTTACTCTCGGGGTAGAAAAGGCAAGCTCTGTGTTCTAATTTTGCATTGGGATGATGACATCAACATAACTTAAAGGCTTGAGCACACTTTTGGACCTTGTATGTCCCCTTTTACCTTGTCCTAATGTTTGAAAAACGAAAAGAGGGACAATAAATTTCACTCCCCTATGCTTGTGTTTCTTTTCATCACTTAAAAGTTGCAACTTGGGTGACCTTAGACAAGTGTAAAACATAAAGTTTGGACCCCTCCTCATGTTGAGTTGATCCCCTTCACACATTTTTCAAGGCATGATTTTATCCCTTTTTCCTTGGTAAAAGGGGATATAAGGGATCAAAAAATGTATGCTCCCTTTTTTTGAAACTTTTTGTCACTTAAATGACAACCTTGGAGTGTTAGGGAAGTGGAAAACATGTAATCTTGTCCCCAACTCAAAATCAGTCCCCCTCCTCATGATGCATGCACCCATGGAACATTTTTTAATTGTTTATGCCCTTTTATTTTTCCAATAGCCAAGGGGAAATGAGGGACAAAAAATGTGTGCTCCACCTCTCTCAGTTATCCCCCAGACACATACAAAACCGCAGTTGAGCTTCGAGAGCTAGTTTTCAACCCCCTTCATCTCAATCTCATGAAACCCCTTGCTGAAACTTGTCTTGATATGATGAAAAGTGCACATTTGTGTCCCCTCTTGTCATGTTTCCCCATCTTTTCCCATATTTTTTAGGGTGCAACTCCACATCAACCCCCATCTAACCCCAGTTAAGCCTAGTTTGGGTTAAGCATAAGTTAAGGTGTGCAATGTCAGAGAAAAATGTTGAAATCAAGGAGTTAACCATTTTTATGTGGTTTTAAAATGCATATTTTCCCTCCCAAGCTCACTCTCCTTGTTGTTATGCTGCTGTAATGTTCTTGAGACCTCATATACTAAAAATGGAAATTTTTTTGTATCTCACAACCCCCTTATCCATTTCCATAATTTTAACAAGATCCTTCTCAAAAACATCCCTTTCTAATGATTCTAACATTGCATCTAATGGTGGTCTACATTATTTTTAAAATTTAAATGAAGTTTCCATTTATAAAAACTCATTTTTCAGATATACTAGAGTTCTGGCAATTGAAATCCTCTAAAAATTGGAACAAATCATCCTTGTGAAATAAAAACTTTTGAGACCACTCTCATTCCATTCTGACACTAGAAGACCCACTTCTAAAAATATTAAATCCTTACTAAGCTTCATAATATATAAATAGTAAGTTCTACAAAAAGTTCATTCTCTGAGTTTCATTCACTCCTTGCATATCAAGAACACTCAAAAGTGTCAAATTGAAGCAACTTAACTAAAAAATATACTTCTTAAATTAAGACTTACTAAAAATAGTAAGTGTCAGGATATTGGTCAAGAAACAAGGATGTTGAGTTCTCCATGTTAATGAAGAACATCCAAGAGTGATTGGGCTAGTTTTGGGACATCATGGTGACTTGACGGACCCATTATTTCATAGTATACACTTTCAGTTGAGTATGGGAGAAATTTATCTACTTGGAAATGATAAGGGTCATAGACATCTTGGATTTCCACCAATCAAAATTGGGATGATAAGTGATGTGGACCATGAAAGGAAAGTGATATCAAATAAGGTCTATAAAGGTGATCCCAATTTCAATCATCTTCCCAAGATTTGGCATGGAATGTGTTTGATGAGTATGATGGTGAATTCAGAGTTTATTCTTTCCCCATTTGTAGAAGAGACCTTTTCAATGAGGAATAGGTGAAAAGAAGGTGTTTGGGTCTCGAGGAGGAAGGTTGATTCCATCCAAGAAGTGAATATATTTTCCATGGAGGTGAATTTGAAAGTTCAAGGGAGTCACGAGGAGGAAGGTGATGATATCCACAATTCCAACTATGACCTTGTGTTTAATTCTATTTCCAAGAGGAGGGACATCATGTGAATCACACCATGGAAAGAACATCTTCAAAATGAACCAATGTGTGGAAAAGATTTCACTTGGACAACAGGTGAACATCAAGAGCATCATGAAGCTTATGAGGGTGTTGAAACATCAATATCTTATCAGATCCAATGCATTGAGGAAATTGTCATGAGGATCATGATAGGAGAGTTGATCACAGCCCTTATCATTCAAAAGAGGTCAGTTGAGGAATACTTCATCAGTTGTAGCATTCATCTCACTAAGAAGGATTTCATTGAGAGAAATCTCTTCATCAACAGAAGCTTTCCATCTTTGGATTTCCACTTCTCTCTCTTCTTCTCTCTCCTCCTCCCTCTCTCTCTAACATTATATTTCTTCATTGGGAATGTACTTTTTCACTCTTTCATCTTATTCACTTAAGTGACTCTTACTTTTCATTGTAAAATTCCCTTTTCAAAAATAATAAAAGACTTAATTTCATTCCTAGGGAATATGAAAGGTCACAAGTGGTGGGAAGATGAAAATTCACATGGGGGGAGATGAAGAGACATCAATTTGTAAGCTATAAATTGGGATGGCCTCTCCATTCCAAAGGGTTTAATTTGTTGGTTGTTTTAGTTATGTTGGCCTTTTTTTTCACTACTACTACAATAAATAAGCTACATTCTTCTATCTCCTTTCCTATGTTCTTCTACTCTCTCTACTTTCCAACTTTGCAAGCATTGTAATCTTGTACAACCAAGAAGGAACTTTGTGTCTTTGATTAATGAATCCATAGAAATTGTGTCTTTGATTTATTAGTCTTGTTATTGCTTACATGGTTGATTTCTTCCTATTGAATGTGGACCTAATCTAGCTAATGTTTGTGAAATCTGTAAGTCTACTCACAACATTAACCCCCTCTCTCCATTTTCCCATCTCCTCTTTACCTCTCTTCAAAGAAAATTCCTCCCTTATACATTGTACAAGAAAGTTTTCCACAGGTTTAGTGGAGTATTCCTATGTGATCCCAATCCTAACAGCCACCCAAAATTTTATTTAGTCCTTGCATTCAATAAATGGGAGCCTCCCATACCCAAGAAGGAGGGGCCTAGCCCCATGATCATTGGTGAAAACCACTAATATATCCTGCAACAAATTATTTCACCAACATTTTTTGGTGACTCTACTAGGGAACATTTTTCCCTTGTGCACCCTATAATGATCTCTAAAATCCAAAAAATCATATATATAGAAAAACCATAAAAATCAAAAACTAAAAAATACCAAAAAATACTATTTGAATGTTTGAGAGAATTTTTTGAAATCTTGTTGAAATCCTATTGAAAAATATTGCATTATTTATGATTGCATCCTTATATAACATTCTGAGTAAAACTAGTAGAAGGGAGATTCACTAGAGAAGACCAAGCAAGCTGACACTCTAGTCTTTCACAATCCCACATTTGAGTTGACAAAAACAAGATGATTTCATACTTTCTCCCATATGGATTCCAAGACAAGCACTTGAGTCTTCACCTCTCTCGGTTGCAATAGCTTGGTTGCATCTCCACTCTCTCCTCAACCATTGAATAATCTTCCTATAGAAATGGTTGCACTTGTACCTTGGGGATAAAAACATTGGTTCAGTCTAGTATTTGGCTCCTCCACTTCATGAATTACCAAAAGGATCAAGAAATAACTTTCCCAAATTCTATGGAGATGGAAAACAACATCCAGATGATCATATTACAAATTTTATCACAGCATGTGGTGTTCTTGGAGTGGGACATGAATATGTTTTCCATTTGACTATTCATGGAGTCATTACAAGATGTTGTTACATAATGGTTTTACTACTTTCCACCTCACTCCATTACTAATTGGGATGACATGAAAACCATTTTTGAAGAAATATTCAAGACTATGGAAGATGATCATGCCCTCCTTGCTCAATTAGCTCAGATGAAGAAAGAACCACAAGAGCCCATGAGAGAATTTGTGGAAAAATTTAACAAGTTGATTAACAAAATTCCTACTGGTGCTCATCCTACTATAGTAATTAAAAGAGGTTCTTCATAAATGCTCAGTTTCCTAAAGTTGGGTTCATACTATAGAGATCTCAACTAAACACTTTGGAAAATTCTCAAGAACTTACCATTGAAGTGGAAGATGATCTTATCATGTCAGGGAAGGTCAAGAACTACTCAAAAAGAGTAAAATCTAGAGCTCTAAAGATGAAGGTGTTGATCCATTGCTGAAAAATTTGGTCAATGATTTGACTACATTGAAGAAGAAAATTTCTCAACATGCCTCATATCAAAATCAAAATAGGAATCAAATTATTGGAGCACCCTGAAGGCTTGCCTTGGAAGCTCCACTGGTTAATGCAATATGTGGAACCTGTGAAGATGAAGGAGATAAATTTTTGAATCAGAAATTGAAAGAGAAGAAGAAGATGGATATGCAAATATTGGGTATTTTGAATACTCACCTGAATGAATATTTGAAGAATCCATGACTGATATGAATAATTAATCTTGTGTAGTGTTCACCCACTCACAAACAAAGAAAGAGCCTCTTATTTCATTTCAAGATAAAGCACTGATCCTCAAATGGAAACTCTACAAAAAAAAAAAAAAAGGAGGATCATCGGTATCCCACTTCCATGAGAGTCATCCAAGAAGAATCTTGAGACTACCTCAAGCCAAACTCCATCTACCTCTTTGAGTAAGTCTCTTTCATCTCCTCTTGTCAAATCAGTTTCTACTTCTATTGATTCCTAAGAATGCAAATCCTACTCATGTCAAGGTTGTCATTGTTCCTGATGTGCCTACCACTTCTTCATCTTTTGACATCATTGACCATGTCAAGAAATCCAAAATTCAAATTTTTGAGTCAGAATACTTGAGAACTCATCCTAAACAATTTGATAAACTTGTCCAGTTTATCAAAGGAAGTAGTTCAAATTCATGTTCCAAAAATTCCATTACCAAAGAACCACTTCCTACTCCTAGCATACCACTCTTCTCAAAACCTTCTTTCCTCAACATCCTCCACTTCTAGGAAAGTAGAACCTTTTATCTTGCCTTGTTAATCAATGGGTATAAATTGAATAACTGCATTATTGATTCTGGTGCCTCTAACAATGTCATGCCAGCCAAAGTTTCCAAGGCTCTTGGTATCACTCTCATCCTTGTTTTTTCCATTATTACTCCATGGAAACCAAATAAGTACCTCTTATTGGTCAGGTCAAAGATGCTCAAGTAACATTTGTGGATTTTCCTGACAAGAAAATCATGATGAAAATACTTGTGGTAGACATGCCAGCTTCATATGGTATGTTTTTGAGCCAGAGTTTTTTTTAGGATGTTGGTGGAGATATATAAATGGATTGGTCATATGCCACCATACCAGTCAATGGTAAGATGAATAAGCTCCTTCCTATAAGGAAAATGAAATACACGGTTCAAAAACCAAATGACCCAAGGGAAAACATCCTATACCAAGATTCAAGGTATGGAAACTTTTTCATAACTTCGATAGGAATATGCCAAGATTCCCATATTGATGGATGGAGTACCTAGGAGAAATGGATCGAGTCAAGAAACAATCATGATGATTGATGGAACTATAATTTGATAGTGTGTACTTCTCCATTGGATATGGATACATGTTCTCTTCTTGGTGGTGATGAAGGATAATGGAAATATTGACTTACAACAAATAAACCCTGAGATGATGAGAAATGTGGATCATAAAGAAGAAGTGATATCAAATGAACTTCTTAGCAGGTGAATCCCAAATTTCTAATCATCCTTCCCAAGGTCCAACATGAAGATTTGTTTGGTGAGTATGAAAATGATTATGAATTTGAAACCTTCTTTTTCCCATTGGGAGAAGATGAAGACCTTCTCAGTGAAGAAAAAATAGATGGAATGGTGTTTGATTCTCCCAAGTATGATTCCATTCAAGAATAGGACCTTTGTAATGAGTAATGTATAAATGATAAGGTGTTTGGGTCTCTCAAGGTTGACTTTGTTCAAGAAGAGGATCTCTCCATCATGAAGATGATTTTTGAAGCTCAATATGGTCACAAGAAGGAAAGTGATGATGTCCACATTTCATGCCCCACCTTGTGCTCATTTTCCTTTCAAGAGGATGAGGTACTGTGCAAATCACACCATTGTGAGAAACAGGTCATAAATGATTTGTGTGTGTGAAGGAATACCATTTGGAGTAGTAGGTAAACATTGAATATCAAGAAATTGGTGATAGTGTTGAAAATATCAGGATTTCTATCAGGAACCAAGTCATGTTAACCATGGTCACAGGAAGTAATGAAAAACAAAGGTTCAAATTTTCATTTGGGATCATAGGCCTAGTTGTGAACATGATGAGTTTAATATGATCAAGAATCATTCTTGTAGTAGCATAGGAAGGTGAAAAATGATAAATCAAAAGTAGGGATGAATCAGAAAATGGATTAGAAATAGGAATGTAAGAAATGAAGGAAATGTACCATTTGAATGGACCCTCACTTGTAATAAAAATCATGTAAAATTTCCAAAGAAGTTAAGGAAAGGGTCATACTTCATCGAACCAGTCAATTGGGTTTGCAGAACAAAGGCATTTCGGTGCTACCCGTGCATGGGTAAACATTCATAGAAGAATATATACTACAATGAAAGTGGGTTGTCCCCACATGTACAATAGGTGATTTAGGAATTTTGTTTTCCATTTCAGTTGTGTGTTTCCATTTTCTGTTGTGTGTTTCCCTTTTCCTGTTGTGTGTTAGTGTTTTTTTTCTCTTGGTTTTGTTGGTAGCTTTGCTAGTTGTTTAGTGTGGTGAATTTATGGCCCAATGGATAAGGCACTAGTATGCTCCCCATGAGATACATTGAGGTTCTTCATTACCCTTATGGTATAATTTCCCCAAGTTAGATCCATTTTTTGTCATCCTAAATGTCTAGCATGAAAAATTAAAAAAATTTTGGTCATGACAACTAAGCCCACCATTTGAAAACCTCTCTCCTCAGTCATTATGAACCCTTCCTCTAGCCAACCTATTAACTCACATAGTCCCCTCCAAGTATGTATCATCCTCATTATGGATAAGAGGAAATTGATAACATGGTTTTCAAGTGTGTTTCATGTTCAGGGGAATGGATTCAAGTTGATTTCATGAGTGAGACTAAGCTCTGAGGTAGAAAAATGCTCTTCGAAGCACTAAATTGGTTATTTTTAGCCATATTATAGCATGAAGACATCCTATGGAAGTTGATAGAAAGTAATCAACCCATATAGGATTTGTATAGGAGAGAAATGAAGTGATCCAAGGTATTTTAGGGAAAATATGTGAAGGATACAATTGATGTCGGGGAACAATTCAAAAAAACTGGGTTATTTCAGGCACATGGGAATGAAGGATTCAATGGAAAAAGTCACCTTGTTTTAAACACTTTGAGATTTTATGAGAGGATTTTGGGAAATATCATAAAATACTCAATGGAAATATCTTGGAATTCTCCACATGATGGACACAATAATTTTTGTCTTGATTCTTCAAGATCTCCTTGTGATAGCTCAAGTCACTGTTGCTTCACTCCTTTGTGCCAAAAGGGTGAATTGGTGAAAAAAAATAAAGTTAAGGTGGAATAAAGTATTAAAATTGGTTGTAATGAACTCTTTGGATACTTTGGATTCAAAATCATATAATATTTCACCTTCTAAACTCCAAATTTTGCTCCTAAGGCATAAAAAAGGCAAGTTATGTGTTCTAATTTTGCATTTTTATGATGACATCAACATCACTTAAAGGATTGAGTCACACTTTTCAATGACCCTTTTTTCCAATTTTATTTTTCCCAAGGTGTAAAGGGACATGAGGGATACAAAATTTCACTCCCCCTATGCATGTTTCCTTTTTATCACTTAAAACTTGAGACTTTGAGTGGTTAGGTAAGCACAATAGAAATTTGGCCCCCTTTCTCATGTTCTAGATAACCATTGGCACATTTTCAAGGTGTGTGTCCTCTTGCACTTGTCCAAACTTGGTAAAAGGGGACAATAGGGGACAAAAAATTTCACTCCCCTTGTATTTTTATTACTTTCGTCACTTAAAAACTCCAACTTGAACTATTTGAAGTGTTAGAAGTGAAAATTTCCCCCAACTCAAATTTGAAATCAACCCCCCTCCTCATGACAAGATGACCCATGGCGACATTTTTAAAGGTTTTGTGTCCTTTTATTTTTCCCAAGGTTTAAGGGGACATGAGGGACAAAAAATTGCAGTCCCCCTCTCTCATTTAGCCTCCGACACATGCACAAAATCAGTTTAGCCTCAAGTGCTAGTTTCAAGCCCCCTACATCTCACTCTCATGAAACCACAGGATGAAACTTATCATGATCCTGATAAAGTAAAAATCCCATTCCCTCTTTGTCCTCCTTTCCCCTCTTGTACCCTATTTTTAGGGTGTAACTCCACTTCAACCCTCATCCAACCCTGGTTAGCCTATGTTAGTGTTAAACATGAGTTAATGTGTGCAATGAGAGAGAAAATATTGATATTCAAACACTTATCCATTTTTTAGTTTCAAAATTCATTTTTCCCTCCCAAGTATCACTCCCATTTGTTGTTTACTGTTGTTAATTTTCATAGAACCCCATATACTAAAAATGGAAATTTTCTCATATCTCCCAAATCCTTATCCTATTTTACATGATATTTAATAGTAGATCCTTCTCAAAAAATGTCCTTTAAAATGATTCCAACCTTGCATCCAATGGTGTTATATGTTATTTTTAATGTCCAGACAAATTTTCCCATTTATAAACACTCATTTTTCACATCTACGGAGTTTCTAATGATTGAAATTTCTAAAAATTGGAGCAAAGCATGCTTGCATGAAATAAACAAAATTTTGAGACCACTCTCATTCCATTCCAACATCGGGAAGACCCGCGTTTTAAAAATAGTAAGCATTAATAAGCTTCAAAAGTATAAATAGTAAGTTATGCAAATAATTCATTGTCTAAGTTTTTTTGTTTCTCCTTACGCATCAGAAAAACTCAAAAGTGTCAAATTGAGTAATTGGTAAATAAAAATAGAATTCCTAAATTAATACTTACTAAATATAGTAAATGTCAGGATATTGGTCAAGGAAAAAGGATGTTAAGTTATCTATACTGATGAAAGATAACCTAGGTGTATTTGAGTCAGTTACGAGACATCATGGTGACTTGACAAATCTCAAAATTTCATAGTATGCACCTTTCAGTTGATTTATGGGAGTCAATTTCCCTACTTAGACAATGATAAGGGTGATAGACATATTGGCTTTACCACCAATGAAACTTAGGATGATAAGTGATGTAGACACATGAAAGGAAAGTGATATCAAACATAGGGTCTGTAAAGGTGAGTCTCAATTCTTAGTCATCTTTTCAAGGTTTGGCATGGTGAGGTATTTAAGGAGTATGACATTGAATGCGAATTTTATTCTTTCCCCATTTGTAAAATAATACCTTTTCAACTAGGAAAAAGTGGACAAGAAGGCTTGGGTATCCCGAGGTTGATGGTGCAGGGGTCTATACTTAAATTTGACCTTATATTATTGGGCTGAAGTTTTATCAATCACAATGCTTGTTCCACCATATCAAGAGCTTAAAACTTTCTCTAATAGACTTACTTACACCAACCTCTACTTGAGGATCATCAACTCAGGTTCTATGTACTTTTGCATGTTCTTTTAACATTTGAAGTATATGTTACTATTTGTATGCTCCTTGACACCTTAGATTCCACTGAGGCCTAATGCATGCTTTTGCATGAAATACAACCACTATAAGATCTTACCTTATCAGCTACTAATCAAAGGTGATCACTGTGTGATCACTCATTCAATGCAATAAATATGTACAAGACTCATATATTCACAAACAAGACTATCTCGAGCTACGAAATCCACTAATAAGGTCTCTAACATGCATACCTTTTTAATCTCTCATGGCTTGCATACTTACCTCACATGGAGAAATGGTGTCACAAGATCTCTACAACCTATTGGAATATGTTCAAAGCATAAAATAAATCTTATACTCCTTATGACTGTTCAAACAATGGTCTTCAATTATGCAACCTTAAAACTTTGCCCCAAGGGTTCTTAAGATCCTATATTTGCCTACTTCAAGACCATATATGCAAAGGGCATGGTTTCATAACATGATTAACTATTCATCTAGGCTTAATTCACCTTAGCACAAGGTGTCTAAGACCCTTGATATACTATTCTATGGGAAAGTTTTGTCAATTCACCTTTCTTGTAACTCCCCCACTGTGAATTATATTGGCTTTACAAGTCCTACAATCATGTTTTACAAAAAATGAAGGTAATATAATTGAAGGATTATCCCTAAAAGTACTCTAGACATCATTATTCATACCTATTATAGGTGTCCTCTAAGCTCTTCATGCATTGGTTCTTAGCTCAAATTCTTCAATTTACCTTTTATAACCTCTTCCAATGACTTAAATAGTCACTAACCTCTGCACAGTCTGATTTATTTAAATGATGGCATTTACTTTGTTCCTATGCCCATAAGATCATTCAAACATGTGCAATCATACCTCCTTCACCTCTCATATCAACCTAGGTTCATGATTCATCTAATTATGATTGACAAAGCTTGACTGCTACCTTCAATCTTTGTGCACTGTACATTGTGCTTTCATTGTTTTAGGTCTGAAAACACAATCTATATAGATTTCAGGCTACACACAACCAATCTCCTCAAGGTTTGGATAATTGATAGGTCATACCAAGATAGACATATCTTTGAAAGTTTCAAACAATTTCATATGTTCCATAAAAGATATAACGCTGCCCTAGTTCATGCCTGAGAAGACACATTTTGCAAATACAATCAAATCCACACATTTTCAAACCTTATAAAAATTATGTGAGTGATCCTTGTTACTTGTAGATTCTCTCCATCTTACCAGTCAAGATTTTTCACCATTTAAAAGGTATTGAGGGTTTTATACCCACTGTCCAGATAGGGTTCTCAACACAGTCCATTAAGAAACATGTAATTTCATTCAAACAGATCTAAATTCTTCTTCACACCTTCCTAGACATTTTTCAAGCATCATTATTCATTATCCAACCAATTTTCAACCTCTTTCTACATTCATTCCTTCGAATCACCTATGAATAGGTGTGAATTTGCTAAGTAAAGACTCATAACAAGCTCCTAAACTGACTCCAACTTCTCCTAAGAAGGCTCAACAACCTCTTTCAACATAGAAATCAGTATGGATATCACTCTAAAAACTCTTGAATAGGTCATACATGACAACTATCACATGATGACATGGTTTCATAGCCTTATATGACTTGTAATAACAAACTCCCTTCAACTTTTACAAGTCCCATACTCATTGTCCTTTTACAAACACATGCATTTTTTACAACACATTTAACTCTAACACACCTAGAAAACATGTCTATTGGTCTCATATGACCTTATTGTGCTTTGGACCTTGATGCTCCTAGATTAGAGTGCCCTTGAGAGAAAAAATTGAGCTCCTACTCAAATAGTTTGTCTTCTTTCTTGTTTACCAGTTCTTTCTCATTGCCTATTTGCTTATATAGTTTGTCTTCTTGCAATTGTCCTTGCATTGCCTCTTCTTAACTTTGTTCCTCTTGTTTGATTTTTGCTTCATCTTCTTCTTCATGGTCTTTATCTTCAAGTTTTCCTCTTGTAGTTTTTCTATCTCCTTCATTATGAAGGTTAACTCTACCTTGTGTTCATCATTCATGTAGTCACAGCTTCTTGGTCACTTGCTAAGAATGTATTCACAAGACTTGATAGTCTTCTCCACTTGCTTTATCAACCATTCTCTTCTCTCTTTCATGTTTGGCCTCTTGGTAGGCTTGCTTCACCTTAAGACTGAAGTGAAAGTCTTCAAAATTGATGTCTATTCTCCTTTGATGCTATGATTAACATACTTCCTCAACTGAAATCTGATTGTCTTCTACCACCTCTTCACTTGTCTTGTATTCATGTCTGTCTGCATAAGCCTCCTTAGCTATGGATTCCTCCAAGTCTTTTAGTTCTTCTTGCAGATTGCTCCATCCTTATGTACTCAAAATCTCTTGGTGCTTCATACTTTTGTGCTTCTTCACCTTCAAATGCCTCAACTTGGCATTCTTCTTTTATGGTTTGTGTACCTATAAACACCCACTCAGAGAAACAGTTAAAGTAAATATTTTGAGACCTCTCTGGTCTCCATGGATCCCTCCTCCTTTTTAACCTCTTCTCTTCCTTTTTTCATTTCTTGCAACTCTTTCTTGGTTGCTCTTTAGGTGACAACTTATGTTCCTCTCTCTCCTGAAAACATTTCCTTCTTCTTCTCCACTCAACTGCTCTCTTCCTTCTTTCTCACAATTTCTATATAGGCCATCTAACAACCTTCCTCATGTGAAGGTTCCATCCTTGCAATTTGAAAATTTCACTCTCTTGCACCTGATGCATCATCCTTTCAAGTCCTTCCTAATGGACTCAATCTCTTCCTGGAGCTTAGACTGCCTCTGCTTCTCAATATCTCTCTTCTCTTGCCTCTTTGAAGCCATCTCTGCAAACAACCTTGCAACTTACATAATGATGATCAGATAGACATATTTAAATGCTTTCAAAAATCCTCTAAATAAAGCTCAACTCTGATACCAAATGGTGCAGGGGTCTATACCAAATTTGTTTGTCTTGAACTTTGAACCGTATCTTTTTGCTTGAAGGGTTATCATTGACAATGTTTAGTTTCCAAGTTCTCAAGAACTCAATTTCTCAAACTAGACTTACCTTTCACCACCTCCTACTTGAGGATCAATCTTTTGAGGTACTATGTAACTTTGTTAGGCTTCCAAACACCTTAAGTCCTATGCTAGGATTTGCATGCAACTTCTATACACCTTTGAGACCTATGATTTTAACCCTTGATGCTCTAGCATGGAAGACCTAACATGACTAGATGAAATAGAAACCATTAAATAGCTTCCTAGATCAGAGATGATCAAAGGTGATCACTGAACCAATGTATAATAGATGTGTGCAAGACCTCTATATTCACCATGCAAGACTGTCCCAAGCTACAAAATCCACTAATAAGGTCTCTAACATGCATACTTTTTGATCTCTCTTTGCTTGCACTTACCTCACATGGAGAAATGGTGTCACAAGATCTCTGTAACCTATTGGAATATGAAATAAATCTTTAGACTCCCTTATGAATGTTCAAATAATGTTCTTCAATTATGCAACCTCAAAACTTTGCCCCTCAGGGTTCTCAAGATCCTTATTTTCATAATTCAAGACCATATATGCAAAGGGCATGGTTTCTATAAGGCATGATTAAATGTCACTTCTAGACCTGGTTAATTCACCATTAGCCAAGGTGTCAAAGACCCGTTATAACTTACTATTCTAGGGAAATTTTTTTCAATTCACCTTTCTTGTAACTCCCACACTGTGAATTATACATATAGTTTTACAAGTCCTACAGTCATGTTTTACAAAAAATGATGGACAATATCATTGAAGGATTTTCCCAAGAAGTCATTCATACGTATTATTCATACCTATATAGGTGTCCTCCAAGACTTTCATGTATTGGTTCTTAGGTCAAATTCTCCAATTTACCTTCTTGTAACCTCTTCTTAATGATTATGAACAGTCACTAACCTCTGTACAATCTGATTTATTTAAATGATGGCATTTTCTTTGTTCCTATGCCCATAAGATCATTTAGACATGTGCAATCATACCTCCTTCCACCTCTCATATCAACCTAAGTTCATGATTCATCAAATTATGATTGAAAGCTTGACTGTTACCTTCAATTTTGTGCACTGTACATTCATTGTTTTAGCTTTGAAAACACAATCATATAGATCTCAGACTACACACAACCACTCTCGTTGAGGTTTGGATGATTTATAGGTCATACCAAGATAAAAATAGCTTGAAAATTTCAAACAATTTCATCCATGTTCCATAAAAAAATATACGCTGCCCTAGTTCAGGCCCGAGAGCCTTGAGACATTTTATAAATACAATCAAATTACAATTTAAAACCTTATAAAAATTATGTGAGTGATCCTTGTTACTTGTAGATCCTCTCCATCTTACCAGTCAAGAGAGTTTACATTCATTTAATAGGTATTATGGGTTTTATACCCACTGTCCAGGATAGGGTTCTCAACACAGTCCCTTAAGAAACATGTAATTTCATTCAAAATAGATCTAAATCACACCTTCCTAGACATTTTGCAAGCATCATTATTCCTTATCCAACTTCTTCAACCTCTGTTTACATTGAATTCCTTCTAGTCACCTATGAATAGGTGTGCATTTTCCAAGTAAAGACTCCTAACAAGCTCCTAAATTGACTTGACTCAACAGACCCCTAAGTAGGCTCAACAACCTTATCAACATAAAAATTAGGTGTATCTCACCTTGATTTACTCATGAGGTCCATACAAGGAAACAAGAATGAGATAACATGACTAAATTTGTGTATATTACCCCTTTGCAAAGTCAAAATCACTCTTTCAACCTTCTAATAAGCACTAATTGACCTTTTACAAGCACATTTGCACTTTTTACAACACATTGAACTTTAAGACACCTAGGAAAACATGTCTATTGGTCTCATGTGACCTTATTAGGCTTTGGACCTTGATGCTCCTGCATCAGTTGATCTCATCTAAGAAGGATATATATTTTTCACGGAGGTGAATTTGAAGTTCAAAGGAGCTAATAGGAGGAAGGTGATGATGTCCACATTCCCACTTTGACCTTGTGTTTGATTCTCTTTCCATGAGAAGGGACATCATGTGAATCACACCATGGCAAGAAATAGGCTATAATGAACCATTGTGTATAAAATATTTCCACTTTGACAACATGTGAACATCTAGAGCTCTATTGAGAACCAAAGCATGAAGGAAATGGTCATGAGGAGTATGACAAGAGAGGAACACAAGCCCTTATCAGAAAATCACCCGAGGAAGATTCCACCAGTTGTAGCATTCATCTTAGCAATGAAGGAGTTCATCGAGAGCAATCTCTTCATCAATAGAGGCTCCCCCATCTCCGTATTTCCACTTCTCTCTTCTTCTCTATCCTTATCCCTCTCTCTCTCTCTAACATTCTATTTCATTATTGGGAGTGTAATTTTTCATTCTTTTGTCTGATTCACTTAAGTGGCCTTACTTTTCATTGTAAAAGTCCCTTTTTAAAAATAAGAAAAGGATTTAATTTCATTCCTAAAGGAATATGAAAGGTCACAAGTGGTGGCAAGATGAAAAGTCACATTGGGTGAGAAGAAGAGACATATTTGTAAGCTATAAATTTGGATGGCCTCTTTGTTCCAAAGGGTTGGCATTTGTTGATTGTTGTTATTTTTTGGCCTTTTTTTCACTACTACTGCAAGTAATAAGCTATATTCTTCTATCTCATTGCATATGTTCTTCTATTCTCTCTACTTTCCAACTTTGCAAGCATTGTAACCTTGTACAACCAAGAAGGAACTTTGTGTCTTTGATTAATTAATCCCTAGAACTTTGTGTCTCTTATTTATTAGTATTGATATTGCTTACACGGTTGATCTCTTTATATTGAATATAGACCTAATCTGGTTAATGTTGGTGAGAATATACAAGTTCCTACTCACAATATTAACCCCCTCTATCTATTTTTCTATTTCCCTTTACCTCATTCCAATTAAATTCCTCCCTTGAACATTGTACAAACATTTTTCCATAGGTTTAGTGGAGTACTCTTGTTTTATTCCCAGTCAAATGACCACCCATAGTTTATTTATTCCTTGCATTCAATAAATGGGAGCCTCCCCATACCTAAGAAGGAGGTGTCTAGCCTCATGATCATAGGTGAAAAGCATTAATTTTTCCTACAACAAATTATTTCACCAACAAAGAGAAAATATTTAGAAAGGAAGATAAATAAAGACCACACTCCAAAATAATATGTGGGGAATGGAAATAATTACTACACTCATTGTAAAATGAGTGGACATTGGATTGAAAAATGTTAGAACCTCCATTCACAACTTTGTTTGAAGAAAGTGGCACACACACCTACATCCCAATCCTATGAACAAAACAATCTATCCAGCAAAGAACCTAGTAAAAAGGAGAAACCCAAATAGGAGCATCCATCATAATGGGTCAGTAATAAAGTGCTTGCCTTCATGGATAGTATATTTCAATAGCTAAATTTTACTTAGCATACCTATTTTATACCTCCAATTCATTGTTTTTAGGTTTCCATTAAGTACAAATGAAACTAACTCATTGTTTTGAGTAAATGTGGAGGTAGAATATGGAACAACCATTCAGTTGAGAAGCAATAGTATAAGAATATGATAATTTGTATCATTTTATTTTGCATTCTCATATACATGTTAATATTAATATTAACATGATTTCTTACCATTTCTTGTAACAATTAACAAGATGGGCAAAGAAGTTCTGTAAATTAATGTTTGAGGTATAATGAGAAATGTTGTTTTGTGAATGTATGTTGGCATTCTTTTCCTTCCATTTGAGAAATGTATCTTGAATACATGTGCAATTTATTATATGCACAAATTGTAAGACCCAAATTCAGACAATGTTTGTAAATGGAAGAGTATCAAAAATACATGTATGTGGTAAGACCCCAAGAAGGGTAAATTGTACAAGTGTATTTCAATTAAAGATAAACGAAGCTAACGTAAATCTAGAAAGCAAATTCTTATTATTGTAATGTATTATTTTACTTTGTTGATAAAATTTTACTACAAGGATAATATAAACATCCCTTATTAAAGAATGTCATTCTTGCCTACAATCATTGCATAGGCTAAGAGAAACTACTAGAAAAAGACTAAGACAACATGAGTGTAGGAATATTAGTTGGAAAATATAGGAGGGATTTGTGTAATCTTTGTCACATGATTGTGTAGGTTCCATTTTCGGATAGTTAGTCTCAAAAATTTAAGAAAATAAGTACTCCAATACATGTCGATATATTTCAAGATACAACCTTGTGTTGGGAGAGATAACCTCATACCGAGAGAGATAGTTGTCGATGATCATGAATAAAGGTGATAAGTAAAAAATTTCATATGTTGATGTTTTTCTCTTGAGTTACTAGTTGAGTTGTAGGAATATATTATGTTTAATAGAAGCGATTAGAAATCCATAAAAGAGGAAACACATCTTCAGTTATTGTATGAGAAAGAAAACTTTTAGTGGTCCAAAAGTTACTTAGTGGGGAGGTTTGATCCAAAGGATGCCCATAAGTCAGATGGTCTTCACAATCTCAAAAACTAGTTGCATATGGAAGATCTCATCGAGAAATTTTTTATACCTTTTGAATGAGGAAAAATGGATGTCATATACAGAAGATACATTCTGCTGAAATTTCTCTCTGACTGGAAAAAATAAAACAACGGTTTGCATAGAGATGATGTGGCATGATATGAGCATGAAAAGTGGATGAATACAATGATAAGTGGAATTTTTCTCATTCAAAAAAATCAATTTTAGCCTCCAGTCTTCAATAATCGATGTGGGGCCCACATAATATGTCAGTTGGGGGCCCTGCAGCCAATGGGGTTCACTCTTTTTCAGTTAGGGGGGCCTGTAACCTTTCATCACATTACAGTCTATTGGTTTTTACTTACAAACCTTATGGAATACTAGATTATGTTGCATGTGGGTCTAATTCCCATATTTTCCAGAGATCCACATTGTTAGTTTACCTAGAAAGTTCAACTATTAGCTCGACGAGCTCAATAACTGATCTCATTTTCAACGATTGAGTCTCCACCAAGTTACTAACTGAACCAACACATTTCCACATAAATCCCAATCTTCAACTCAATAATACAATTTACACGTCAACATTTCTAGCTCATTAACTCACCACCGCCAAGTGTCGAGCTTGAAGGGCAAGCCAACAACCCAACATTGCAACCAACTCACGAACCTAGGGTCCAAGAACCAAGTCTATACATCGAGCTAAGAGTCGAGTTGACTGGTGATTTGGCATACTAACAAATGAAAAAAAAGCAAGAGTTTTGACTAAGCCACAGATAACAAGGAATGGCCTAGGATATTTCAAGCCTCCCAACATCCAACACCCACTCAATGTGGGATTATACCCACCAACATGGTAAATAGAAAGCACAAGGGATAAATGTTATCCCATCGTGATTAATCCCAAGACTAGTCGTGGCCTATTTTAGGAACTTACCATTAGGTTAAAACCTAACTTTGTATAATCGGCCTAGGTTATAGGTGTTATGATGTATATGTGGTTGATAATAAGATAAAAACAACTAAAATTATTGTGAATGACATGGCATTAAAACCATGACCATTTTTGCAAAAGGATATGATCCCGACCATTGAGGCACGAGCTCACAAGTATTATAGAATACTCAAATTTATATTTGAGGGGGTAATTTTTGAATGTGGCGGGCCCATTTTTGGATAAATAAAGTAATTTTAGAGAGTGTAATTGCAAGAAGCCTTTGGAGATTGAATCGACAGGATTCGTAAAGTTGTGCAGAGGTTTTTGGAAAACCATTACAATATTATGTATTTTTAATTATACAAGAGTGATTTTACATAATAATAGAGTAGTTACAGAGCTTTTCTGGACCTAATATGTAGCCTAAATTAGGTGAACTTCATTATCATGTGGTTTGCAATGTCTTCTGCATTTTTATCATTTTGCTCAATGTTGTATTTGTCTAATTCAATTTTTTTAAGTTTTTAAAAACCAATTTTAAATTTACTGGAAATTGAAACTATGTTATTAAGTATCTGAAAATTGGGAATTTGATAAGTGAATGTTTCTTGGATCAAATTGGGTTGCATAATTCAAATTTAATATTGGTTTTAATAAGTTAAACCAATCTTTACGAGATTTTGGAAAATTGAGACTAAATAAATAAAGAATTGGAAAATGGAGAAAACGATCAATTTGGTAGAAACACCCCATTTTCATATCAGTATCCTATATTATTTTTTGAACATCATGCATATGAATTTAAATGTAATTTGTGTGTTGGTGCTCACTAGGTTATGAGAGATGTGGATGGAACTCTAGTTATCACACTAAAGTGTAGTGGGTTGGGTTTACATAAATCCAAACTCAAAAAGCACGTGCCAAATCCATATTGACTCACATCTAATAGTAATAACTCCATTATACTTATCTTCCATACTAGACAAAGAAATGGTGGTATTTGTTTACAATACCAAGTTAGGGACCTCCACCAAGATGGAAGATATATCTTGTAATAAAATTATAATCATTTGGATCTCCTACCTTATCACTATTTGTGCAACCTTCAACTGTTTTTTTCTCACCATAACTAGTAAGCATTTTTTTTATTTTACTGATTAAATACAAATTAAAATTGAGGTTTTTCCACATATCTTATACTCAATCACATGATTAGTAGTACCATGAAGATACCATAGAATACATTAAGTAACCTTCCAATGGCTTTCACAAAGGTCCTAACTATGGTGTGATACAAGATTCACCTTAATAGAGGTATTATGATGTGTGTGAGTCAAGTATAGTATATTTATCACCAACTACTTATAAAGTGTACCATCAATTGAAATAGAAGAACACTTGGCATAAATTTTGACCCCATATTGAAAAAGTCATTGTGGACTTGCAATTTTCCATGTTCAAGTGATCATAATATCTTGAGAATATTTGGATTGATGGAGAAATATATCTTTCACAGACTATGATATTTGTAATATGACGAATAAATTTAGTAAATCCATATCAATCATCTAAAAATAATTCATTAACTGACAATTCAAATCATGGATCTTCTTTTTGGAAGCTCTTATAATGATTAACTCGTCAACACAGAGGAATGGTATCAAAAACTTCCTATATAATTTTTTGGTGTAGACTACAGGGTTAGAAGGACACCATATAAAACCATAATTGATAATAAATGTGTCGATATATTCATACCCATATCAAGGAATTTTTTTAAGTACTATAAGGAATTTTTCAATATGCCCACATAACTAGTGTTCTCACTACTGACACACCCTAAAGGTTGGGACATGTAGATTTTTACTGTAAGTATCCATGTAAAAAGGTAGTTTTTACATTCATTTGACATATTTTCCATCCATTTGTTGTAGCCAAAGAGACTACAATTTGTATGGAATTCATCTTGGAAACTGAGCAAAAGTTTCATGGTAATCAATTCATCTAATATATGAAAAACATTTTTGCTACTGGTTAGGATTTATATCATTCAATGGACCCATATGCTACATACTTATTGTGTTACACCCATTTATAACTCATTATTTTTCTACCTTTGTAAAGAGGAACCAAATCCCATGTGTTTAATTTTTCAAAATTTGAATTTCTTATGTCATAGTTGTTTGTCATTCAAGATGCTTAGCAACTTAATGATATTTTTTAGATCTTGTATCATGGCCATTTGTGTCAAATGAGAAACAACATATGGATGTTTTAATCTCTTCCTAATTATATATCTTGGATCCCATTCCTTCTTACCATCCTTGGTGCATATTGTACAGATCCATTTAGGTTGAGGTTATGTTATTTATGCATGTGCATTCTAGATTTCTTCATGCACTAGTTGTGGAGGATTAACATTGGCATAATCAACAACAACAACAATATGGAGAGTGGAATCCTCAAGATATGAAGAAGAAGCATACATATGTAATGAAGGAGATGACGGTGAAGACTTTAGGAGAGGTGAAATTATTAGCAAATTGGACATCCCATTGGAATAGAACATCATGTGTAATAGAGTCAAACAATTGATAAACCTTCACATCCTCACATTAACCAAAAAAAATGAGTGGTTCACTCTTATTTTCCATGGCTTTTCATTTTTCATTAGCAATAAATTCCCAAGCCTCACAACCAAAAACTCAAAATGTGGAAACATAAAGTTTGGTATGAGATGAGGCCTCCTCTAGCGTTAGGTTTTTTACTTCCTTAAGGGGCATGTAGTTGGAATCATTGATTTCCTTAGTCCATAATGAAACTTGGCTAAGTTCTTATAATTGATCACATAGTTTTCCATTTTTGTTGAACATACCTAGATTCTTGAAATGAAAGCAATACATCTACTTTACATTAGCATATTAAACAAATTCACAAATGAAGTAATCACTATACACTGAGACACTCTTATCCCATAACATATTTAATCCGAGGTCACATCTATAATCAATCCAATGTAAATATCAACTATTAGACTTCCAACACTCTGGAAACATATCTCTAAAGTTACCATCCAACCTATGAGGATATGCTCATAACAACCTTCATTACATGATCACATAAAACACCTACAAATGATCATATTTTGTAAGCCAATACTGAAATAAAATATTGTATTATTTTTCATAGAGGTACAATCAAACATTATGATGATGCACACGCGCGCATGCACACACACACACACACACACACACACACACACACACACACACACACACACACACGTCCAAGGTGTTTATTGACATTATCATTAATATTACTCTATTGACTTTATACATCTCATAGTTGTTCTTTACTATACATGGTTTCTTTTTTCTCATTTTCCATATATAGTCTCATGTGTTTATTTTTCTCTTAGAATGATTATTATCTTTCTTTGATATTTAATTTTGTTTTCTCTAACCTTTATTTTCCTTATTTGGGCCCCTAAATTCTTGTATGTGTTTCTCCAATCTTAATTTTTTACCATTGGCTTTATTTCGACATCCCCTTCTTTTATTGATGTGTCCTAGATATAACCTTTTTATTCGCCTTCACTAGTTATTTGAGATTTAGGGATTATTTTTATTTTCCTTAACTATTTCTCTACTTATATTTCCTTTGTTTATAATTTTTTGCAAGCCTTATCCTTGATTTAGCTCATTTTTACCCCATCCCCAAAGCCTATGTTAACTTCCAAGTGATGACATCACAATTATAGGACATGCATGTTCTTAAGTGCACATAGATCTAATTCAAGTAGTAGGTAAGTAGGGACTCCTCGTCGT
This sequence comes from Taxus chinensis, assembly GCA_019776745.2. NCBI lineage: Eukaryota > Viridiplantae > Streptophyta > Pinopsida > Cupressales > Taxaceae > Taxus > Taxus chinensis. Next base: position 693,462,173 of record CM034150.1, read on the forward strand.
GTCTATTGAATTCTCATATCTAGTATTTATCCTTTCTTTTTCATATAAATTATCCAGTTTCATTGATTAGTCTCAATTTCTTGGAATTCTTTTTTTCTTAAATTTTATTGCATACACCACTTGTTTCCAAAAAATTTAGTGTTTAAAAAAATTATATTGTACCTTGTGGTGTCATGATGCATACCCTTCATGTCCTTCTATATGTATTTATTTATCTGTGTCATGATTTATAGCATGCTTACATTAAGGACAAGTACCCTTGAGTGTACTATTATTGGTCTTGCCTTGCCCCCTTAGGGTACTATTATATTTTGAGCTTATCCTAATTTCATCTAGCCCACTTTAGGGAATATCCTTTATCCAATTGCACCATTTTTTCTTGCCAAATGTTGGGGGTATTCAAGTGTTATTAAGCTCAAATTGATTACATCTCACCCACTTTGGGGCATTATTCCTATTTTTCGAAACTACATTGATTATATGTTGCCCACTTTGGGGCATTATTCCTATATTTGGAGACTACTCTATATATATTTTGTCCACCTTGGTGTTTTATCCTATTGTGCTTACATGATTTATATCCACCCACTTGTGACACGACTTTATTATTATTCTTACATTGCTCATATTGAGACCATATAAAGGTAATTTACATATTACATACATGCTTTACATGATGATACATTTATGCCTAGGATTTATTTTTCCAACATGATACATGTAGTTCTTTTATTTTGAGATATGTGATTCACAATTCATCCCAAAATTCAAAATGGGGGAATATTTAGATTATTCTACCTCTAATATCCATTTTATTCTTTGGAAAATTTTCAGCACTTCCTTATTGAGATGATGCATGATGGACCTAGATCAGTTTTAAATACATTAGTCCCTCCTCGAGATACACACAATTACATTTAGATTCAACACAAACTCCATATGCATTCCTACTAGTTCAATATAAGGAGGTGTGTTCATATCTATCTTATCCTTTCTAATGTTTATTATTCTTTGATTGCAATATTTTATGTTAAGACACATATTTATTATATGTGTTTTTGTGTTTACAAGAGCACATGTTCTAGACACGTGAAAAAAAAACTTAATAACACTCCACTTGGGAAATAAGGTGACCCCTTTTTCTTTTTTACTCTTAACTCACTTTTATTCTCTTACTAACTTTGAGATCTCTTGGCAGATGGTGAGTTGACCATAAAAAAATATTACTCTTAGGAAAGTGATTGTTTGTCTTTACTTCGCTATGCATATACACATATACATCAAATTTGGGCGTTATATAGACACTTAATTATGGTATTGGACTAATTAACTACTTTGGTTTTATATATTAATGTGTTGATTGATTATTGTTCAAAGTTAGGCTCGTATTACTGTGTATTCTCTTATTTTGTCTGACTTCTTCTTATTTTTATTTTGGCATTGGTCTTTTTTCAACTTTCCTTTATGTTCCTTATAGTTATCTCCCCCCACCAACCTCATATGCCCCTATATTTTCATTTTCTATCTCTAGCGTTCATGTTTCCTCCTTTCTCCCAATTTTCTCTATCTTCCCTTATGTTTGGCCTTATTTGGGGTCGTGACCATAATTGCAGGGTTTTGACTAAAACTGTACTTACATTTTTTTTTTTCATTTCTCATGTGAGCCCCTTTAGCCATTATTTTTGGTTTCTTTAGGTTTTTTGGATTCCTTTAGCAACTTTCTTATGTTGTGTGTCAACTTTCATGCCAACTAGGTCCTACTTTGAATTTGAGAAGTATATAAATACTTAGATGTATTAGTGCATTTAGGATAATGAAAGACATTACATTTCTATTATAAGAGTCATATTAAAGTGATAAGAGCACAATTTATTGTGGTCTGAAACATCCTGATGCCATTAGTCTAATTCAAACATCTAGATTCTTTCCATATTATATGCTTAATTATTGTTGGGCACCCATTAAGAGATGAGGGTTGAGACACTTGTGCATACATATAATTGATTACTGACTCACATCAAGTGTTGTTTTTTTATTTTTCAAATCATGAGGGGCCTGATAATAATGGAGGGATAACATATGACCATTAACATCCTCTGATTTTAATGGGTTTGCAAGGAGGTGAAGGTTGGAGGAAACAGGGAGGTACCCTGCTATAATTTTATTAATGAGGAAAAATCAAGTTACATGGAAAATGTAGCCTTCAATATATATATATATCAAACAACTAATTACTCACAATAACTTCCTAATTACCAAAATAAATAGTAAAAGCTAACTTACCTATGGTAAAAAGTAATTGAGGTAAAATACAATGCATAATTACCTATAGTAAAATGTTATATGTAAAATTCCCCCCTTAATTTTGCATTTCCTCAAGAGATGAGGAGAGGAACTCTCTTAATAACTCATCTTAATAACTCAAATTTTTCACATGCAAGTGACTTTGTGAAAATATTTTCTTATTGTTCAGATGTTAGAAAACATAGAATTTGTATATTGTATTTCAAAACATGCTCACAAATGAAATGAACCTATACCTCAATATGCTCTGTTCTCTCATGAAACATTGGATTGTGAACAAGTTTGAGAGCACCCTCATTATCAACATACAATGTATTATATTTCTCATGTGGTGCTCCAAGACCCTTAAGTATGTGACGTAGCCATATCACTTTGCAAATAGCTCCACCTGCAACATGATACTCGACCTTTGTAGAAGAGCAAGAAATTAAAAAAAAAATCTTGTTTCCCCCATGACATTGGTCCAGATCCCAAAAAGAAAACAAATATAGAAGTGGATTTCTTATCATCAATGTTACCTACATGATCTAAATATGAATATCCTATCAAGAAAAATTGATCATTCTTCTTGTACTCCAGACCAAGATCCATAGTACCCTTGATATATCTCGAGATCTGCCTTGCTACTTTCCAATGACAATATTTAGGTTCATGCATGAACCAGGAAAGATAGATAGCTACAAAGCTAATATCTAGTCTAGTACATGTCAGGTAAATAAGACTCTCGATCAACTGTTGATATAGAGTTACATTTACCATAGGAGATGGATATGTACAAGATAACTCAAGTCTCATCTCCATGGGTATAGTAATCAGTGTGTAATCCATCATCCTAAATTTCTTGAGTGTTGTCTTGGTATATTTCAATTGAGAAACAAAAATATGATTCTCCTTTTGTCATACTTCCAATCCAAGACACTAACGTATGGGCCTAAGATCTGTCATGTTAAATGATCAATTAAGATCTTTCTTCAGTGCATTGATCATCTTCATTATGTTGTCACTGATGACTAAATTATTGACATATACAATAATTATCACAATCTCTCCTCCTTGCCTATTGAGGTAGAGATTCAGATCATATGGATTTATCACAGATCCATCTTGAATGAGATTTTCATTAATCTTGATGTACCAAGCTCGAGGTTCTTGGTTAAGGCCATACAAAGATTTAATGAGTCCACATAGCTTTGTTTTTGATACAGGTATGAGAAAACCCTCAAGTTGAGTCATGTAGACTTCTTCCTGTAGATATTCATTCAAAAAGGCATTATTCACTTCCATGTGATGGACTTTCCATCCAAACTATGAAGCTAGAAAAAAATTTATCCTGATCATTTTGATCTTAGTTATGGGAGAAAATTTCTCCTCGTAATCTATGCCTTCCTTCTATGCATACCCCTTTAATACCAATCTTGCTTTGTACTTGTTAATAGTCCCATCTTCTTTGTACTTTATTTTGAATATTCATCCACAACCAATGGGTTTATTCCTTGGTGGAAGATCGACAAGTTGTCAGGTGTTGTTTTTCATCACTGACTGATACTTAACATCCATGGAATATTTTTAAGCTTTTGATTATAGGGCTTCTTGGACAGTGGAGGGATCAACAGATTCAACAACTCTACTCATCAAAGTAAAATTTACGTCTTCTCGAGCTTTATTGCGAGTTCATCATCCAGTGTCCAGAGGAGCATCCAACTTAGCATCTTGAATCATATTTGTATACCACTTGGGCATACATCATATTATTCCCATGGGTTGTGGTCCTGTTTGATCATCACCATTATTCCCATCATCATTGGGAACATTTTCTTTTGTTTTCACAACAAGTTTATTATCTACTTCAGATGAGTCTCTAGAAGGAGCCTCAACTTCCTTATTCTTAAAAAACTCAACATCTCTATTGGTTTAGAATTTCCTGGTCTTTGGATCCATTAATATGTACCCAAGAGCCTCTTCACTAAATTCAATGAAGATGAGTTTCTCTAATTTCATCTATAACTTCTTTCTTTTCAGCTTGGGTATGTGCATGTTGGCTTTACACCTAAATACTCTTAGGTCTGTAATGGATGGCTTCCGATTCGACCATGCCTCATGCAGAGTTACTCCATCAAGAGAAACTATGGGCACTCTATTCAACAAATATACTACAATCTTCATTTCTTTAGACCATAATGTCTTCACCCATCCATAATCATCGATCATACATCACACCATCTCCATGATAATTTGGTTCCTTCTCTAAAAAAAACCATTTTTCCATAGTTTGTGTGGAGGAGGCATCTGTTGATGAATATCATAGCTTCCATATAGGCTTTGAACTCATTACTGGTGAATTACCCCCTCGATTTGAGAAGAGAGGTATGATTTTACAACCAATCTCATTCTCAACAACCACTTTGAACTTCTTAAAGTTCTCAAAAACTTCAATTTTGTTACAAAGACAAAAAAGTCCACATTTTTCTTGAATAATAATTAACACAAAGCATGAAATACTAAAATTTAGAATGAATAGGTTGCATCAGACCACAAAGATTGGTATGAATCAAATCAAGCTTACCTAGAGCTTGATAATTACTCTTCTAGAATGAAGTTTTGTGTTGTTCTCCTATGAGGTAGTTAGGACACTTGTCTATATCCTTTTTGAGAGATGAAAAACCTCTTACCATATTGTACCAATGAAGTATATCGAGATATCAAAAATTGATGTGACCAAGTCTCTGATGTCATAACTATGCAAAAGAAGTATTCTTAACCACTAGTGCCTAATCATCCTTGTGGAAAAAATCAAACTGGAACATCCGTCCCACATTTGAAGCTCTTGCAATAATATTTGAGCTTTTGGATTTGTCTCAAATCAAACACACATTATTATTAGAATGACTATCAAAATCAATCTTTAGATTATGATTTAGAACTTGAATAACTGATAGTAAGTTCTTTTTCAAACCAGGGACATACAAGACATCTAAAAACCTACAATTTCATGAACCAAGAGGAAGAGTGATGTTTCTAATACATTGGAATGTGTAGGAAGAGTCATCCCCTAATAAAATATGGTTTTTAGAGGGTGTGTCTCATATAGTGGTGAAGAAATCTCTGTGTTCAGTCATGTGTCGAGTGGCTCCCAAATCAATGTACTAGATTGCACTAGATGACGTGGTTGCTTCACTAGAATGGGAAGTGTACAAGAAGTCCTCATCATTTGAAAGATCTTATTGCTTGGCTACATTTCCTTTTTGATGAGGTTTCGTTTTCCAATTCCCCTTCTTCTTCCTTTGCTTGTAATGTGACTATCCATGTTGTGATTACTTATTTTGAGGTCCGGAATTTCTCGATAAACCTTTCTTATATGTGTTGTACCAAAAATCTATCAACTCACGTCCTCTTTTATATATAAGACATGTATTCTTTTACTTGTTCCCTTGTTGATGCTATTTTTGGGACTTTTGGGATTATTGTGCTTTTCCCTTCCCTTTCTGATGAGAAGATAATGCCTTATCTTCTTCTTCATCTTTATAGTATAGTGCCTCTTCTTGTTGTAGAAAATTCATCATCCTATCAAAACTGATGATTTGATCTGAAAAGTTAAGTGTATTCCCAAAAATGTGGTAAAAGGGAGGAAGTTATCCCAAAACAATGAGCACGAGAGCAATATATGTAATCTCCTCTCTCAGGGATAGAAGTAAAGCCCTCAAAGCTACAACTCTTTGCAATAAAGCCTCCACTTTCTCATTCGGCTAGAATTTCAGTGTATTTAACTGACTCTACAAATTTAGTATTATGTTTTTGTTTTAAACCTCATACACTGTGTTCAACTTGTTACACACTTCGTTGGCTATTTTGGCATCTTGAATATGGGGTTTCACGTCATAAGACACTACGAGCAAGATTATCAACTTAGCCTTTTGATTGGCCATGTCTAACTGTCATTGCTAGGATGCATTATTTGTCGATTTGGTTATTGAACCATTTACAACCTGCCAAATTCTTCAAACTCAAGCCAAGTTCAAATTTTAATCTTCCATACAGCGTAATTATCACCATGGAGTAGGTGTGAGTCAGAAAAGAATAATTTGGGAGCATTGTTTTCTATAGTGGGTCATTAGATTTTTCCCAACTAGAGGGCACTTTAGCACAAAACAATGCACTAATACATGGAAAAAATGAATGGCAGACATTTTTTTGTTTTTCGGAGCCCTAGTGGCCTCTGGAGCTCAAAACAAGTCAAAATGCACATGGTATATTAAAAGAGGGTGGGGGATTCGACCCTGTGACCACCTATACCCAAATTCTTTCAACTAACCAAGATAGTGTACAATGCACATGGCATATGAATGGAGGAAAGCATATATAACCAATATTCGAAAATGGGATAACCTTGAAGTGGCGATGTGTCAATGTAGTGGGAGTTCGGTAGTGCCCTGTGAGTGAAGAAGTGGTTAAAGGTCTACTAGATCTCCATATCCTTTGTGTTATCTGATTGCTTCGTGTTGAACATTATGAATGCCTTTGTTTATTCCGTCATTTTGGTTTGATCTTTTTTTCTCTACCTCATTTTGTATTATAGGTTTCACTCTGCCACAAGTCATAGAGATGTGAGGACTTGTGCCAAGCTCGGAGATCAACATGGAGGTGTATAACCCAACCTTTGCAACTCGATCAAGTTAGTTCCTTGTGGCGATCTCAGATGGATTGGTGGGTGTATGGACTCAGTGGTGGGTGTTTGGGCTCGATGCAGGGATTAATGCGAGCATGGCCCCAACTCATTGTTATTTAGAACTCACCCAATTCACATCCAAACCCACTTTTCCAATGTTAATTTTGTGCACAACATTGATTGACTCGTCCAAATCAAACTTGGTGGGGGGTCATGTTATCCAATGCAATGAAACAACTTGCCTTTCAACTCTTTGCAGAGTTGGCTTATTCACAATGAGATCCTCCTTTAACTTGATTCCCATCTCAGTGGGTAAAAACAACCATCTTTCCCAACTCCTCTTACAATGCAATAGGACCTCTAAATTTAGTGCCTATTCTACTAAATACAGTGGAAGGTTGAAGTTGGTTATCACTAATTTATTCACTAAATTTAGTGACAAAACCCCTATTAGGGAGACATTTTTTTCTTTTGATTTGAACCAATTTTTCCTGCAGAGAAACCTAGTGCATGAGGTGGTGCATGGGGTCCCTTCTTTGCCCAGTGCACAAACTAAATATTTAAAATTGGTCAGATTTGAAAACAACTAATTATGGGGATGCAAGGGTGGGTTTGGGAAGCTGCTAACTCGTTCACTCATTTCTGTAACCTTATTACCAACTTCGGCTTGATTTCCAAGCTCAAACCTTGCTCTAATACCAAATGCTGGAGGAAACATGGAGGTAGCCTACTATAATTTCATTAATGACAAAAAATAAGTTACATGGCAAATGTAGGCTACAATATATATGTGTGTGTGTGTGTGTGTGTGTGTGTGTGTGTGTGTGTGTGTGTGTATGTATTGCACAACCAATATTACAAAAAAAATGGTTATACGGATGTAACAATACGCTAACAAATAAACCAACGTGAATATAAAACAAATATGGATATAAAACCATATAATAATCAAACAACTAAGTACTTAGAGTAACTTCCTAATTACCACATTAAATAATAAAAGCTAAATTACCTATGGTACTAGCAATCGCACGCGCGCAGTGCGATGTGAATGTTAAAAGGGATGCAGTGGAAGAAATTTATGTGGAAAAGGGAAGGAAAATAATAAGTGTAGTTTTGTCAGCTAAGGTATTTAATATGTCAGTTATAGGAAACAAGAGAGAGTGTAATAATTGTGAAACAATAGTTTCCTATAACCACATGACATATTTACAAACCTTTTAAAGGAGTAAGGAGCAGTTGTGTAATCATTAAGACAACGTATTATGGAGATATGCAAAAAATAAAAAGTGATTGATCAAAAATGTTGAATTGAATAATTGTTTGCAATTTCATGCCTTTTATTTTATGGGTAGTCAGAACAAACATATATGTAAGGGTGATTTGTGTACGTTTCGCATGGGAAATAAATGAGAAGTTAGAAATAAGGTAGTAACTAAATACCAACATGTTACACACCTATTCCATTATTATTTGTGCTTCACATTATCATTTTCATCTAACTTAAGTTAGAAGACATTTTAACTTAAGGGGACTATGATCTTTGTGTCCTGATACAATCTAGAGATAGTGATACATGGAATGGACTTGTCATCCCAAGACAAGTCATTGTAGTTGTTGAATTTGATAACATAAAAAAAAACCCAATCATATGTTTTTGTGTCATCTTTATAGATCATTAGCTTATGCCATTTTCCATGCTCTCCTAGGCAATAATAGGTATCATTTGTATACTTTTTCCTCAACATTCCAAGTTCATAACACCAGATAAATTTGACGTATTGTCATATGTATCTGTACACAAAAGGTTTCTACTCGGACTGGTCTTGTATTGAATTAAACACTGCCATAAATTTTATCACTAGATTTTGAACACATGACCTAATACTACTCTTATAACAAGTACCTTGACTTCTTATTTAATAAATATTAAGAAAAAATAATCATTCTATGAGAGGAAGTACTTGGTGTATTGGATTGAGAGGTGGGATGGTTGGTCACATTGCAAAGTTTCCATCATCATCATTTATAGATAGGGAAATTTAATATGTTTGACTTCCAAATCGTACATGTGTTATATATAGGATATATATGTTAAGGGTTCATTCTACCATCGATTTCATGCACATTTTTTTAGTTGGGTTTTTATTTAGTGATTAAGGTAGAAACTACGGTTTCCCATTCAATTTATTGGTTTAAAAATTATAATTTGTTGCATTTATCATGAAAATTTATATGATGGTGTAAGCCTGCATAGATCGGTTGTTTCCTAGTCCATTGCTGAGGCATGATACAAAAATTACATGTTACAGGTTCCTTGTATTATGAATATCATACACATTTTTAATTAGTTTTTCATTTTGTATTTTTATTGATGGTAAAAGTGGGTTGAGGGGACCCTACCCCATAACAACATGTTCAGATGGAGACAAAGATATAACAATGAGGATTGAATGGATTTGCCTCTTCTAGTGGAAAAGAGGAACAACAAAAGCACAACCAAACAAACAAGAAACCAAAAATAAAATAAAAATAAGCTACTAGCTTATTCCTTAGACACCTTCCCATGGGGTCTGAAATGCATCAAAAGGGGATCATTAACAATTTTACATTTCTATTTTTTACCCACAATAATCCATCCAACATCGGTAGTCAGATTTGCATTTACATTAGTGTGTACCGATATGATGATTTCAATATTCTCCTTATCCCTAAGAGTTTTAAGCTCCATTGACACACGAGGAAGGGAGTTAGTGTCCTCAACATCATAAAACTTTAGAAACTATGGTTTCCTTCATCAATGGTCTTAACAACATTTTTTCACGAATGACTGTTGGAGCTCAAATTTCCACATGTCCCCGAATCATAAACAACTCGGGATTTGAGACAACATGGGACTATCTCTAAGCTGTGGGACTTGAACCAAGATAGACCTTCAGAGAAGTTCGACTTCCTCTATCTACTCCTAATACCAAAACTACTCCTAAGAATTGAAATGCAACTACCCTAACACTAATCTAAAATTCCAAGGGACCAGTGAAGAGAAAGATGCATAGATGAAAGTCCTAAATTAAGGGAGGTGATAGCACCAAGAATAGATGGGGTATAGAGATTATAAGTGAGTGAAAATAGGAAGTTAACAAGTGGGAGAGGGTAGACAAAAGTGCCACAGTCTGAAACAACATTCATATCTCCATCCTCATGGAGCACAATAAATTTTAATCCTGCAAAAGAACACAATGTGCACAAGATACCTGCAAATGCAAAGAAAGGCAAAGAAGGCAATAAAACTCGAGCTAGGGAAATAAAATCCACAAAACACCAATTTTATTACTTAAAATGATGCACAATCCATTACATTATAGGCACAAGGCAAGAATCATTTACAAAATACATAATTCAAGGCTTACAGCTCACAAAAATGCTGGAACATTTTTGGCAGAGTTCCTTTACATTCCATAATGTCTCTCCTCGAAATGAGGTAAATTTTACAATATATAGAAGAAGAGCCTAAAAATTGACTCACTAATCAACAAATTTCATTAAAGAGGTATGAGAGGCCACACAAATTGGTACTTTTCTTGCAGGGGCAGTCATGGGTGTCATACCTCATTAAATTGGCAGTTAAACAACATGTACTACTCCCATTAATATTAGGTTCGTTCTTACACTCGGCCTGTTGCATGTATTTTTCACTCCCGGATGATAACATTCTCTTCTTGGTGTCAGCAAGTTGCATAAATGCAACCAGACGGTAACATGCTTTCCCCGCTACTGGCCGATAGCTTAAAATATACTGTCAGCCGGTAGCATCCATACAAATGCTACAAGTAGCTTTGTAGCCATCTAACTACTTCCCTTGTGTAATCGACTGGTAGCATCTATACATGCTACCAGTGTTTGTGTGTCATTTTCCTGTGACCTGTTGCTATCCATGTTATCGGTCAGCTGGTAGCATCCGTACCTACTACCGAAAGATTTTTACTGCCACTTTTCCTTAACTCGACAAAATAGCCTAACCTTCACCACAGCTCGCCATCTCACAGCAAAAGGAGACCAAATCACGAGTTACCCTATTAAATTTCAATGCATGCCTCAAATAGTTCCCAGATCCCAGATCTACTAAGTTATCCAATTTGTAAGGGGCACAAAAATTAGATAATAGTTTGGCGACTCATGGGGTAATCTGCCTGCTAGATTCCAAAAGATCAGTGGCCTTGAAGCATCCATTGGGCATGGAGTCAACCTGATTTTCTGAAAACTGATCTAAAAATTGAAAAATTCACCCCTGAATGTATATGCAGCATTACCTAGACTTGACTAAGATTTCAAATTGATTGAGCTAGTAACTAATTGTTCCATCATAAGAGTCTACCTTAAAATTGGAAGGTGTAACAACAACAAAAGGAAAAACTATGTACAAATAAGAAGATCATACATATCCCAAATGGAATATGCAGAGTGTGCACCAACACTTATTATAAAAGTAACCCTATACTACCAACAAAACAATGTGTTGCAATCACTTGGAGGAATTGAAATCTATTCTAATATTTACAATGATGCAACAAGATGCCTTAATGAGCATGCTTAAGATAAATCCCATTGACTGGGATTGGCAGTGCATAACCATCAAGATCGATAACTCAAAAGAATTTACTTCTTTGCAAGAAGTAATGGTATATGGACCACTCCAAATTGCATCAAACTTGGAGTGCCTCCATGGTTTGGCTCTATCAGCATCCCACTTCAAGACCAAATCACCAACCATTTGAATTTCTGAAATCTAGCCTTTTTTTCAAGCCATTTCTTAGTGGATTCTTGATGCTGCTCTAATTTAGTCATTACAAAATTCCTTAGTTCTTCAAGCTCTACTAACTCTGTCAATTATGATTTCTCTCTGGTATGCACCTTTAAATTCTATTTGTTGAGATAATTCAAGTGAAGGCAATTCCAGTGACAAAGGTAAACCTTGCTTCCCTGTCATAAACCAACTTGTATGGTGAAGTGCCAATTTCCTTTTTCATGGTAATCATGTCAATCCCAAAGAGCATTCCTCACCTTGGTATGCCATTGTCTCTGGTTGACATCCATTGTCCTCTTCATAATTCTAATCAGGTTCTTGTTAGTAGATCCCGCCAATCCATTACCTTAAGGGTAATAATTAGAAGAAGTTTTCAAATAAACACCAAGACCAAGATCCCAATTAGAAATTTTAGATCCTATAAAATCCTTTGCATTATAAGAAATTATGGTTTGTGGAACACCAAACCTCATGACGATATCCTCAAGGAAGTCAAGGATAACAGATTCAGGTGTTTCCTTCAGTGGCACGGCCTCAGTCCACCTAGTAAAATAATTTGTAGCTATTAGGACCCATTTGTGGTTAGCACTTGATGGAGGATTAATCATACCAATAAAATCTAGTCCCCACTAAGAAAAAGGATGATCTTCCTGAATTGGCTGGAGTGGAAGAGCTTCCAACCTTTTCTTTTCGGTAAAAAAAGCACATTCTTTACATTTTCTGACCCATTTGTAGAAATCATTGATTAATGTGGGCCAGAAATAACCACCCTTCAGAATTTTCATGGTTATGGCTTTGGTTGAAAAATGACCATTGGATAAGCCATCATGAAATTCTATTAGGACCCTCTCTGCTTGCTCCCTTCAATACACCTAAGCAAAACACCATCAATATTTCTTTTAAACAAGACAACATCTACCAACAGATAAGGAATGGATTGCAACCTTAAATGTTTCCTTTTTGCCTTGTTGAGACCAAGAGGATATGCACCTATAGATAAAAAAGTGATCATGTTACTCATCCAGTTACTAAAGTTGAACTTCAACATCATGTGGTAATTCTTCATTGATGAAGGAGGTGTCCTGATTGTTACTCCGAACATCAACAACAAGCTACTCACAAAGTGCTTTCCCTCTTACTAGTTTATGGCTTTGATGGTCACATCAAACTCCATTATCTTAGTGACCCATCCAACTCTCCTTCTCATTGATATCTACCACCATAATGAAGTCTCTCACACTAGAATGTGAGACAAGAACTTTGATATGATTAGTGGATAACATGCTTTTGAACTTCTTGAGATCCCTCATGATGGAAAATACTTGCTTCTCAATGTAACTGTATTTTAATTCATATTCCTTAAATGTTTGACTAAAAAGGCCATTGGCTGCTCACCTCCTTCATTATTTTGTTGTGTTAAAACAACAGCAACACTATCATCAACCCCATAAGCATATAAAATAAAATCCTTACCAAAGTTAGGATTGACAAGTATAGGAGCCCAATAAATCTCTTGTTTGATTTTATCAAATTTTTCTTTCCCTTCCATTGTCCATATGAAGGTTATATTCTTCTTGAGACATTAAAGTGATTGGCTTGACCAATCCTACAAAGTTGGGAATAAATCATTCTCACAAAATTAATCTTTCCTAGAAAGGACTACAAGGATTTTTTGTGATTTGGAAAAGAGAGATAGTGAGGATAGCTGAAATTATTTTTGGATCAATAACAATTCAATCCTTTGAAATAATGTGTCCCAAGAGCTTACCCCTATGAGACTATAAAATTACATTTTTGGGGATTAAGAAACACCCCAAATTCCCTACATCTCTCAAATACCTTCTCCAAGTGTCTGATGTGATCCTTGCTCTGATCTGAAAATATGGTGATGCTCATCCAAATACACAAGGATGAACTCATTTATGTAACCTCTTAAAGTAATATCCATTGCTCTCTAAAATGTGGCACCTACATTTGACAACCCAAAAGGCATCTTAAGATAGGAAAATTTACCCCACTTTGTTGTAAATGCAGTTTTAAATTGATCTTCTTCCCTTACCTTGATTTGATTAAAACCTGAATATCCATCCAACATGGAAAAACTTTCAGCCCCTAATAGTTTGCAAAATCTTCTCCATATAAGGAAAAGGGTAGTGGTATTTGAGGGAAGCCTTGTTCAAGTCACGAAAATCCACACAAATTCTGATTTCCCCATTTTTCTTTCTAACCGGGACCAAATTTTCCACCCAAGTAGAGTACTTAATTGGAAAGATTATTTTGGCCTCAATGAGTTTAGATAACTCATACCTCATAAGGGGCTCTATTTTGGGGTTAACCGGTCTTTGTTTTTGCCTAATCAATTTGACATTTGGATCTAGATCTATGGAATGTTGCATGATTTCTAGATTAAACCCCACTAGATTTTTATAATCCTAAGAAAATATATCACTGAAACTTTTACACAAATAAATGAAGGTTTGCTTCTCATTTTCATCACATACCTTTCCTAGTAGAAGCTCTTTTCCTTGTGTAATAACAACTGGTTAGTAGTCTTCTTGTTTGGCTATCATGTTCTTATCTTCACCTTTGAACTCATCATCTGAGATAAAAAAAATGTATCTAAGGTAACCAACCCCTTGGGAATTTTATTTGTCTTCACCTAGATAATCTGACCACCATATATTTTCATGTACATCAGATTGCATTCCTAATGAGAATTTAGCCTCATTTTAGATGAACTGAAATAGTTTGTTCATCACTATCAAAAAATTTCCAGCTAGTTTCATTATCTAGAATGGATGGCCTTACCACCATCTCTAATGTGTTTCACATTTCCTTTAATCAAATCCTCAGCAGGTAAAAACTAGTGATCCAAGGGATTCCATTTGATATGCCTCTTTGTTCATCTTCCTAGGCACCACCTGTACATTAAGAGAATCAAAGCCTTCTCCATAGGTCTAAAACTTTATGCTTTTAAGCTTTCAGCAGCTTATTTTTAGTGTCACACTATCCCTTGTCACTTGATGAATCACCAATTTTGTGTCTCCAAAAATCTGCAACATTTTTATCTTCTTTCTTCTCAGCAATCAATAGACCATTTATAAATGCCTCATATTCTTCTACATTATTGGAACATGAAAACTAAAATCTATGGGAAAAGAAAAAAACTTCTCATTTCTAGGAGAAATCAATAAAAACACCTACTCCAACTCTATTTTTGCTTCTTGAACTATCAAAGAGCATTTTCCACAATTCAAGCATTTTCCTTTTCTTCTTTGAGCACATTAGGCAGCATAACTTCCTCTTCAAGAAAAAAATAAGTACCAAGACTAGTCTCAAAAGATTTGAGTTCTGTAGCATAGGGATCAAATTTATTATCTCTCTCAACCCACTCATCTAACAATAGATCAGGCATAGGAGGAGGGATAGCATGCTCCTCTGAAGCTAAATCTTGTTCTTGATTTTCTTGGATTAGGCAGTTTCACTTAGAGAGGGGTGGGGTCATATGACTTGATATGATAGGAAAATATATGCTCAACTTTTATGGTAAATTTGACACCATACCTAGTTCTCATAAACATATGAGTCCAATCTATAGACATAGATAACCACCCACTTTGGTAGTAAAATCCCTTGACAAACAAATGGAAAACATAGGAGGTAAAGTCAATGACTGGTATATCATGGGTTATAGTTAGGATTTGACAGGCATGAAGGATTAATTTCAGATCTTTTATGACTCCCAAGGCACGAAATATTGAGTTATCAAGCTATGCAAAAAAATTTTAGCAACAGGTTTATACTCTAGTCCTAAGACATCAAGCAATTTTATTTGGCATAACTAAGGTACTAACACCTGAATCTATCATGCAATTATGAACCAAGTGTTTACCCATAATTAATGACATATAAAATGGTGGGGTTTTGAAAACTTTATTTACATGCTCCTCCTTTGCATGGAAAATATTAACAGCAGCAGGGGTCCTTCGGATCACTGGATCAGTTAGGGGAAGTTGCTTGAGAGCTTCACACAAGACATCCCTTTGTGATGGAATATCCAAAGCATCCCACATTGTTACATTGACATTTGTCTTCTTCAATTGTCTCCACAATGTTAAAGGGGAGGCCCATATATTTCTACAATTGTGGTATGGAATTCTCCTTTCTTTGTTGCTGCAATGTTAGAACAGGAATTCTTGATTGGGGAAGCAACTTCCTTGACCCAGTAGAAACTTCGGGTGCTTTACTCTTTCTCCCACCAACCTTATTTTCCTTGTTAACAATCATTTCCCTAATTAGAAGAGGATGCATGTTGTGATGCCAAAATTATTTTCTTATATGTGGTATTATCAGCAACTGCCTAATTTAAGGCACATAAATCTTCAGCTCCAAAGAACATAAGATTTGCATCCTTATTGGCCTCCTGATTACCTTCCACATTAGGATTGGGTGCTTCCACCAATAGCTTATGCTGATTGGAGGAACTCTTAATCATGAAATCTTAAACATGTGATGCCCTCTCACATATAATTTGATTGTGTTGGTAGTTACAAGTCAAAACACCACTTTGTTTCTTGAATCACATTATTTTTTATACAAGAACCAGTGCTTGACTAGAGCTAACACCAAGGAGATGGCTGAGAAGGGGCGATTGGTACGAGTAGAACAGAGGAATTTTTGTCCTGTCACCTGTTATTTTGATGATTTTATCCCTGGCTTTGATTGGATTGGTTCCTATATGGCTGATAACCTTGATTAGAACCCTATTTGGAAGATTGCCCCTGATTTGAATAATTTCTATAAGATTGGTCTTGTTTTTTCTCTAAAGATATCACCTTATTAGACAAAATTCTGATTAAGGCTCTTCATTTCTTCATCCTCATTTTTTTGTGAAGGGGAGTAAGATGTGGAAGCAGTGGGTTGAGAAGGTTTCTATTAGGAATAGAAGTAATGGAGAGTTGAGCAAGCTTGGGGTAATTCAGGGTATAGAGGCATAGGTGGCCTAGGAGCTAATTTTCTATATTTGATCAAACAATTTTCACCCCTGATGGCTATAGCATATGCACTAGAAAATTTTGTACCCCCCATAGAATGAATCATGATAGAAATATCAAAATTTAATGATTTTAAAAAAATAAATAAATGCACCTTCAGCAGCTGGCCTATACTAGGACTGAAATTCTATCCTAGGTCTTCTGAAATATGAAATTGAAATCTTTTAACAAGCTCATTGGGATCCCTCTTTATATTTTTTACTACTTGAGCAAAGAAATATTATTTTCCTTCTCTCCAAATTGATTACATAAGGTAATCCCCAAGTGATTCTAATTTTGAATTGTTCCTACTGCCAAACTTCTGAAACATTGTAAATCTCTCCCTTTGAATGAAGAAGCTAACATCCTAATACCCACATCTTGTTCAACAATTTAATGTATAACACAAATGTTGGAAATATCCTAGAATGTGGTTCATCTGGAGTATTCTGATTCTCCCCAGTGAAGAAAGGGATGCTCTTGAGTGAATATGTTGGAATGGGATTATTGGGATTAAGAGCAAGAGGAATACCACCGATAAAATTGACAAATCCCAAATTATGTTGTGTTTTTATTCTGATAGGTCTGAGAACTCTAATGGATTACAAGAAAGGCCTACCAGGAGGTAGAGTGGAAAGAGTCTTGTTTGGTGGTGAAGGTGACCTTTGAAACTGATTTTCCTCTTCTTCCCCTTCTAGGTGATAATTGTAGGTACTCAAAAGCTCCTAGACCCTAAATTCTTCTTTGAACTTGGCACTTGCACTACTAAAACCAGTTGATTTTCTGAATGATGGAATTTTTAGATGTGTAGAATAAGCCTACAAAGGCTAGAAAGTACAAATTCACACACCAAGAATTAGTAAAAATGGAAAGCTATAAAACATATTAAATTTGAATTCAATGCTCCCACCGGTCATGCCAAAATTGTTAGAGCTCAAATGTGCATCCATCCTCGAATCATAAACAACTCGGGATTTGAGACAACATGGGACTGTCTCTAAGTTGTGGGACTTGAACAGAGGCAGATCTTCAGAGAAGGTTGACTTCCTCTATCTAATCCTAATAACAAAACTACTTCTAAGAATTGAAATGCAGCTAACCTAACACTAACCTAAAATTCCAAGGGACCAGGGAAGAGAAAGATGTATAAATGAAAGTCCTAAATTAAGGGAGGCAATAACACCAAGAACAGAGGGGCTAGAGAGATTCTAAGTGAGTGAAAATAGGAAGCAAACAAGGTGGGATAGGGAAAAAAAGTTCCACAATCTGAAAAAACATGCACATCTCAATCCTCATGGAGCACAACAAATTTTGATCCTGCAAAAGAACACAGTATACCTGTAAATGCAAAGAAAGGCAAAGAAGGCAATATCACTCGATCTAGGGCAAGAAAAGCCACAAAACACCAATTTTATTGCTTAAATGATGCACAATCCATTACAATATAGGCTCAAGGCAATAATCCTTTACAAAATACATAATTCGAGGCTTACAACTCACAAAAATGCTGGAACAATTTTAGCAGAGTTCCTTTATATTCCAAAATGTCTATCCTCAAAATGAGGTAAATTTTACAATATATAGAAGAAAAACCTCAAAATTACCTCACCAACTGACAAATTTCATTAAAGAGGTATGGGAGGCCATACAAATTAGTATTTTTCTTGCAGGGGTATTCATGGGCATCATACCTCATTAAATTGGTATTTGAACAACTTGTACTGCTCATATTAATGTCTGGTTCATTCTTGCACTCAGTTGGTTGTATGTATTTTCTGCTCTCGGATGATAGCATTCTCTTCTTGGTGTCATCTGGTTACATAAATGCATCAGTTGGTAACATGCTTTCCTCGCTATCGGTCGGTAGCTTAAAATCTATTGTCGACTAGTATCATCCTTACAAATGCTATCGATGGCTTTGTAGCCGCCTAACTACTTCCCTTGTGCAACTGGTCAGTAACATCCATACATGCTACCGGCTGGTAGCATTTTAAATGCTATCGGCACTTGTGTGCCATTGTTCCTGTGACCTGCCACTATCCATGCTACCGGCCGGGTAGCATATTAAATGCTACCCAACAGATTTTTACTGACGTTTTTCCCTGAATTACCAACCTCGCCAAAACAGCCCGGACCTTTTGCCGCGATGAGATGATCGCAAGTTACCCTGTTAAATTAAAATGCATGCCTCAAATAGTTGTCAGCTCCCAGATCTACTAAGTTATCCAATTTGTAAAGGGTGCAAAAATTAGATAACAATGACCACCAACACAAAACTTCATTGGTCTACTTTCATACTTAACAATGTATTCCCCCAGAGCGTCGTGTCAGATACAACCACTGAGAGAATCATGTCTAGAAATGAATTAATGTGCTGAGGCATAGGGAAAAAGAGAAAGAATGTGTTATTGGTTTCTCCTTAAAATACCTTATCTCGTCCAAGATTAGAAATAGGAAATGCTTTACTTTGAAGATTATAATCCAGTCAATTGGTTGGAAGATTATAATTTGGTTCATTTATCATGGCACTTAATATCAATGGTGTAAGCCTTCATAGATCATATGTTACCTAACCCATTTCTAAGGAATGATACAACATCTTTACACAAAATATTACAGATATTTTTTATCAAATGTATTTTATTTGTCATTTGAAAGAGGGATTTGAACTAATAAAACTGGTCAAAGTGTACCTTGCAATGTACAGGTGGAAAGAAATTGCTTGTGTTTCTTAATTTAAGATCTGATGTGTTTAGTCTACGTTTAAACAGTTCAGGTCTTGTAAATTATATTTATGGAATTATTCATTACTAAAAATATGCATATATATTAATAATATTCAAATTTAAATTAGAGTTCAGAAAGTGAAAGAAGAAAACCTCAAAATTCAATTCCAACAATTCTAAAAAAATAAATTCGAACGAAACAACTAAATGCAGACCTAAACAACTGAATCAATTGGATGTGGGGTCTCTATTGAAGCTAATTTTCCAAGCTTCACAACCTATTTATTGACATATTTTCTACTCATTGTTTTCATTTTGTGTGATTATTTTCAATGATGGCGTGTCTAATGGTATATGGAAAGATCAGAAGGGACTAACATTGGGATTTTAATGGTGTCATATAAATTCATAATTAAAAAGCGAATAAGAAACATTTACAAATCTAATTAAATGGAAAGGAAATGATATATAACCTTAGAGTTATACATATTCAATGTAGATATGGAACAATAATTTTACTTCTTACAAGTTAACATTGAAACTCACGAGTGGCAAGTTTCGTACAAGAACCATCCATGAAGAAGTAGCAATCGTCTGATGGCCAACACATTTGATCCCATGATGCTTTTCAACAAACGAATCTCTCATATGGCGATTCGTCTCGCGGGGGGCCACGACTTGGGTGGATATAAAGAATCACATGTGCCTCCATGTAGATGCCCATTGTGGTGGACATTGTATGGCTTCCATGCCCATAGAAGTCCCTCACAAGGTCGTAATCCTTAATGGGGTTGAGCTTCCAGTACTTGGCCACACAACATTTTTTAAAAGAGCATACTCATATGAGCTTTCTCTTACAAACTGAAGAATTGAAGGCGATGACATTCTCGCATGTTCCTTTCCATTTGACTGGTACAATACAAAGGAAATATCGTTTAAAACGGACGTGGACATGACAGGTGGACGTGAACGCCACAAAATAAATCCTGTATATAAATCATTATATGGTGGATCGAGGAAATTTTCTTGTTAGATATTCATTTACATGTAAGGTGGGCCTTACCATAGGGTTATACTATAGCAGAAATACGAGAAGTTGACATCAGGTTTCTAAAAATCATTGTAATACAAAAATAAAATGATTGTGGTTATGCGGTTTACTTAGTGGTGGAACAACAAGAGTTTATTAATTATGTACTGAAATTTCATAGCATTCACAGAAAAACAAAAAAAGGCCCACCAACCAAGAACAAATTATTATTTTTAGGTTCAAATTGAATTGTTTTTCTCCTTCATTTAGTTGACTTTAATTCTTTCTCGTAGACAATTTTTTGAAATAGTTCTACCATTTTTTCCTCTGTTCTTAACCATTTATGTTTCACTACTTTTTTTATTTATGTTATTAAAATGTTTCGTCTATTGTCCTTTTTAAGCGTTGGAGTCCAACAGCCCTTCCCCGTAAAGCTTTTTATGCTAATGTATTGTCTGTGACTTGGGGTATGAGGAAGTACGGGCTTCGATGGAGATTGACGACTCTACATGAGTCGTGTTTCGACGTCCTTTGCCGCTCCTCCGTTGATGTCTTTGACTGTGTCAGACCCCACCATGTTTTCCCCATTGTAAAATGCCTTTCGGCATAAAAAAATAACTAAGATAAAATACAATACATACATTACCTACGATAAAATGTTTTACTTAAAGTGAAGGGGGTTAGGGTTTTAATAAAGGAGACCAAATTCCCATTAATTTATGACATAACCCGATAATTTGATAGAGATTTTTTTATCATTATTATTAGAACACAAAGAACCCATTCACATAGTCATATTCATCTCTCCTTATTGATTGCCATTTTCATAGGCTTCCCAATATGCATGTGATTAAGTATGAAAAAGTATGGTCTACTTATTATACTGTCGAAGGCAGATAGTATAGCCTTCAAGAAACTAATTAATTATTTATGCTTTGTCCAGTTTTATTTTGCCAAGTGTCATTTACTTTTTAAATATAAAGTTTTATAAAAACAAATATTTATTTTCTTTTTACAAAATCTTTAATTCATTTTTTTGATTCGCTGAATAAGCATATTAACTATTTTTCAATAGTAAAAACATCTATTTTTCTTATCAACCAATATAAAAATGACATGTGACAAATATTTAATTTTTCTATAGTTTAGACATTAGCCAACTTTCTTGAGAAGCCTTAAATGATTTTTGCATTGAATATTCGTTGGACACATCATTGTACTTGAAAAGTGTCATTGTTTTCATTATGATGGCATTAATAATTATTTTTGTTTTCTTAACTTTATTTTGCCAAGTGTAAATTGCTTTATTTAACATAAATTCTCAGAAATATAAATATTTATTTGATTTTTAACAAAGTCTTCAATTCAATTTTTGTAGTCATATTAAATATTTATTATTAGTAAAAAGATATTTATCTTATTAACCAATTTAAAAACATGTGGCAAATATTTAATCTTTCTATAGTTTTAACATTACATTTTTTTAATAAGTTTTAAATGATTTTTGACTTGGATGTTGATTGGACACACCAATGTACTTAATGTGTCATTATTTTAATTTTCATAACATTATTAATTATTTTTACTTTGTCCAATCTTATTTTGCCAAGTGCCTTTTAACATAAAGTTTCATAAAACTAAATGTTTATTCGTTTTTTACAAAATCTTTAATTCAATTTTTTGATTGGCTAAAATATTTTTGTAGTCATATTAAATACTTTTTATTAGTAAAAAAACAAATTTTCTTATTCACTTATGTTATTTTTTCTTCGCAAATATGGTGTCTTCGAATTTTTGGATCCTGAAGTAGATCTTGAAATTTAAATGTGCAAATTAGAAACATATATTATGTTTACTTTCCCTATAGTGCAAAAAATGGAGATTTGTGGCGAAGAGATAGCAAGGCTACTACAAAATTTGTATATATATATCCATGAGGATCTATATCTAATTCATAATTTTTTTGTATTGATATTACATGACAATATTTTCCTATTAAATTTATATTCTTCCACCACGAACTTGTAGCCTTAAGACAATAGCTTTAGAAAATGGTCATATTTTGACAATGCAAAATACTTGTTTGGTGTGCCTTTTCCTTTTCTTCTAAGTTTTGAACTTTCTCCCTAGTGGGAAGCAACAGAACCCTCTATCACATTTCTTAAAGTTTACCATGTCAAACTTTCGTATTTATTGAACACTTCTAAAAGGCCCCCGTGCAGTAGTTGAGCTTATAGATTACTCTGATACGTTGGAACTCCAACATCCACTAAAAGGAAGTTTGGGCATGATCTTTCATTTAAGATCTCTGGTCTCAACTAAGACGAAGCTTTTCCTTGCTTGCGCATCTAAAATCTTTGCCCAACACATCTTTTTTTGTAAAATTCATTGCAAAAGTAAAATACCTTTACTTTAACACTTCTTCGGCAGTATATGCCATTCATGGCCTTGTTTGTTTGAGTCTTTCTTCTAATTAGTAAATCACCCATCTAAATCTATTACCTTCGCACCTATCACTAACAACTTTATTAATTTAATTCTCTTCCTGGATCATGGAGATCTTCGTCGGCACAAAACACGGGGATCTATTTGAGAGTCAACCTTGTATTAAGGGAAATATAAAATGGACGTGGTCTCTATTACCGTGCTATTTATTTATGTTATTAAAGGAATTAATAAAGGTTATGGCTAGTGCCCGGTGGGAAACTTCAATTGGATAAATTTTGGCTTTGGCTTTGGGCTTTTCATAAAGCTATTTCTTTGTAAAATATATATCTATTGTCCCCATCAAATAATGTAGAGTAATGTCAAACATGATCCAAAAAGATTATTAGAGTAATGAGTATTCATAGAGCATAATGATTTTTTTTATAAAAATATAAATATTTTTAAATTATAATTAATTTTTTTTGGTTTGTTTTTTGTTTATTTTTGTCAGACTCTTTACTGTGTGAATGTTTTGTTGTTTGTGGTCTTTTGTTTTTTTTATATATTCATTGAAGTTTTGATGGTTCTTATTAGTAGTGTAATGTTGATTTTTTTTTTTGCTAGGTTTTTTTGATATTTTATAATTTGGTGAGTTTATAGTTCTGGACAAAAATGTCCTTATTTAATAATCAAAAACTAAAAAATAAAATTACAAATAATTCAATTTTACATTGTCATAAATACATTCTAAAAAACTCAACCAATATAAAAATTAGAGGGTGAGAAATTTAAAATAATAGATTATATATTTATAATCCATTCTTCTTATTTACAAATACTAATAATAATGATATATTTACAATAATTTCTGTAA
Organism: Taxus chinensis; assembly: GCA_019776745.2. Classification (NCBI taxonomy): domain Eukaryota; kingdom Viridiplantae; phylum Streptophyta; class Pinopsida; order Cupressales; family Taxaceae; genus Taxus; species Taxus chinensis. The sequence goes on from CM034150.1 coordinate 693,486,034, forward strand.
CTCTTTATTTATTATAAAAATATATTATAACAAAATTATTTCAATAATTAAAATAACACAAATATAAATTATATATATATATATATATTGATGGCCTAAATTGTTGATATCATAACAATATAATGGAAGTTAGACATGGCACAACCACTCATTATAAAGTATGTCCCTGGGGAGAGGCCATTTTGGAACCTCATAATCCATGCACATGGCAACTTGTGAATGTGACCCTCTTCAGTGAGACCCACCGTGTTACACCCATATACACAAGAAGAAATTATTATTTCAACCCTCCATATACCAATCATATCCCAACGTTTCTTTCATGTAAAAGTAAGATTTTATTTGTCAATGGTTTAATGAATGGTGTTTTTCATCGTGTATTATGAGTCTCATTATTATGTTATTCAAATCAAGCAATCAAATTTCAAACGGGAGCTTTATATTAAATAAATTGAGTAGTTTAGAAAGGGAATTTGATATTGAATTGAATTGTGGGTTTCTATGAACAGAGGGTTTAAGTCTCAAAGTTTGAGTGGCTTACAATTATGAGTTATGGTAAATATCATATATTTTGTAGTTTCACGTTCATGTTTTTAATTTTGAAATTTAGTTTGATTTTTAAGATAGAGAATTTTAGTTTTTGGAGTTGGTTTATTTGGTTTTGATTATTGCTTTAGGTAGTTAAGGTTATGGGTTTAAATTCCTACGATTCATCAATATGTGTTGCTTTAAGTTGAGGTTTATTGACATTAAGTATTTAATGATTTCTTTGAATTACCCAAAAAAAAATAGAAAACTTCAAATTTTATACTAAATATGTTTAAATAAAAGCGAGAGTTTCGTGTGATTTTTAATGAGAAATTCAACCTCTACCCTTACATAATTCCATGACAACCTTAAATAACATTTGAATCTCGATTAATAATGTAAAATTCATTGTTTTCCACCAGTAGCCTCAAACTTATTAAATTATATATTAACTAGTTCAAATATCTTACATATATATTTATTCCCAAACGAAATATAATTTTTTTAAAAGCGATTGTCAAATAAAACTTAAAGTTAAGAGTAAATTCTACACACTCACTTCATTATTATTTTTCACTAATTTTTTAATAATACTAAAAATGATACATACTTTTAACTCTAAATAATAATTGAGGTAAAAGTGTTGGAATATAATATTTGCAAACTTTTAATAATAAATTTTTTACCTTAAATTTGACATCTAATTCTTACATATAATTTTACAATAAATAATATCGAATATTATTTAAAAAAATTCAAAACAAAAAACCTTACGTAATGGATAATAGTTGTTACCTTGAAAATAACTTCAAAATTTATATATGAAACATAACGTATAAAAAAATATAACAAATAAGGTCAATGGAATATCCTTCTCCGTGAATCCTTGTCTAGCGTAATAAATTATTGACAATATAAGAAAAAGGTTAAATGGGATTTATTTTTTTCGTTAAAGGTCACGGTCAAGGGAGGTTAATGTTTAAATTATGTGAGCCCCTTTATTTTTTATGGATGGAGGGGGTCACTCACAATATTTTATTGGTTGGACATGGCCCACATGCCTTTAAAGCCTGCATACTCATGCTTCTTTATAAAGCCTCTTTTATATATTTTTATTTATTTTTTAATATTGAGAAATTGGTTATATCTTCTTCATTAATTTCGTTAATGAATGCTCGTTTATTGATTCTTTAGTTTTAGGTATTTAATGAATTCTCAATAAATTAAAGTGTAATTTTTACACCGAAGGCGTTTCTCTATGAGGTCGGCCTTCCTAGCTCTGACACCAGAGTCCCATATCGACGGTTTTACTTTGATTTTCGTACAAATACGTTGATTGAAAACATTTGCATTGTTTGTCCATCCACGCTGACAAATGTGTCCTTTTCCATGCTGATAAATGTGCCCTTTTCCACGCTGACAAATGTTTTGTGTTGCCACATGGCCGCCAGAAGCGTCCATATTATGTTGTTGACGTCATAAAACTTGCCAAAGTGCCTGTTGAGGATAAAATAGGAATGAGAGACACGCAATACCTTCATGGGAGGGATGCTCTGCCACGTGTTCTCCTCCGTGTCAAACCTGTGCGCCGTTGCGATGAGGGCACTACCGACGAGATACAGGAAATTTCTCTTTGTGGCGTGTGAAAAGGCATTGTATAGAAGTAGTGATGGACTCGACATACCTTACCGTGACCTATAAAACATCAAAGTTGGCGATGGATCGAGTCTCCATTTGTAATAGATGGAAAACACCTTTTTGTTTCCACATGCATATGAGGTGCTGGTGAAATTTTTGGGGATGGTCGTATCGTTGATGGGGATGATCGCGTTGTTGAGAGGGTTGAATATGAGGTCCTCATGGTATAGAACTCATTTGATCTTTGTGTTTAAATCTCTGCCATAGACTATAGTTTCCCACATACTTTGCGCTCAAGTGAATTTGATCTCCACTAGTATAAGCGAACTCATTAATGTTTTCAATAATGAAAGATATCTTTTGGATCTCTTTTTTATCTGCATGTGATTGCTAGTAGAATGTGTGCTAGATAATTTTGGTAGCATTGTCCATAACTTTTAATGCTCCTTTTTGCTCGATCTCTTTAGCAAACCTTTTGCTGCAATTTCTATCTTCGACCGCCAAATCCAACGCAATGGGTTGATCCATCATTACCTCCATGTCCATAAGCAGCACGAGAGAAAGCATACATTATACAAACATAATTCCACACTATTTATTATTGCATTCTCCACGGCAAACATAAATGGTAGATGAAGTTAATGACGACATAAGAATTTGGGAATAATATATGTGGCATAATCATGAGGCGAACTGTGGCAAAGTGGAAACACCGTCAAAACGCGTGGAGTGTCTTTTCTTTTTCTTCTCCACCTTTCTACAAAGCATTACCTTTGATTGGATTTGTGTGGCTACCTTTCTTTGCATCTTAGTGCAGACGCTTTAGTGAAAAACATTTCATTAGTTCATTTCTTTTATCTTTATAATAATATATCAATCATGTTGCCGTGTTGGGGGGTTAGTCTAATCTTTGCAGAGATTATGATTGTTCTAGATTTAATGCCTTATACTCGAGCTTTCTAAAAAGAATTAAGTTATTTTGTATTTTAATTGTTTATGTTGATTTCTTTTTAAATGGGTAGTAAACACCATATTCTTTGTCAAAATTTGTATTGTTTTGTTAATGCGGTTAAAAAAAATGAAGCTGATTTAATTTGTAATGCCTCGTATCTTAGCCTTTAACCTCTCATGAATCTCCTCTTCACATGCTTTCTCTCTACGTTTTCCACCATGCCATTTATTATTTTTTTTAAATATATACATTTAAGAATGCAACGATCATCAGGGTGTATTTACAAAAATTGGAACTATAAAATATACTCCTATTTCATGAAGTGCAAAGTAGAGATAACAAGTGTCATATGTGCTGCCCCAATAAAATAATTATAATACATTTAGGGTTTGAATTCTTTCTTATTTGATATTTTTGATTGGGCCATATCTTTTATCATAGTTGAATACGAGTAACAAGTGGGTTACAGTTCAAAATTGGTTCACATTCAACGGTTCTTGATGGTGAGTATGCATTCAACCGCTTGATGATGGTGAGTATGCATTCAATGCTTGATGATGGTGGCATTCAACGCTTGTTTTATTTTGATAGTTTGGAACAACTTCCAGGTAGTATCACTGAGCTATCTTCTCTAGAATACCTTGTTCTCTCTTTCTTCTTCAAGATTCAAGTTTAATTTAGTCATAAAAACAATTTAAATTTTTGTTTTTTTATTAGGCATTCTAAATAAGATTGAAGCTTTCTAAATTTGACAGACTCTGTATCAATGACGTCTTTGTATTTTTATGTTGTGTCTTTTGAAAGGTCCCTATTAACCCTGCTATCACCAATGTCCAAAGTACTCTAAGCTCTGTACCTCGTGAAGAGCAAAGGAAACATTAGATGGTAGATTGCTAACATAGTAGGTACATTGTTCGCTGCGCTGGTAGAGCAAGTTTTTAATCTCCCACTTTTTTCTCTCAAGCTTTTCTTTCATGTATTTGTCTTTTCTAAAAAAATTAACGACACCTATTTGCCCTTGGCATGCTGTGCAAGTTCAAAAATCATCTCTCAAGCCAAAAATATTGTAATGAATGGACTCTCTAGAGTGTATTATCGTTGATGTTACACACCCAAAAGCCTTTGAAGAACATTAAAATAAATTTTTTTCTTTGGGTATAAGTTTTCAATTAAGAGAATGATGGTTTATGATTTCCTAAGCTTAGTCAATAAAGGATTTTATAGCGTTGAAAAAATTAATGTTGAAGGATTAAGCTGAAACATTGGGCTAGGGAAGACTCATGATGAAGCTGGGGATTGAGGGAGGATAATTTACGGGTTAAGGAGGAGTCTATTGGAGAGAAGATATGTAATCTTTGGTTTTCTTTCAATAAGTCACATATGCACCATGTAAAATAAAAATGTAAACACAAATTAAAACATGGTATATACTTCGTGTATGAACATCGACTCAAGGGCCTACACATCCTTAGCTTCAATGACAATGTTGATTTATTTGTTTCCAGTTGTTGAAATTATAATGTAATTAAGTAATTAAGTTGATAGTCATTTTACAAACTAGATCGATGCAAGAAAATTCTTACAAGGACATATGTTAGATATATTCGTCTTCTTTGGTGGTGGTCGTATGATCGAATCAATACTGACTATATGAATTTGGTTCTCTTGGACCCTACCAAATCCTCTGAAATGCATGTGCCTTGACCATCTATTGCATAGACAAACTCACATCCAATATTTTTAATGAAAAACAAGTCAGGGCGGCATGACCTACCACTATACCAACTTACATCATCTGTAGTCCACATGTTATCTACTCACTGTCTACTAAACACCCAACTTAAGGAAAAGGACAATTGTACCCCTTTGTCAAAGTCATTAAGCTTTGAAATTTACAATACATGTGTCTATTAAACACCCAACTTCGTGCTTGCATCAAATATTGTACTTTTAGGATTCACACAAATGTAAGTTTGCATTGGAAGTATTAGTTGACTATGCTTTGCTTTCTGACAAATATCTAAAGTACATTACCTCTTACACATGCACACCACACCATCATCTTCCTTTGAATGATTGACAAAAAATATACACGGTTCATATGTGCCTGGTCATAAGAATGAAAAGCTTTGCCTAGGTTCCCCCAACACTTTCCCCACCCTTAACTTATCCTCCTTTAAAAAACCGTTTTTCATCACCCCCTCTTCCTCCTCCAATATTTTGTGCCCTCAAATTTAACCTTTTCGATGAATCCCCTTCAGTGTTTTCATCACACATTTCACGTGTGATTGCTAGTTTTATTGAATATGAAACTTATACGGATTAAATGTATATAATTTTTAGGTTTAGCTGCTAAGGATTGAGGGGTTTTCATTCTGTCAAAATTACCCAGGGCACAATCCCGGTCTCATCCCTTATTACTTGGTATCTCTATAAGATTTGTATCTTGGTGGATGACTAGGCAACACCTTTTATACCATCATACACACCGTTGGACTACAACCCATTTGATAGAGAGCGTCGATTTGGAACTACTTATTTTAAGTTGATAAACACTCAACTGATGTCATTTATAGATCATGTTCATTATAATAGATTTTATGCTTTCCTAGTCCATGAGATGAATTATAACGATTTTGGATAAAACGTGTTCTAGATTTTAATATCAATGTTTCCGAACATTTCCATGATCCATCATTAGGATGAGAAAAACTTACCCTCGATGATAGATCATTCACATCATCCAAAACATCGGTTCTCATCTAATGATAAAAACTTATCTTGATGATAGATCATTCCCATGATACAAACCATCGTTTTCTCATCTTGACAATAGATTGTGTAAATGATCTAAAACGTCAATATTAAAATCTCGAACACAATTTTATCTAAAAATATCTCAACATTGGAATTACAAAACTTTATACAAAACATATCCTCTACGCAACTTTAATCTAACCAATTGAAGAAGAACAAGAAGAAGATATTTTAATGTCCACGAGGCTACCAAAAACAACCTATGGGACAACCCCAGAGGCTTAGGAGCAAAACTTGTATTAAATATTATGAAAGAAAAGGAAAAAATTGTAGAGACAAATGTGGATCTTTTAGGAAAATATTTAAAACGTTGAAAAATTATGGAGAATAAACAAGGCTTTTGCATCCATACGTCAACTTTGAAAAAAAAAATGCTAACGTTTGTGGGTGCACTGGAGGTGTGGAGTTAGGTGGAGAAAGAAGAAAAAGAAATGATACCGCCACCAAGAATGACCAAAAGGAGTTTGGAATAAGGCTTAGGGACTGCTTTGGAAAGAGATTAAGACGGCGAAATCCCCAACGGCAGGAAAGAAAAAAATTCAAGATCGATGGGTAATTTCCTCTTTTTCTTGTAGTGGGTCACTATTGTTTTTTCCTTTGGAAAATTGATTGTTCTTCCTTGGTTTTACACACCCAGGGACCAGTTTTTTCCCATTATTGCTGAATGTCAAGTTCATATAGATTCTTAAAAGCTTCACTTTCAGCCACCCATTTGCTTAAAAACCTTCATTTTCAAGTGCCCATCTGGATTTTATGTGCATTGTGCATGCTTTAGTACCTGTCACATAGCTAGGAGACAAGAGGGTCTACAGGAAAGAATACAAAGAACAGGGTAGGACCTGGTTTGTTTTTCTATAGCCCCTTTTGATTCAGTGAAGTTTTTTTTTCTCTCCTGCTTCTTGTGGGTTGGCAATGCAGACATTGGATATTTGCAGCAGGCCTGCCAGGGCATGGGCTTGCGTTGTTTCTCTATGATTGATTGCAGAAGGAGAGATCTGAACTTGTTTATGAGTGGGAGAATCAAAACAGACAGTGGGTTTGTGATTAGGAGCAGAGGCAGATGGGGAAAATGTGGTTGAGGCTGAGACCTTGCTGAAGAGAGGCTTGTTTCGTAGTTTTTTAAATCAAAATTTCAAGGCTGCCCATGAGAAAAAGACTTGACACCTGTTGCAACAAAAAGACAGAGAAAGAAGGAGAAAGTTGAATTCCTTCTGAAGCACCAACCTTGAAGGAGATAGTGCGGATCTGGTAGAAGACATATTGAAAGGAACTATGCAGCAAGACCAGAGAAGAAAGGTAATAATTTCTCTCTGTATTTGGCTTGGAGTTTTGATTTCACAAATACGTGGAATAGGGAGAATGATACCTCTACGCGTCTTTTACATAGATTTTTTAAGATAGGTATGCTAGTTTACCAAGTATGGTCATCATCCCCAGGTGTGGAGTACACGGTATCAATATTTAATTACTAGTTATGAGTAGGCTCAAGGTATTGAGATAAGTATACTTGGGTGCCTTTGATTTCTTCTATTTTTGCATCTTGACATGTCTGGTCCAGTGTGTCTTAGGAAGTGTGGTAATTTTGTCTTGGTTTTGGTCCGGAGTCCATGTTCTTTTTGGTGTGCAGCTGAAGTGGTTTTATCTTGTCACTCAAAACCGTTAGTGATCATCTATTGCTAGAGTGAAAGTTGGTTGTCCTTTCAATCTGATTTGATGTCTTCCCTTCCAAAATGCTGTAGGAACGAGACAAACAAACTTTAAGAAGGATATGTTTTAACAGACACATTGCCCTTCTTCTGCAGACAAAACTTTACTCGTGTTCAATTAAAACCCATTTCGTTGAATGGCCCTTCAATTTCTTTGCAGTTGTTGAATTTTGATCTGTTATCAAGTTTTCTGTCTTGGTCAGAATATCATCACATTGTTATCAAATTGAAATTTTCTTTGTACAGTCCATTGTTGTTCCAAAACATTTCAGGTTTTCCCTGTAAGTTAAAAGCCCTTTCTATGCCTAAGTGACAAAACATTTTGTTACATATAGTGGTCAAGAATTCAATTAGTTATTCCAACTTCAATTACATTTTTTTGAGGTAAACAAGCCTGTTAGTTTTCTGTGAGCAGGCCGCCCTACCATTATGTTTACAATATTCCTCTTTAGCTGAGAGTCGAGACACCAGCCAATTTGTCATACTGCAATTGGATCTTGGATTTTTTGGAATTTAACTTCATCTTCAGAATTGGATCTTTGTCCTATGGAAAGCCAGCTTCTTTGCCTCACTATAATGTGGGGAGAAACTTGTGGGTGTTTGACCTGTAGTCGTCATTGCAATGTCTCATCTTCTTATTGCTAGCCAACAGTTTGTAGGACAAACCCAACTTCAGGTACATACTGTAAATGAATCATGAATTGGTCATCAAGTCCCGACACCTGTACCGAGCTGCGGGCATTGGGGTTGTCAGTAAGAAGATCAAATGTTTTTCCTCAGCTCATAAATCTTCTTTATCTTTTTCATCGATTCTCTATTCAAAGTGTTTCCTATCAATTACTGTGAAGCTGCGAAGAATAAAATAATTGTTTTCCTTATCATTTTATGAATGATACCAGGGAATTCTGTATTTTGAACTGAAGGAAAGAACCATTTTTACGAGTCCACATCTTGGATACTGGCAATCAATGTTCATTTAAGTTGTTGTACCCTGTAGTTGAAAACTCCGAACTTGTTTGCACAGAGAAATCATTACAACCTTAATGTTACTTCAGTTTAATTCAATTTATTACTAATGGTTCAAAAGTATCTGGAAGCCTAGGACTAGCACTACTCCTGAAGTGTAGCAATTTTTTTTAATTTACACTGTTTGATAACAAAATGCCCCTGGATAAACATTAGTTCAAACCTATGTCATAAGATATGCCAAATTTTATGGAAAATGTGCTTTCCTGAACTTTATCCCTGTCAAACATTTAATTGGATTTTATCCATTACTTGAACATGGGAAGTTTTTGACATGATTTTGTACTGTTTTCTAAATATGTGTATATATACATATACCGAGTGAAAGAAGAGATCAGAAAGTTCTCTTTACTTTATTCCTCTGACATATATATATATATATATATATGTTCGAACTGAAACATTTATTTTTCGAGCTTAATCAATTGGCGAACTTGAACTGAACTTTATCCTCGTCGAACATGAACCCAAATTCAAACCATCTAATTTAGGCTTGAACCAGTTAATGGTACTGATTTTCCTTGAAAATTTGACTTCTCAAGTTTTCAGAATTGAAACAACCATTGCATTAGTTTAAATCCAACTCTGCTTTTATCTTTGATGCTGTGTATTCTTGGCATGATCTGTGAACTAGATTGACATGAAAAGTTTGGAGCTACTCCTTTTGTTTATGTTGCCTAAGTAATTTTCATGCTGTTAATGCTAGTATTTAAGTATGTATTCCATAGTTATCAGGTACAGACATCCAGGTTTGACTGGGAGGGGAAAACCTGGAAAAGGTTCAGATGTTCAGGATTTCCAGAAATATTTGGTTTGGCTTGCAAAAAAAAAAACTAATAGTATTTTTAGAATTTCATATATCATGAAAATATGCAAAATATAGAAAAAAGTTTAGGTTGAACATGGATTTTAGATTGTAGTTTTATCTTTTTATTTTTATGCATTCTAGTTTAAGGTTTTGCCCTTGTTTTAAAAATATGCATTTAAGAATAATATTTTGAAAAGATTGGGTCCAGATTGGATCAGACCAATCCGTTTTGTACGAAAAATCCAGTTCGGACTGGATGTGGACAAGGTCTGCCCAGATTTGGTAACTATGAAATATTCATTGTTTCATGGATTATGTTTAGTAAGCGGATGTGAAGTTTAGAATCTAAATGTAATGTTATTTTATGAATTCAGAACCCCACGGAGGCGGAGTTCTTCACTGAATACGGGGAAGCTAGTCGCTACAAGATTCAAGAGGTTGTAGGTAAAGGGAGCTATGGTGTTGTTTGCTCTGCGATTGATACTCTCACTGGGGAAAAAGTTGCAATCAAGAAGATAAATGACATTTTTGAACATATTTCCGATGCAACACGGATCTTACGCGAAATTAAGCTTCTGAGACTTCTGCGTCATCCTGATATTGTCGAAATCAAGCACATTATGTTGCCACCCTCAAGACGAGAATTCAAAGACATTTATGTTGTTTTTGAACTTATGGAGTCAGACCTACACCAGGTTATAAAGGCCAACGATGACTTGACCCCAGAACATTATCAATTTTTCTTATACCAGCTTCTTCGAGCTTTGAAGTACATACATACAGGTAAACTTAATTTCTAGTGTGATTATTTTCAAATTATTCCAGTTGAAGATTGAAACGCTGCAGACTATGTTCACTAGTTGTAAAGTTTTTTACTGTGAATCATCAAAACTTGCTAATTGATGTGATCAATCTGGGTGAATATAAAACATTTCTCCTTGTGTATTAGTTGTTCCTTCCACTCTGTACATTTGCATTTGCAAGATATTGATAAGTGAGTTACTTGAATGATCTCTGGGTGAAATTGGACTTTCCAATCCAGATTAATACTATTTTTTATCAAATTGAGCCAATTTTTAATAGATTTCGAAAAATTGAGATAATTTAATAAAAACCAGGAAATGGAGAAAATGAACAGTTTGGAATAAACATTCAGATCAGTTTTTTATGCCAAATTCTAATGTAGTACATGGATTTGAGATTGAATTATAAGTATCCATAAAAACGGAGTACTGAGTCATAAATAAGCCGGCATTTTAAGTGCCACAAATAGGCTAGATTAAGCATGCTTCCCTAGTCTTTTATACTCTTCAATCATACCATTAAAAGAAAATACACCTAACTCAGTGTATGACTGAGGTCCTTTTTTGTTTTGTCAAAGGCGCTAACTGGTATGTGGACAGATGTCTATGCATGCCAATGATTCTGTGGAAATGGGCATTTTATAAACCACTTGACAGAGGCTAACATATGAACCTTTATAATGAATGAATTTCATTCATTGACTTAAGAAATCTGTAAACCCTTATAATGAATTAATTTCATTCATTGACTTAAGAAATCTCATCCTAGCATAAAATCGATAGCAAGTTATCGAATTCTCGGAACTGAAACAGCAGGTAATGTTTTCATGTTCAGGATCATCAAAGTATAAATTTGTATTTATGAAGTATTGCCAATGCCTGATTCACTTGTGCTTAGAAAACACTCATGTTATCATATTACAAGTGGGCTTACTCTTCTTGAGCATCTAGGCATGCTTATTTCAAGATATCTACTTTTGCTGCACTACTACTTGCAGTTTCCAGTTCAATGATTAGTATGCATTTGATCCATATTTGCATTTTCTGACAATTAGATTTAAAGAAATGCCTTACACCATGTTCTGAACTGTTGGCATCATTGGTTTTGTAGCAAATGTATATCATCGGGATTTGAAACCGAAGAATGTTTTGGCTAATGCTGATTGCAAGCTAAAAATATGTGACTTTGGTTTAGCAAGAGTTTCCTTTAATGACATGCCTACAACAATCTTCTGGACGGTACAGTATTTGAAAACTTGTATTCTAGACTTCACTGTATTCAGTATTGAGTTCTTATCATTTTTGAACTTTGTTTGGATTTATTTCTCATTGGTTTTGGTTGTTTTGTTTTATTAAATCTAGTAGTATGATTATGATTTTCCTTTTGGCCTTTATTTAACAAGGCATAATTTTTTTTTGTAGGACTATGTTGCCACACGATGGTATAGGGCTCCAGAGCTCTGTGGATCCTTTTTCTCCAAGGTATGGCTGCATGCACATCGTAAGCTGTTAGAAAAGGGTTATCCCAAGCAAATCTGTGTTTGGTTTCCAAGTTGTTTTAAGTGTAATATTTTTACATTCACTTGATACTATCTTGCTACTTTACTGGATTTCGGTCAACCACCGTGTCTGGTAATTGTCATTACCCAGTACTTTGTTGCAGTATGGATCTTCATGCATGTAGTTTATTTGTTCTAATGAAAAACTTGCGTATTCTTTCCATAAAGAATACCTGATGTCATTTGTTTCAAAAATATACTTGTCACATGAAAGGCTGTATAATCTAATGGTGGAGTAAGCCTGATATGAAAATTAAATGAGGGAACCTAGACACATATATTTTTAGTTGCAGCATGTGATATCAGATAATGGATTTTGATGGCGATTTCATTATTATTTGGTCTCTTAATGAGTGACAATACACGATTCAAAGTTTTTTGTGGAAATTTTAGTGTGCTATTAAAGCAAGTATTGGAAGGCTTCAAACTCTGAGTCGTTGATGCACAATTCTGGACAACATATTGATCTGGGTTGAAATGAATCATAAATGTATGGATTCTCTAGTTAGGATGTAAGCACAGATTCTTGCACTGAAGAATTTATAGAAAACAGGGGTTCCATATATTCAGATATAAGGGATCATATAATCTTGATATCAGTATTGGAAGGCTTCAAACTCTGAGTCGTTGATGCACAATTCTGGACAACATATTGATCTGGGTTGAAATGAATCATAAATGTATGGATTCTCTAGTTAGGATGTAATAATGTTGAAATATGAATGCCCCCTACTTGATGCAGGGGTATCTGTGGCACACATCCTCTCACATTTGACAGGTGAAGAGGAGGTAAGATATCAGCACAGATTCTTGGCACTGAAGAATTTATAGAAAACAGGTGTTCCATATATTCAGATATAAGGGATCATATAATCTTGATATCAGTTAGAGGAGGGTTTTGTATTTGAATTATGAATGTGATTTATGCTTGGTCAGTATGACTCGTCTGGAGAAGGCTGCATAAATGGTTCCAAACTAGGTATTGGCCAGCGCAGTTGCGGTTTCTATTTTCAGATAAGTTTGTTTGTTGCATTTTAACTTTTGAATCAAATCATGGGTTTCTTATTGAAAACTTATGCACTTTGTTTTTGAATGGCTGTTTCTTGTAAGGGTATGCAATAGCTTTCAAGGGCTGTCATGGTTCAATCTAACATCAATAGCCTGTGCATTGTCTGTGTGCTATGGGGGCACTACACTGTTGACTTACGTTGCCATCTAGCTCTATTTTTCATTGTTTATTTTCTTAATGATCGCATGTTTTTCTTTATTTTTTACAGTTTTACCATGTAATCTTGTCTAATGCAAGAAGAAAAAGTCAAGTGTAAAGTTCTTACTGTGTCTTGAAGCTTTTTATTTATTATTGCATCTACCCATGTAAAAAAAGATCCAGTAGTTTTGCCTCTTCTTCTGATCTTTCCTTTTGCATGCTAGCATATTCTTGAAGCTTCCCAGAAAATTGAAAATAATCTTTCTATATAAGTAGTTTTGCCACGAAAGTTATGATTAATTTTTACTACCAATACTTTAACTTACAATCATATGCATATATACTTGATTGCCAAATAGTTCAGATTAGACCATAAGTGATGTTTTAACAAGTTTCAACTATATTCCTCTGAAGTAAGTGAATTATGGTATCCCCTTTCAATATGTTATTTTCAGTTTCTATGGAGGAAGTCGAATTTCAGATTTAGTTCAGTTCTTGCTATTTACCCTTGTTCATTTTATCTCTTTAGGGTGTTTTTGGATTTTTCTCATGCATACTAATGATTTGTGTGTTTTGAACACTGATTTCCAACTTCCTATAAACAAGATGAATCTAGTTAATTAAAGTTTTGGCTGCACGGCAGTTCAAGCGAGTGAGAAACTTCCGTTTCCAGCTAGGGAGAGACATAATTTAGCTTATAGTAAATGATTCATGGCCCTAGAGGCAAAGAATGTGGAATCGATTTTAAGTTTCTATTGAGGAAGTCAAATATCAGATGTGTTGAATATTTATACTAAAAGCTATCAGTTAGACGGTTGGGAACTGCCTCTAACTGTATGAAAACTGAAAACTGATTGTAACCACCTCTTCATAATAAAATCTATGTGACGTCCATTCTGGCAGTGTGCAGATTTATTCTTCTCTTTCCTTTCTCAGTTTGTCTGAGAAACTTCCGTTTCCATCTAGGGAGAGACATAATTTATTTCATAGTAAATGAGTCATGGCCCTATAGGCGAAGAATGTGGAATCGATTTTCAGAGGAAGTCAAATATCAGATGTAGTTCGGTTTTTGCTATTTATCCTTGTTGATTTTTTCTCTTTATGACGTGTTTTGACCACTGTTTTCCAACTTCTTAAAAACAAGTTGATTAAAGTTTTGGCTGCATGGCAGTTCAAGTGAGCAAGAAACTCCCCGTTTGTAGCTAGGAAAAGGCATAATTTATTTCATGGTAAACGAGTCATGGTCCTAGAGGTAAGGAATATGAAATCAATTTTCAGTTTCTGTGGAGGAAGTTGATTATCAGATGTAGTTTGGTTCTTGCTATTTACCCTTACTTATATTTTCTTTTTATGACATACTTGGATTCTTCATATGAATACTCATATGATTTGTGTGTTTTGACCATTGTTTTCCAACTTCTTAAAAACAAGATGATTCTAGATAATTAAAGTTTAGGCTGCATGGCATTTCAACCTGTTCAAGTGAGAAAATCTCATTTGCAGCCAAGTAGAGACAATTTATTTGATGGTAAACCAAGTCATGACCTTGTTGGTGTGTTCACACTAGTCTAAAAGTTGTCTTTAACTATCTAGTTTGGTTTTGTATAGGTTCACGTTAGAATAGGGTTATGCTTGAGTTAGCTCAAGTAGTTATTAGTTGAGAGATATTTGTGATATTTGACAGATCTTCATAAATACATACACAACAAATCTCTCAAATATCTCTCAGAGTCTCAACTAATAACAACTTGAGCTAATTCAATCTTAACTCTATTCTAGTGTGAACCTAGACAAAACCAAGCTAGATAGGTAAAGATAACAAATCTCACAAATATCTCTCAACTAATAAAAACTTGAGCTAATTCAAGCTTAATCCTATTTTAGTATGGATGTGGACAAAACTAAGCTAGATAGCTAAAGACCACTTCTAGACTAGTGTGCACACACTAGCAGCCTCCCTTAAGCGTAGACTTAGGGAGAGAGAAAAGAGAAAATCAAAGAGAAATCCTCATATATGGGTCCCGACAACTAGGCCTGATAAGATACCCATGTATAATTATACAATTTAAAAAAAGTGTCTCTATGGATGCCAATCCATCTTACTGAATTACATGGATGTCGAGTTATTGTAAATGTCAGGTCAAAATAGGAATTGGTGCTCTGTACAAGGCTCACTTAGAAAAAACATTGTTAAAATAACTAGGAAAAATGAGTCACCACGTGGTTACTTAAAAAAATGATAAAACAACAAAAGTGTATGGACATGTTGAGATATGTCGCAAGGCGTTCCAAGAAGCAAAATAACACAATACTCTTAACATAATTTTTAAGGTGGTGTTTGGTGGACTCAAAGTCACTAAGGAACTCCATTCTGCACAAGTCGTTTGGATCCACTGCTCAATCATTGAAGAAGACAAGTCAATGTTCACTAGAATAGCTTTGTACTAGGAGACTGCCAATCTGTTGAATGAGTTGTCAAAAATGCTAAAAGGTTCACCAAATTGAATGTGATCAATTGCTTGAAGTAGATGCTTTTATGTCCCCGAGCTCAATATGGTTGAAAATGCTAAAGGGTTCACCAAACTGACTGCAATCAATTGCTTGAAGTACATGCTTCTATTTCCCAAGGGTTAGCAAGGAACTCAACATCTACAGACAAGCCCTAGAGGCAAAGAATGTGAAATCAATTTTGGTGTTGGATCTTGGATTAAGAAACATAAGTGTTAGGAACTTAGGAATATTGTGTTAATACTCACATGAAAGTGAGTTAATTAGTAAAATAATTTTACGTGTGAAGCATATTGTAATGAGTTGTTAGTAACAACTCATAGCTAGAAATATTGTGTGTGAGTTAGTATATATTAATAATGGGCATTACGAGAGTTGTAATAACTCTCATAATGGTCCAGAGGAGAGAGTAATTGGCAGGAGATTACCATCACATAAATGTGGTCTTATAAATTTAAATGTCTTTCATTGAATAGTAGAATACAAGAAGTGAAGTGTTTTATTGTGTGGAATCATGAAGTGAGTTTTTGCTAAATATAGCATCTCTGACCAAATTTCATTTGGTATCAAAGCGGTTTATGCAAGTCATGGAGTCTTCAATTTGGCGAGGGGTCAAACTGATTGTTATATTGCCTTTGTGCATGAGATCAATTATCTTCATGTGACTTTGTGTACAGATCTGTCTGCATATTATTGATTAATACAGCCTGCTACAGACTGATGATTGATGGTTGCTACAGTTCCCAGAACCCAAGTGTACCTTGACAGGTCCATATTCTTTGGATATTACAGTTCTCACTAACTTGATGGTTCGTAGAGTATCATAATAGCGAATGACATCTACTGCCATCAATAAGAGGTTTTTGGTATTAAAAAAAATGTTCCTCTTTGGATCCTCACCCACTATCTCGGACCAGATCGTAGATCACAAAGCACAACTGTACGTGGAAAGTATTTAGCACCAAGAATCAATCGATACATCTTCCACCGAATGCCAAGTATTGAGTTCCTCACTTCTGTTACCAAAGAGGGGACATTTTACTCTGAGATGTTGACAGCTGGGTGTTTTCTTCAGACCCTGCATTCTCAACGCCGTGCATTGGCCACGCCAGTCCATCGTGCCAATATAGCTTGTGCCTCATCTTGTTTGCACTACATGCCTAGATCCGAGACTATATTTGCTTCACTCAATTGTCACCCACGAAAGCTTTCAATGGGCATGTTTGATTAATTCATACTGCCACATCCATAATAGGTTGGTCAAGATCTTTGCAGCTGTCTCTTCTCCGACGCCAACAATTTCTGTGTGAGCCTATTATGGTTATCATATTTAAGACTCAAAAGCACTTGCAGCATATCGGCCTGATCTGGACGAGTTTCTATTGTGTGCTTTGCATCCTCACTCTCTTTTCCCTCTGCCATGAATACCAAGCCCGCTACAATCAAATAATTCATAGTTTGACGTTCCATCTACAATCATTGTGCAATTTGTAGTGAATTGATTATTATATTCATGGTTTATTAATAATTATTATAGTTTAAATGTTTAGTATAGTCGATGATGCTTGCAAGTCTTTGGTTTACAATATAATTAGTTGAATTAAGTGCTTATGTTAGCTGTCAAAAAGTAAAGTTTTATTTATGGTTTATTGAAGTGAATTGATTATTATATTCATGATTTATTTTTTAATTATTATAGTTTAAATGTTTAGTATAGTCGATGATGTTTGCAAGTCTTTAGTTTACAATATAATTAGTTAAATAAAGTTCTTATGTTAGCTGTCAAAACCGTGCAAAGTAAAGTTTTATTTATGGTTTTCCAGTTTAGATATTCAGTCGTTTATGTAGTCAATGTCTAATGTGCTATTGTTAATAAGGTCACGGTTTATTATAGTTTAGATGTTTAGTATTGTCGATGATGTTAGCAAGTCATTAGTTTACAATATAATTAGTTGAATTAAATTCTTATGTTAGCTGTCAAAACCGTGCAAAGTAAAGTTTTATTTATGGTCTTCTAGTGTAGATATTCAGTCATTTATGTAGTGAATGTCTAATGTGCTATTGTTAATAAGGTATTTTATTTATCAACAATGTCTCGTGATGTTTATGAAGTGGTCTTAAACTACATTGTCAAGTAGTGTTTAATAAATTTGTGTCATGCCTTATTTGGTTAGTATAAAGTTTGTCAGAGTCTTTACCAAAAACTTTTTTATGAGTATACCATAGTAAAGCATTTGTATGTTGTTATTATCAGAGGTAAAATCATCATATGCATCAACGATGGAAGTTTATAGTGTTATTGTCAAAAGTTATGTTTAATGTCGAAGTTCGTTGTTGTGTTATCAAAGTGTCAAAAAAAAAACAATTTGCCTCATGGACGCATTTTTTAGAGAACTTGACATCCAAACTGAGGGGGGGAGATTTTTTTTTTTGTGACATGCAGTTGAGCCTCAAAGTCAAATTTGCTAAGTAGTGATCGATTGGAGGATGGAGGCAATAGAAGAAGGAGGTCGATCGACGATCTCTTGTCAATCACTTGTGATTGAGCTGCACAATTGTATTAGTGACAACCAACTACACCAAAATGATTAAAGCTGAGTTTGGTAACCAGTGGTAGTGGATACCAGTTATGTCATTTGAGTCGGAGTGACAATGATCCATAATGGTGGCGACATACGAAGATGACAAGGACTAAGTCCTCGCCATTTCCTTTTGAATTGTTTGTGGTGTGCAAAATAAATCTTGTAATGTTAGTATGGGGTTTTAATATTTTCCCCAATGTAAAAATAAGGGAGATTTTGAGTACTGTAGCATTTTGATCCTTGTATGTGTAGGTTGTTGGTTGTCTTGTAAAACCATCTTATGTGGAGGTTGTTAGTTGTCTTGTATAACCATCTGGATGTATGGGTTGTTGATTAGAGCCTATGTAAAACCATCATCAGATGTGGAGGATGATGAGGTGAGTGGATGTATATTCATACATGGGTGGTTGTTGTATCTATCCACAAAAGCCATATGTGAGAATACAACTTTGTTTGAGTTACGTGCAAGCCCGATGCTGCACGTTTGTTGATTTGTGCGCAAACTCGTGTGGCATATGTGGGTCAAGATCATGAGAAAGCTCCGTGGTAGCATGCTACAGTTCTAAAGTCTAGTGATATCATCCATGTTTGCATTAAGGGGGGAATTTTAAGAATATTGTGTTAGTACTCACATGAAAGTGAGTTAAATAGTAAAATAATTGTACATGTGAAGAATATTGTAATGAGTTGTTAGTAGCAACTTATAGTTAGAAATAGTGTGTGTGAGTTAGTATAACTATATATTAATAATAGACGTTACAGAGCTGTTGTAATAACTCTCAGAATGGTTTAGAGGTGAGAGTAATTGTAGGAGGTTCCAGTTACAGAGATATGGTGATATAAATATAAATGTCTCTCACTGAATAATAGAATAGAAGAAGCGAAGTGTTTTAGTGTGTGGAATAATGAAGTGAGTTTCTGCTAAATATATTATCCCTGACCAAATTTCATAAAGTTTGATGTTTTGCATTTTGGAGTATTAAATGACAAAACACTGAGAACAACTTTTGTTTCACATAGAGAAGTATTTGGAAAAATAAAAAATTAGATGTATTCCATGTTTCATAACGGTGTATTTTATGATCTCAAACTATCATTCTTGAAACAATATGTAGTCCCACGTGCCTGTTTTTACACGAGTACTCCATTCTCATTGACAAATTTTTCCTTTTATGTAATCTTATGTAGAAGCTTGTGTATCATATCAGCTGGGTCACCACAACATCTTCATCTGGAAATCCATTTCTAGTAAATGATTGACTTGCATCCTACGTCTTTACAGTCTCTTTGTACTCACAAAAGTTCCTCGGGTTTGATGGCCTCGTAGCCCTATCAGCCTGCTGATTTAGTCTTGGGAAAGAAAGATAACTTAAGTTTTTAGTGTTCCTGGCATGTGTAAAACACAGAAAACTTCCTTTTTCTCACATATAAGAATGCCGTTGTATATGTGAGTTTTTCTAGTTTACAGTTTTATTAATAGAAATCCACCTTGTAAATGTTCAGCTTTTATTTTCCCCTTTTCACCGGAAAGAGTCAGATTTTCTTGTCCATTACAAGAAATGCTTCAATACATGTTAAAAAGATTTTCCCAGGATATTCCCCTGAAACAGGTTAACAAGATTGCTTAGCACAATACATGAAATGCATTTTGGGATAGGGTTAGACATGGGAGTTTCTGAATAGGGGTGAAATAGTCCCAGGCAACAGATGCCACGATGTTTTTTGGACTGGATGCATTATGGTACAAGATGGCTGTTTTTATTCATCCCACCTTTTATCCAGTTTAAAAGATAATTGCTTTACAACTGAATAGGACTGTTGAATTCTTGTATCCTTTCAATTTGAATTTCACAATGGTTCATATACATGTCAGTCTTTCATTTTCTCCATCTGTTTTATTCATCCCACCTTTTAGCCAGTTTAAAAGATTGATATTTTACAACTTAATAGTACTGTTGAATTCTTGTATCGTTTCAATTTGAATTTCACAATGGTTCAGGTACATGGCAGTCTTTCATTTTCTCCATCTGTTTTATTCATCCCACCTTTTAGCCAGTTTAAAAAATTGATATTTTACAATTTAATGGGACTGTTGAGTTCTTGTGTTGCCTCAATCAAAAGTTCAGGTATCTCATTCTATACATGATTGAGATATAATCAACTTATAGTATATTTCTACTGTGACAGTCTTTCATTTTCTCCAGCTGTATTTTCTCTGAATTTTCTTCTTTGATATGCTGTGCAGTACACCCCTGCAATTGATATCTGGAGCATTGGGTGTATCTTTGCTGAAGTTTTGACCGGGAAACCTTTGTTCCCTGGTAAAAATGTAGTTCATCAGTTAGATTTGATGACTGACCTCTTTGGAACCCCGTCTATGGAAGCCATTTCTCGGGTGAGCATTCTCTCTTTGGTTTAATTTCCTGATAACACAAAAAGCTTTAATTGGTGTGACAGAATGATCGTGGTTTCACAATAGTTGATTTATTGGTAGTTCTGTAGAAAGTAAAATTTTTTTTGCTGGCACTTTTATATGAATCATTTTGATTCCACTATTCCAATTAAAAGAATCTTTAGTGATCTCTGCAGGTTCGCAATGAAAAAGCTAGAAGATACCTGAGTAGCATGCGCAAAAAACAACCTATACCTTTCTCACAGAAATTTCCTAATGCGGACCCTCTAGCACTCAAACTTTTGGAAAGATTGCTAGCTTTTGACCCAAAGGATCGTCCGACAGCAGAAGAGGTATTGATTCTAGAGAATACTAATGTTTTCACTTTAAAGTAATGTATTTCTTCGCTTTTGTTATTTATATGCACCAATGCTAATCAGGTTGCAAGCATCTTCTGCATACACACTTGTCTAACTGATGATTATTACTGGTCCAATTACAATATACCAGGCTTTGGCGCATCCTTATTTTAAAGGGTTAGCAAAAGTGGAGCGTGAACCTTCTGCTCAACCAATAAGTAAGATGGAGTTTGAGTTTGAGAGGCGCAGAGTAACAAAAGAAGATGTGAGGGAGCTTATTTTCCGAGAAATACTCGAATATCATCCTCTGATGCTGAAGGAGTACCTAAATGGAACAGATAGGACTAATTTTATGTACCCTAGGTATATTTTATTATTTTTATGTAGATATACACACCTTTAAAGTGATAGCTTTTATAATATTCAGAGCATGATATGGTTGAGATTCATTGATGTTGAAAATAGATTGTTCTATCACACTAACATCTCTGTTAGTACTGCAGTGCTGTTGATCAATTCAAGAGACAGTTTTCTCATCTTGAAGAACATTATGGCAAAGGTGGTCCTGTGGTTCCTTTCGATAGGCAGCATTCATCTTTACCGAGGTACATTTCTTATAATTGAGATTAACATAAGTAAAGCTCCTAGATGTATCTGGACAACTTATGTTCTAGATGATAAATAAAAATCACAATGTGCAGATCATCCATTGTCTTCTCAAGTACTACACCCCCCTTGCCAGAGAAAACGATATCAGGTTCTTCTAGGGACCGGGCTTCAGAAGCTTGTGATGAAACTACAAGGTATATTAAGGAAAGTGAAAAGCAGCAGCAAGAGAGGAGTTCTGGAAATGCACTGAAGCCTCCCTTGCAACCATCTCAGAGGATCTTTCAAGGTCATCTTAATACAATTTTCCTTCAGCGCTAATTTTGAGTTTTGAACTTAGTTTCGTGTCATCTTAATACAATTTTCCTTTGCAGAGTCTTTCTTGCTTTCCCTATTTACTTTTCTTGTTGTCATTGTCTCTTTTGGGGTAGTATGTTTTTCTGCTATGCAAAGCTTTTTTGGTGTGCATCGTTTCAAAGGGAATTGATGCATTCATGTAATGGCAGGGGGTGCTGCGAAACCAGGAAAAGTTATTGGACCTGTATTACCTTATGAAAATGGTAATATTAAAGAGGCCTATGATCCTCGAAGGTTGATCAGAAATGCTGTTCTTCCAACTTCTCAGTATGCTTCTCCTATTTATTCGTATCCAAGAAGAAGTTCAACAACAAAAGTTGAGCGGAATGATAAGGATGATGCCAGTGATTCGAATTTAATGCAACCCAAGGCCCAATATGTTGGAATCACCGCAACGAGGAAAGTAGCTGCAGTTCAGGGTGGCTCATCTCGTTTATATTAAGCATAGTTAGTGTCCTAGCAATCACGATCTGTAGCTCATTTATGCAGTGTTGACTGACTTCATTCTTTATTACTTGGTGGGCTTCTAAAGCAAAAGCAGCTGAACAACATCACAAATGCAACACTTGAAGCAGATGGTCATGTACAGAGAGAGAGAGCAATTTGTGATGACTGAAAATGGTTCACTTCCAAGCCCTGAAAGGTATTTCAAACTTTATTGATTCATTCCCTTTGTACCACAGGAACAGATGAACTCTATTGAAATTGGTAATTTTATGGACTGTAACTTTTATATAAAAAATCATTCAATTGTTCATATGCAGATATTGTGCCGATTTGTGAAATTTCCGGTGAGAACTTAATTGCATATCTTTAGTGGTAGATACTAGGTGTGGGCTGTCATGCTGGTTAACTAGTGATTTAAAACATAACTTTATGTTCGGCTGAATATTCAATATATCCATGTAGCATTTTAATGGTAAAGTTTACATTTTACTATTTTGACGTTTTGTTTCAAGGACAACCTGCGTGGCACTGTTCATTGATGTCATTAACAAAAGAGAAATGGGAATAATGTTGTACAAAGCTTCCTAGGTTGATTTGATTTTCCTTCCAATTACCATTTAAAACACCGTACATTTGTTCACAATAAACTGCATTAAAATGTAGTCTTTGCTCTGAAAATTTTGCATTTAGTTTTTATGAACCTCAGTAATAATGGTAGTGATCAACCTGATGTGAAAATCAATCAATTGAATGTATTTTTTGTTAGCATCATGCTTGACCACATTTGGTGTATGATATATTTGTTCATTACAATAAAGGTGATTACGTGGAAGACTTTTGTTTCAGATTTATGGAGTGCACATCTTATACAGTAATATCTAACCAAGACGACTTGATAAAGTCTTTGGGGCTTCTACACTCCATAATAATGGGTAAAGAGGCATTTTGAAATTCATGTGATGGGGTTTTGAATAGATTGTGATATGCCTCTTCAGCACATCTTGCAATTACTTCTAGGGCTCCAAAATCTTTGCCCATACTTGATCGAGATTTATGTGTTGGATTGCAGAATATGGTTTCTTACATAGGTAAACTCCCTATTTACACAAAAATGGCTGGAGGATCTTGCCAAATGAGTGTTAACTATTAATTCTCGGTTGGTTGTAAATTAGTCGCTAGAAACCAGTAGTGAACTACAAAGTTGCAACGTGTAACCATCTAATTAAATTGCAGCCCTATGTTTTTTTTTAAATAGACCCATGAGTAACATAATATCAGAACGAAAATTTCAACATCGATTTGACAAGTCAAAACATGAAACCGGTATGGAAAATTTACAATGTTGGGTCAAAACAAAATAAAATTAAGTTCACAGGGACTTGACTAGTTAACCAATATTTACAAAAATACAATAAATAAGAGATATACACTTCAGGCCAATACAACCATAGCTGACCACAACCCACTAAAAAATAATGCAATTGACATCTTTAAATTTAAGGCCCTTGGGAAGGTGCTCTCTTGGCAGCAGCATTGTGTCCAGTTTTTGAGCAATGAAGGATTCTGATGACCACTTTTAAGCATCACAATGGTCACCTTAATGAAAGGCACAACTTTGTGCCATCCTCATGCCTTGCATTACAAATTAATCCCACAACTTTAATGCATTGATCAAATTAATTAATTAAAATAAACAATTTGTCATTCAATTAATTAAGTTTTAGGATGATGGGTCTCCAAGGGCCGCCCAAGGTTAGGTTCTTATCTTTGCTGAATGGTTTCTCTTTGTATCAGCTTGTAGAAATGCTACTCCAAAGTAACGGTCAATGCCTTCTCAATGCATCTATGGTGTTTTATCCCCGTAGACACATAAAATTGCCCACTTGGCACTGAATTAGTATTATTTTATATACGTTTGGTGCATTTGTCTATGTATGGGTGATTGGTCCAACTTATGAGTTATTGTGCTTTTATGATGACTCCCTAAGCCTGAAACCCTCCTTTGTGTATCCTTGTGATAACCTTCATAGCCATTTTGTGATTTATGCTATTTGTGTTCGGATTGTTTGTAGGGTACTGGAAATATTGTTTGCGTCTCCCTTTAAATGGATGGGCCTATAGGCTCCTTTTCACCTTTCTTGTTTCTAGCTGTTGAAAGTTGACATGCACATGAATCTAGCAAAATTTTGAATTTAATTTGTTAGATGTAAACAAAGAAATAATGAAGAGGAGCTAGAATGCACACAACACTTCAGGGTCCATCAATTTATTGTGCAAGAGATTGTTACAAAATGGTTGAAGTTGTTACAACCATACATTAGGTAATACATAACCAATAGTGACTTAATAATAAACAATTAGCCTTGTATTCTAATACCCCCTCTTAAGGCTTGCTCTAAGAAAAACAAAAACAAACCTACTGACGAAATATTAAAATAACAGAACGAAAGAGGGCCACACATTCTTTGGAAGCTCTCTTTGAAAATAGCTTTTTGGCCAAGTAGAGCTTCATCAAGTTGTCTTGTAACCTTCGTAAAGGTGAGGCTCCCTAGCTAAACTCCTGAGTTCCTGGATTGCACCTCCCCAAATTCTCCAAATTAAAAACCTCTTGAATTATTGGAAAACCATCCATGTTGAGCGACATCCACAATGCTCCATCAAGTTGTCTCATGACCCCCATAATTCCCAAGATCCACAAACTCTTGACCTAATTGGGCAACAATTCATGTTGAGCTTCATCTCCACTAGACCCCTTATTGTCTTCAAAGTGCGAGCTTATTTAAAATACATATTCTTCATCAACAAATTCCTTATCAATGTCAACATCCATTGAGTCTACAATAATGGCTATATTAAACTTTATTTGGTATGAGTTTTCCTTTGAAAACATCATTGGCTCAAATGCTATAGTTCCATATTGTGTGACTTCTTTTTTGTAGTAATAACATTCAATCTCCCCTTTGTCTTTATTTGATCTTCTATGATAATTTCTTGAGTAGAATGCACTCTCATGTTGAAGATCACCTTATGTATCTCATGTAACTCTATTTTCTTCAACGAAAAGAGCTGAAATCATATATTTTAAAGGTTGAGAGCATATCTAAAAGAGAGTGAAGATGACATTGTTGTGTTTAGAAAGTAAATTGTTTAATAAAATAAATTTGGCATCCTTGTCATCTACCTTAGCCTTGGCTTCTGCAAGTTGTCTGATAAGAGACTTCACATTGCTTATGTGGCTAGACAATTTCATCATCCATCTTGAATCTAACTAGCTAAAGATTTAGAAATAACATTGTGTCAACTGCTTTTGCTCCAAACAATTTATTTAGATTCTTCCATATTTACTTATATGATTTTTCTTGCTCTACAAGATGTAACTTATAATTGAAGAGAGCAAGATAAACACCAAATTTGAATTTATCATCTCTGCTATGCCAATCCATAAATTTAATGGCACTTGGAGGCGACTTCTCATTTCCCATTTATTATTCCCGACAAGTTTTTGTTCATCAGTGCATCTATATTTTACTTTCTAGCCTTTTAGGTGTGAAAGTTGAGACCAAATTATTTGTCTAATGGGATTTTCATTCTAAAAATAATAATACCTCAAAAGTCTATATAGTAGTTCTGACCCCAAAATCAATGTAAATAACTATATTGCTGATGTAAATGAAAATATTAGAAAAATACTCAAGATTTGTGTCATCTTTGTTGGATTTTGCTAAATCTCCTAGAAATGCCTCTAAAAATCACAAGCAACGTATGCCCTTGCTTTTAGCAACATGTGCCCTTGTGTTGACCAAAAACAATGCCCTTAAAATCCTTCAAATATGTTAAACTTATGCTCATTTTTTCACATTTTTAATGTGCTCTCAATGCCAACATGCCCTCATTTTCCTATGATTTTTTTCTGTGTTGATTCTTGTGTTCCCTTTGATATAGATTAGATTGATTAGATGACGAATGTAGGCGACCAACTCCTTGGCTCTCTCCCTTGTCCTTTGAGTCGAGGGAGAGGAGAGGGTAAAAGAAGGGAGAAGACAATTTTCGCTTTTGTCTTTTTCCGTATGTTATTCTCTTCCCCTTGGTTGTTTGAGCTAAGCTATATAGATCATATTATTCTATTGCGGTTGGTTCCTCGACGATCTGTATACGTGATAGAACTGCCTATACTCTATCCAGGTCTATGGATCTAGGAGCCCCCCTCTAGATCTCTATATATGGGATGACCCCCAAAGAATGAGGGGGAGGAAGGAGGGCAACTGATAGACACTCGATGGCCCCTATAAGATCCATGGGGTGGGGTGATCATCCCTGATCTAATAATTGGGATCATCCCCGTCTCAATTGTCTATTTATCATATTCACTCCCAACTACATGAATATTGGCCATATAGAGAGAATTCCCATAATAGCCTGTAGAGATGAGATCTAGTTGTTGGCCATTGGTTGGTCCATTGGTGTTGTCGAACGGTCTGTGCATCGCTCCTTTTCCTTAGTTCATATATAGGATTCACAATGTGGTATTCAAGATTGTTGTTATTTACAATTTGCTTTCTCTTCAACCACAATTTTCTCTTCGACCTTGTTTCAAAATCCTTATTTCTTAGGACCTCATGAGATTCACGACCTTCTTCACAAGTTGATACTTTGACGACGACGTCAACACCGAGTATCCTTCTATGCCCTTGTACACAACACTCTATACAAGCATATACGAGCATGAAACTCACGTGTAAAGATTCACAAATCTTTAACTTGTGATTCTAAAATATTTTTCGATAGGCTTCTCCTTGATGGAGATTTACGAATCTATAACTTGCAATTCTAAAATCTTTCCTCATAGTCTTCTTCTTGATGTACGTACTCTACACTAGGGGCTTCCTCGGACTTCGAGTCCCTTTGAATATGAATGGATCTAATACCAATCCTAAAAATCGTGAAAAGAGAAATAATGAAGATGAATTGGAATGCATACATAATAGTTTGTGTGTTCATCATTTTATCATGCAACACAGAGTTACAAAAAGGTTGAATTGGTTACAACCATACATTAGTTAATAAATAATTAATAATGACTTAATAATAAACTACAAGCCTTATAATCTAATACACACCCTCTATAAATAGACAAGTGATTATGTTCATTTGATTATTAGACATTCTCAAGTACATTCCAATTTTTAACAAACATTAACTCTTTTGGAGCATTTTACCAAAGCTATTTATGGCATGTAATTTTTATTCACCAACATTTTTTTAAATCTTTGAGGGTTGTGACAAATTAGACGTGTTGATTATTACATGATAACAACTAACCCTATTAGTACACCCCCAATATCAACCTTCGTCCATTTTAGAGTAGTTGGATCGGGGCATTTTATGGAGGTAGAAGTCGAAACATGTATTTATGGGGAAAGACAATAAATAGACAAAAAAATTTGAAGTTTTTAGACACAATTCTAGGTCATGTCAATGTTGTAGATGAGAAATCAATTGCAAGAGATTAAATATGATCATTCAATTAATAAAAAATAACATGAAATATTTATAGACATTGAACACCTGATTTTATATAGTAAATATAACTATATTACGATTACAACTAATGTTTAAACTGCGCCTAAACTAAGTGAAGGGATTACACATCAATCAACTCCCAAGTCAAAAACTAATCTAATCCTAATTAGAACAATACTAATTACCTAGTTACAACAACACTTTGAACACGTGCTTTATTATCCGAACAATGCTAAGTTAACATCTAAAAATAATAATTTCATCACCCCCAATTTTGCATTGTCTCTAGTGAACATAAGAGGAATTCTCGGAATGCCTCAAATTTGTTGTGTACAAGTTCCTTTGTGAAAACATCTAAATATTTATATGCTATCAAGAAAAATTGGAGTTGGATGTTGTGTTGTTGTACATGTTCTTGTATGAAGTGAATTTGTACTTCATTGTGCTTGGCGAGCTCATGAATGACTGGATTGCGAACAAGTTTCATTACACCTTCATTGTCAACATGTAAGACAATAGGTTACTTTTTGAAATACCCAAACATTTAGTTATGCAATGTAACCATGTTTCTTCATAGATAACTCCTCTTGCAATGCGATATTAAGCCTCAATGGAAGATCATGAAGCAACACTTGGTTTCTTGATCCTCCATGATATTGGTACAAATTCTAAAGATAAGATGAAGCCAAAATTTGATTTCTTGTTATCAATGTTACTTATATAATCTAGATTCAAGTAACTTATCAAGAAGAATTGGTTGTTCTTTTTATAGTCTAGGCCAAAGTTTGTAGTCCTTTTGACATATCTTAGAATACACTTCATTGCTTTCCATTCACTAACTTTTGGAACTTGCGTGCATTTTGATAGGTAGCTCACTTAATAGTTTATGTTTGGCCTAGTGTAGGTCAAGTAAATGAGACTCCCAATTAACTACTGATAGAGAGTAGCATCTACTTGCTGTGATGGGTATGTTTAAGACAATTGAAGCCTTGCTTCCATAGGTATAATGATTGGATTCCATTCCCTCATCCGAAAATTCTTGAGAAATGTCTTGGAATATTTCATTTGGATCGCAAAGATATGATTATTCTTTTTCCATACTTCCAGTCCAAAATAATAATGAAGTATCCCAAGATATGTCACGTCGAACAATTGTTTCAAAATTTTCTGTGTCTTCTATCACTTGCATTAAATTGCATGTGATTACTAGATCGTCAACATATAATGCTATGATAACCATCTCTCCCCTTGCTATTTATGATCATAAGAATTTATCTTGAATCCACTATGAATGAGATAAACATCTATCTTCTTATAATAGGCTCTAGGACCATGTTTGAGACCATACAATAATGTAATGAGCCTACACACTTTTGCTTCTTAGTTTGGTGTGATAAAACATTCTAGTTGAGTCATGTGGACTTATTCATTTAGATATCCATTGAGGAAGGCACTTTTGATGTCTATTTGATGAAATTGCCAAGCAAATTAAGAAACCGAGGTAAAAATCATCCTGATTGTCTTGATCTTGACATTAGGAGAAAATGTCTCCTCATAGTCCATTCCTTCATCTTGAGCATAACCCTTATAATGTAGCCAAATTCTAAACAAACTTGATATACTGCAAATAATATGAACTCCAAAAGAAAATAGATCTCCTTCTTCGTTATTGAATAATGAATTACAAAGTTTCCTAAATAGGAAACAACTCCCAACTCAAGTTGCCAAGAAAACTCTAACTAACTTTGACTAAATCTACTCTAGGTGGCAGAAATTACTATTTTTAACAGTTTACTAGAACCGGCTATTCTTAGTAAGTTTGCATGCTTATTCGTACGGGCACAAAAATTGCCACGCATCTTCTACATTCCTAAATTAGAGGAATTGCCAACTTTCTAACTCTTAATGCAACTAATAGACTAAAATTAACTAATGCCCAAAAATAGGAAAAAACCAAACTAGAACTTAAATCCTAATTTTCAGCCTCAAGATGGCGGATTTAGGGCCCGAAAATGTGCCAAAACTTGCTCTAATTGGTAGGGCCGGTTGACTGGTGTATTCGCTTCATCAAAACATGTGGTTTAAAAAAAACGGACTCAAACGGACACCTGGATCTCAAGTTATAACCTTGTCAAGTTCGTGCTAATTTTGGCGCATCACCTTAACAAGTTGTTCCTTGTGCTTCTTTCTTTTTCCATTTATGGTGTACTTGGTTATGAAAATCCATCTGCAACCATTTGGCTTCTTCTCTGGTGGAAGATATACAAATTGTCATATGTTGTTCTTCATCACTAACTAATATTATGCTTCCATGACTATTTTCCAAGGCGGAGACTCAAGGGATTCCTAGACTATTTTTGTTTCATTGGATTCGACAATGGATTCGACAACGCGACTCATCAAATCCATGTTGAGATCTTCATGATCTTTATTGCATGTCCTTGGTCCAATAGTAGATGTGTTTGGGAATCCATCTAACTTGACATCTCATATCACATTTGTACATCATCTTGACATACATTGAGATGTGGGTTGTGAAGCTTGATCAATTCCAATTTTCCCATTATTATAGTCACCATCATTTTCATCCTCTGTACTCATCACAAGTCTATCATTTATATTTTATATTTAAGATTCTGTAGATGGTTTACTTGAAGCACTCGTCTCATCGAACTCAACAACCATTATGATGTAGACTTCCTTTGTTTTTGGATCAACTAAACTATTTCCCATGGATTATTCAATATTTCATATAAAGATGTATGGAGTTGACTTTTTGTCCAACTTTTACCTTTTATGCTTTGGGATTAGCATATGGGCCTTGCTTTTGAAAACTCAAAGATGAGCAATACAAGGTTTTTTCCAGACTATGCTTCCTGTGGAATCATGTTGTCAAGTAGAATTTTTGGTGACCTATTAAGAAAATACACGATTATTATAGCTACTTCTACGAGGTAAGTTCTATCCAAGCCTACATCCTCAATCATGCACCGCGCCATTTTTGCAATTGTTTGGTTTCGTCATTCTGCAACATTGTGCTATTGTGGAGAACAAGGTGTAGACAATTGATGATGAATTCCCTATTTTTTCAATTATGCAAAGAATGCATTACCAGTGAATCCCCCCTCGATTTGAGCAGAGGACCTTGATGTGATGACCAATTTATTTTTCAACAAGATCCTTAAACTCTTTAAAGGCTTCAAAAGGTTGATCTTTGGTCTTTAGTAGATATATCCACATTGTGAGAAGTTTTTTGATACAACTACATGAAGCTTGTTTTGTCCCATTTTTTTGTGAATAGTAGATGACAAAGAGATGGAAGTATTGATATCTAGAATAGGTTTTTATCATTTTCCTACAAATATTGGTATGAACCAGGTCCAAATTTCCTGTGGCTTTATACATATTCTTGGGAAAATGTGTGTGTTGTTGCTTCTTTTCTAGACAACTGGTGCATATATGTGTCTCTTTCTTTAACTGTGGAAAGCCTCAAACTATTTGCTTTTGGATATGTGAGATTAAATACCCAAAACTGACATGATCGTCTCTTTCGTGCCACAAATTTGTAGAATTGGTTTCCTTAGCAATGAGTGCTTGATTGTTGCATGACACAAAGTCCAATTAAAACATTTTTTTATCCATGAATCTCGTGAAACAATTTGGTATTTTCTTTCTTTGTCCTGAATGAGGCACATCTTCTTTACACTTGCGTAGTCAAATTCAACTTAGAGATTGTGGATATAAGTAATTAACCACCCTGAAATCTCTCATATTCAATAAATTAAATGAAATCTTATTTCATGTTACTTTTTAATATCAAATTTCAATTGGAAATTATTTCCGTCAACCATACCCTAACTCAAGCATTAAATATTAAGATGTTAGTTTCTATAATATGTCGTCCCATTTAAAAAAAATGTAAATTAATCCCTCAAATAAATTTTTTTACTACAAAACAAAACTAAAATTAAAAACAAAGTACCCATAACAAATGTGCACCAAAATCCAAGAGCCAACAAAGATTTGTATATTCACAGGTATGTTGTGACATTTGTTGGTTGTTTTCATTTTCTTTGATGTAAAATTTGATTTTGACAATATTAGGATTGTTAATTTTTTGTTTAATATAGATTTTCTGCAATGAGAGATTGATCAATATTATTTGTATTCCAAGTATATCTCACTATTTGGATATTTTTCTTAAGCGGTGTTTCACAAATTTTTCAATTTGAATAAGCCTAAATACCATTTTATGTTTTCTGATCATCTTATACAAACATAACAAAAGCATTTTAATTATGTTTACCGGTCGTCTTATTTAAACACAATAAAACTGTCATTGTGTTCATTGCTCTTCCTATCACACAATAAAGCTTTACCATTGTGTTTGCTAATTGTCTACTACAAAAACACAATAGAGCTTCTCTTCAATTCTCACCCAATTCAATTTCTCGCCATTTTTTAAAAATTTTAAATTTTTGTAAATTATATTAAATCTTGCATCTGTTTGATCCAATATATTATTTCATTGAGGTATTTTTATTTAGCTTCATATTCCTTTTTAATGATTTATTTCTTCGTTTGGGAAAAAATGAACATGACTGAATTTTTAACTTGAGCCTTAATGTAATGCCTAAATTTTACTCTTTGCTTGTGATTAGTCATGACTAGTAATTCAGAACAACATCAATTGCTGCCCTAAAAAACATTCAATTGTCACATGAAGCTGTTGGGAAGCATTTCAATTTTGTGCAAAATATTATGTTAGTAATTGTGATAGAGTTCAAGGTGTCTACATTCCGGATAATGCCACTGTTTGGAGTTTTATTAATAGAAAAATAAATCATAGAAAATTGACATTGTTGCTAAATTTGAAATTGTCAAATACTCATCATCTGTGGCTTTTGGCGAGATTGAAGATGATGCTAATCTTTCGAATATTTTCAGCAACGAAAGAAGTAAAGAATCACATTGTTATACCCTAAATCTTCTTTTGCTAATAACATTCCATCTTCCACCAACAATGATTCAAAAATATAAGGAAATGAAAAGCCCGTGTCATACCATCTTCGTTCTCGTTCCAACAACCATTATGTGAAGGGGACTATACTAATATTTGATATTATTTCTCTTCTTAAAGATGGCAAAAATGGTTCACAAGATGTAGTTATCTGCAGAGTTGTTCATGAGTCTCACACAAGAAATCTTGAGTTGACACAATTGGATTGTTGTAACGACGATCCTAACCTTTACATTCTTGGTAT
The DNA here is from genome assembly GCA_019776745.2 of Taxus chinensis. Taxonomy (NCBI): domain Eukaryota; kingdom Viridiplantae; phylum Streptophyta; class Pinopsida; order Cupressales; family Taxaceae; genus Taxus; species Taxus chinensis. Next base: position 693,519,113 of record CM034150.1, read on the forward strand.
AAATGATTTGTGGATACAAAGTATGCACACAATTTTCCATGCACATATGGTTTATACAAATGAAGAGGGGAAAATTATGCTACACCATCCCTCATATTGTGAAATAAAACCTCTCTTGAATGTAAATGATTTGGACGCATTTTATGACAAAATAAACAAGAATGTTGGAGTAACTAAGCAAGGGTGTTATATGGAATCCAATTTAGATGTTTCATTAGAGACATTAGGTTATATTTTAAAAACCGATGGGGAGAATTCATTATTTTAGAGGGGCTTTTGATGCCAACCTCAAATCCAATTGATTCTACCATCAAGTCAAACATGTATGTCCATATTTACTATGAAAATTTTCCTGGTTTATCTAAAGAAGCCTCATTGAGCATTCCATATCATGTAGAAGTTTTTTAGTGTTTAATAGATGTTTTTACTGGACAATTTTTTTTTGGGGGGTAAGAATTTTTGAGTCACAAGGATTTTATTGGTAGAGGTCAAAAATTTCTTGAGGGTGTTAATTTGTATCCACGTGATGTATTTTACACAAAATATAGGTTACTAATACTAACTGACATTATTGACAGTATGATATTATATTTTTTTTAATACTAGCATTCATTTTGTAATTCACATTTTTAATTTATGATTGAGTTTATTGCAATATTCATATCAATAAATTGTATATTGTTATGTGCATTATTTGTTGTTGCAAGTTCTATTGTTTTTTTTAACTGTTAGCTCAATTTCTTATCTATGATGGAGTTTGATGTAACATTGATAACAATAAGTTGTTTACTAATGTTATGTGCTCTATTTGTTGGTGCAAGTTATGTTGAATTTTTTTACCGTTAGCTATATTAGAAGGCATGGTCCTGTTATCACCAAATCACCATACCCTTCCGAATGGCCAAGTGATGAATAGGGCATTCGACGTGATTGGGTAACATGGGATCACCTCTCAAGCTGTGGGACTTGTAACTTGTGGTGAACCTCTGGAGAAGGTCGGCTTCCTCTTCCTAAACTAAACACAACACTACTTCGAATGCAATAAAACAACTAACTAGACCTATACTAACATTTTCAGGGCATTAGGGAGAGAGATTTGTAAGAAATAAAACATACACTAGGAAGTGGCGGTGCACCAAGAAAGGGTTTTGCTAGACAAGTTTTCAGTCTTCCAGTGAAGAAGGATGAAAACGAGAAGGATGAACAAGCACCCCAACCCAACTGCATACAAAACTTCACTCCCAGATAAGCACAAAACCCCCAAAACTTGCAATGGAAACTTGAAATTGCACAATATACCTACAAACACGAGAAAGACAAAACGAAGTAGTAAAAATGATGAAAGGACCAATAATTAGTCACCGAACACAATTTCTATTACTTCAATCATATGCACAATGCATCATTACATTAGGAAGAGGAAATGCTTGCCATTACAATCTTTGAAAGAAAGGCTTGAAATTTCCCAAAATCCACAACTTAGCTTGTAAAAAGAGAGAGGAATTGGAAAATGTGTAACTCTTTGAAATGAGTTCCTCATTTACATTTATAGAAAATCCAAGCTATGAGAGAAGAGAGGAGAAATCCTAAAATTATGGCCAAATTATAACACATGATGGCCTCCATACTTGATCACATAATTAATTGTATTTGAAAAAATATTCACCCATCATGCCCTCATAAACTTAAAAATTTGAATTCATCCCATTTTAATAAAAATAATATTTTAATTAAAAAACCTAAGGCATCTTGACCTTTTGATGGAACGCACAAGGTTATTTTGTGCAAAAATGGAGTTTTGGCTTGTTTTGGTTTATTGATTCACCAGTTAGCTCGCCGAGCTGGTTGGCGAGTTGTTTGTTTAACATTGCCCTTAACAGGATCTTCGTTTCCATTCTCCGCTTTTCCTTTGTATCGAGCGCCCTTTCTTGTATTAAACGTTGGGCTTCATCTTTAATGGCTCACCGCATAGAGCTCCTCCTTATTCGCTTGCCTGGTAAAGGTCTAACTGCCACGTACTCCTCCAACGTCCTCATGATCCTTCCTTCACTGAAGAGCTCCATACACTTGGCGCTCCATGCATTAGACAATGGCTGATGGCCGACCCAGTTAAAACTCAGTGGCTCAAATTGAAGCCTCCTCGGAGTCGCCATGCTTATCATGCCATGTTCTACATTATCAGCCTCTTCCTCTTTGCTTATCACCACTCCGAGTTGCCAACCTTCCTCCTAATTCCTCGAACAAGCTTCCAAGTGTCCACTATCAAGCGCTCCAGGCTCCTCAACTCCATGTTTCCTTCATCGATTTGAACGTTGAACTATGCATTGACCCGATCTTCGATGTTTGGGAAATGCCTCGATCATTTCTGAACTCCATGCATTGGCCGCATTGGCCGCTAACTCAGATGCCACGTCCCATATGATTCCTATCAACTTGAAACTAAATAGGTGTGACATGCTCCGCCCACCTTCGTGAGCCGACATGTTGAATCGTTTAACTTGGAGATTAACTCCCCGTATACCTCGAAAACCTCCCCGGATGGATCTTCCAGCTTCGGATACCGATCACCATTCGTCCTGCCAAGTTTGCCATGGTTTCCTCAACACAAAAGCATGGAGGCCCGAAATGGCAGATTACGAACTTTGAACGCCATTCTGCCAATGCACCAACTTTTCCGGATGATCCCCGATCTTTGATTTTCCACCAGCTTGTCGAGACCTTTGTGAACTTGCCACCGAGTTACCTCAAACTCACCATTTCTACCTATCCCCAACTCGGCATTGATGGTCTCATACCAACTTAGCCCACCCTGAACTTGAACTTGGCCCGTTTTATGTTGTCATGGTTGTACCATTGAACTTAACTAATTCACAGAGCTCCAAGATTAAGCCTGAATTTCCCTCTGTAATGCCTTCTCTCCTTTCACGAGTTCACTTTGCTTATCACGACTTCAACTCGGGTCTCCGAGTTGTTTACTCAAGCATAGCTCGAAATGGCTCACCGTTCCACTGGATCGAGCTCTATCAAGAGCTCACCTCTAAGTCATGCCAAATGCCTCAAATCAAATTCTCTGAATTCTTGATCCTCTTTTTGGTGACATGCTCGATCTCGAACTCACCCGTCAATCAACCTCCAACTCAGCCTTGCTAAATTGAGCCGCCAAACTCACCTTCCGACTTTTGAGTATCGAACTCCTGGACTCAACACCTGAATCTCAATTTGGAATGAGTTGGCCATGTGGATCTCCTGAGCTGTGGCTTCCATCTAATGCACATCTCGGTGAGTCCAGTACCAAGCTCTCTGAGCCATTAGTCTTCAACCGATGCAAAAATCACTTGAACCATTCCCATCCGAGTTCGAGCACCTCATTCAAATAGATACTCTTCTAATGTAGGCTCGAGCCATTTTATTTGCATCATGTTGAGCTCCTAAATATAGCTCAATGGGCGCATCACCAAGTTTGTCTAGATCAAAATTTTACATCGGATTAACCCTATGCCTTCGACGTTTGATCGAGCCCAACTTATTTTCCTAGCCTAAAATAGCTTGACCGAGATAACTAAGAGCTCAAACCTTCTTCATATCCTCTGCGCAGGCCAGTCCCTCATTGTGTGTTTACCAATCATGCCATGCATATGGCTCAAGCACTCGGCTTGCACCTTGAGTTTCCTGGCTTCTCACTTCATGAGCTCTTCCCCACTGCTTTGATATTCTGAGGCAGTCTCCACACTATGAAAGACATGCCAAATCCTCCTGAGTTCTCCCATTTTCTCATCCCATGGCCATAACGATACAACCTCATAGATCAATCCTCCACGAACTCACTGTGTTCTGCTTCCCATGACACTGAGTGAAATGGCCGTATCCCAAACTACTTCCCAATGTGGGCTCAACCCATTCTATGTAAATCGATGAGCTCGCCTTCCTCCTACTAGCCGAGCCATGCATTTCCATGCATGCCTCAACTCAGGTATCCCAGGAATGCTTGCCTACGAAGCACTAGTCCAGTAGCCTTGTGTATTCATTAGGCATGGATTCATTGTTAGTATCCATAAACTGATATGATTTTCTGTGATGGATCCTGAAATATCTGTAAGCACTGATGATCCTAGACATTTTGTAATGAAGTACACTAAATCTTACCTTTTCTTGGCACGCATAACACATTGTAGAATTCAGAGAAAAACACTTACTAATTTGGGGACATTATGGAGCTCTATTAAAACTTAAATTTTTCCTTTCTTATGAAAACTTCACCTTCGACACACCATGCAAGAGCAACCAAAAAACACAACACACACCAAAAATGAAAACCATACACACTTCAAGTGAAACATGCAGGGTGTGTCAAATAATTATTGTGCTGAAAGCAAACCTATTACTACCCTATGCTAACTAGAGATACATGTGACAAACCCTGCAACTGGTTGTGTAAAATAGCCCCCTTTCCTCATAATGGGCAGCCATACAGATGATTTGATAATGGACATGGCTAAGACTAATAGTGAAAAACTGAGACATGCTTGATTATCCACCTGGTTCACCAAGGAATCAACTGGAAAGAGAAAGTATGCCTCTTTTAGTTGCTCCACATTTGTCTTGTAGAGGCACTACAAATGATCCTTAGGGCTGTGAAACTTATCCTCAAATTCTGAAGTGAATGTGATAGGCTGTGGCTCCTCCCTTGGTTCTAATGAATCCATGTATCTAATGGGACATAGTTTGATTCGTTGAATTTTCTCATTGCTCTGAAATCCAATATTGATAATGAAGTCATGTAGACATTCCTAGATAAATGGTGTTGAAGCGATGCCCTCTCGTACCCTTTTCCTCCTTTGACAACAAGAAATTCTTCCACAACATGCAAATCCTTTGGATTATTTGCAGTTTCCAATGTTGATCCACTGAAAATGTTTAAAATGTGTTGCTCATCTACGAAATCCTCCTCCTTTGATTGACCAACACTATTAATCTTCTCATTCAACATAAAACCTTCCTTCATCACTGGTTCATCAACTAAGTTAGATTCCCTCATTTAGAGCAAGAAACTTTCAATGATGTCATCTCCACACAAGATTTATGAATCTAACTCAGTTTCTCCTGTGTGCTCATCTCTTCCTTTGTTCATTGAATCATACGGAAGACTCAATTCCTCCACATCTGATAATAGCTCGCCTCTTCATTTTTTGACTATGCAAAGGATTCAAGTTCTTGTACCATGATTGATGCTCTTGGAATTGGAATTTTGTTCACCCTGATTTTCCTCACTCTCAAACATGAAATTAGAAAGATCAAATTCATCTAGGAAATCAGATTTTTGTAAAGATGGAGAGGGGAAAGGATTTGAAACCTCTGAACTTGCATAAGAGACCTCTGAACCTGCATGGTCTTTGTTCACAATCTGAAGCTCTTCATAACAAGATGTAGTATGTGGTGATGACCTTGGTGGAATAATGCAACTCTCCAAAATTTCTGTAAGTTCTTGACATGCATGGCAGTTAGGATCATCGCATTCACTTGTAAAATTTTGCACATCTTGAAGCTTTTCTTCTTTTACTTGCACATACTCCTTTTCTTGTGGATTTGAAGCCAACTCTTGCTTTTCCTCAACTGAATCGGTAACTTGTTCTTGAAACTCAACTCTAACTAAAGGTTTAATTATGAGTGGAATTTTCTTGATGTCGAGTCCTGTAGCCCATTCCTCAGATTCTTTGCAAGCTCTTCTTTGCTAGTCTCCTTAATCATATCCTCCTCTTCTTCGCTACTATCATATTTTTGGTCCTCCAAAAAATGATTTTGGAATGCTAGAGGAGGGATGGGTTGGGGCTCAAATGATTCCTCCATTTTTTGAGGTTGCGAAAGAGGTGCAACTGCTTGTCTTGATGGCATTTGTAGAAAGGAAGGAATTTTAGAAGAAATAGGGGTAGAAGATTCATGGTGAGATGGGAAGATAGGAGATGAAGAAGTGAAATCCATCGTAGGGGTTGCAACTAGAAGGTTAGGACTATGTGGCTCAAGTTGAAATTGCATGGATGGAGACATGGGAAGAGGGTATTAAGGTGGTAATGCAATAACCTCCCATTGATAGGATTGACTAACATTACATTCATAAGATTCTCTCTTCTTGATCCATTATCTAACTTGAGTCATCGTTGTGATTATGAATTGAAGCTTTTGTTAAGGATTAAATTTACCTGGTATAGGGCCAGTCTAGGGGTATGGAATTTTGAAACCAATCTGGGCTGCCTTTGTTAGTTCCTTAATCCTTATTTACACCATGTTATACTCCAAATCTTGAACCTTATTTTGTAGGTGGTATTTTTCAAGTGTAGGATAGCCTCAAGAATCTACATGCCATTGTTCTTCATCAGCCCCAAAGTTTGGTGGATGACCCAACTGCTCTGCATCTTGCTCATGTGGACATGCATGCTCAAACTGATATCCATCATAGAATTGGTCTAGAGGTGGATTATAATAGCTTAAAGATGGAAGGCATTGCTATTGTTGCAAGTGGGAATTCCACCGTGGGAATGAAGCTATGATTGCACCGCTTCATGAATAAGAGAAGGAATGGAAAGATGTGGAAGAAAATGGATGGAAATGGGTGAAAATGAAAGTCTACAACTTGGAGAGTGAGTTATTTAGACCAATGGAGTCGCCAGTTGTGCTTGGGTATACCTGCTGAGGCTAAAATTTCACTAAGAGCACAACAAATTAATGAAAAAAAGTGAATACACATACACACACCTATGAAAGAGATGACTCTTGTGGTCCCACCCGGCGTGCCAAAAACTGTTATCACCAAATCACTGCACCCTTAGAATGCCTTATTCATCACTTGGCCATTCGAAGAGTGCAGTGATTTGGTGATAACAAGTCCAACTAGTCATGATGGGGAAAAAATATTTTGCCACTTTATCACTAATATTGATGAAAATCACACAATTTTCCAGCTTCTGGAAATGAAAGGTGATGATGATGTTGTCACTACTAGATTATTTTCCTCTACATAATATGGTATACATGATGCATCACCTTCATACCTGGGGATTCTCGCAAACACATCATGTGCATCATCACAATATCCACCTCTTATCAAACAAAATATTCAATCACCTTAGTTGACACAACATGATTCTTAGTGTGGATCAGTATCAATAAAACTCCCACACGTGTTGAATTAAAAACTATGATTATGCAAATCCTGTCGAATAATCAAGATAGTGTGAAGTATATGGGGAAGTCCAAGTGGAATTACTTTGATATGAAAATTGCGCATGCGGGCAGCACTGTGCTTGCTAAAATTTGTATACAAGGCTCCATGGATACCAAAGACAGTAATAAGGTAATTGATGATAGGGAGTGGGCTAGCAAAAAGGCCGTTATTCCCACATGCGGATTTCCGCAGGCTCAGATCAGCAAGCACGCAGACGTTCGTGGGAATAGAAACGGCTCTCATTTTCAACATTGTGCGGATTACAACAGTAAAAAATAGACTGGCTTCAGTGCTCTCAAGGATTTTGGAATTTGTTGCAAACAGTTAAGCACAATGAAGATGGGGGTCCCCCTTGCCAAATTGAGCCTAGTGCGGACCCGCACTGGAAGGATAATGTTGAGTTATGGAATATACTCAGCAAGGGCGGCATCACCAACTTCATGGAGAAGGTTCAGGGACATGATCAAAGCATCTCAGTGTGTTTTGCAAAGGATTGGAAGGAGCGGACTGTGGAATATGGGGGGCAGAAGATCTTGGTCAACGAGGAGCTTATTGTTGAATCGACCGGTCTTAGCATGGAGGGCTACTGTTTTTTTAACAAAAGGGTCGACAGAGATGTTGAAGAGAGAAGATTTGTGGAGGGATCTGAGAAGCTGATCTATATTACCACAGGCCTACTTGTTAGCTCGATCCCTTCGCCTTATGATGAGGTTACTCGCATGATGATACAATTCATTTCTTTGGAAGGGAGGTTTGTCACCGTACCTGCTAAGCACCTTATCTTTCTCAACCACTTCCGTAGGAATCGCTGGGTTTGTTTCCCCCATTATTTGCTGAACTCTCTTGAGCGCTCCATTTTGGAGTTTCAAAAGCATACCCAGGCAGTTCCTTTACACCAGGGGCTTATTTTGCTGCTGCATAAATTTTGTCTTCTTAGGTATCCTGGTCTCCCTTCCTCTCCTAGCTCTGTTCCCCCCTATGCCGGGTTCTACTGCTGTTAGCCCCATTTCTCCACTCTTTGCCCCCGCCACCGCAGTTGTCACCCCCTGCCGGCCGTCCAGGCTTCATCTTCCATTCCCCCTGCTGCTGCTCCCGCCCCCCACCTCGCTTCCACCTCGGCCAGACCAGTCACCAGGGCTTCTAGAAGGCTTAACCTCGATACTCTTGCTGTGGGGAAGGGCCCTCATGAAATTGAAATTGCACATGACCTCCTGAATATTAGCAGTGCTAGTCCCCGAGATGTGCATATGGAGAGCTCTACAAAAAGGCTGGATGCCTTAGAAGCTGAAATGAAGCTGTTGAAGGATGACGTTAAGAACTTGGCAAAACAGAAAAGAAAGAGGAAGAAGGAGGAGGAGGTAACATCCAGATTGAAGATATCTACAAGAAGCTGAACTCCTTAGACTCCCGTTTAGGGAAGGCCAAAAATCGTCATGACTACAATATGGCCATTTTTAGTGCGATTGAGGAATTCATTGAGCAACATGTTAGAAGTGTCTCCAATCTAAGCGGAGTTCCGGCAACACTTTGGGGCAATGATAAGGAAAGCAAAAGGACCATTGATCAGCTGGATAAGACTGACGCTGCCTACATGACAACTTAGGGAATGTTCAGATCCTGGAAGAACATCAAAACCAGCATCGAAAAAGCTACCAAGAAGTAGTTATAGGTGCTTTAGCTGCTTTTGTTTGTTTTTTTGCGGTTTCTTTGCTGCTTTTGTGCAGGGTTTTTGCTGTTTTGTCTTGTTTGGGTAGCTATTTTTGGCTACTTTGGGCTTCATTGTCATACTTGGATTTTGATCCTTTTTTCTCTGATTTTCATTCCTATTCTGGCTCCTAGGCCCTCTCTTGTACTCAAGGGTATAGTCCCTTTCAAAAAACTATTTGCCAATAATAAAAAAAAACATGATTCTTAGCGATTTTTTTGTGTGTAAATACCATGTGTTTAGATGAATGATTCATGGTTACCTATGAATTTATTGCTATGCATTATATTCCACATGATATCTTTAAACTTAATAATTCACTGGAGTTCACTATGGAAGGTTATGACAATTTGAAAGAAGTAATTTTCTATACATGGCCAATGGTCCCTGATAGATTTTGTGTAACTTCAAGTTCAGCTGATCAAACCCAACATCTTGGAAAGTGGCATGTGGGACCAACATTAATTTTTTTTATCTTCATAAGAACCCACAACCTCATGTTCTTGTCTACTTTTCTTGGGATTTGCACCAACTGGACCCAAATTATAATTTTTGTGGACTGGGCATGAGGACTGGTGCCCCCCCATATAGAGTTATAACTATGCAAGTATTTAATACAAGACAAATTCTGAAATTTATGAACGAATTTTTGTTCTGAATGGTTTTCTGCAATAAATGTAGCTAAGCATTTATCAAATTACACTATTAAGTTATTTAATTCATTATAAATGTTTCTATGTGTGTGTCTACAACTATTTTTCCTTCATGTTGATTTAATGGAAACACTATTAAGTTATTATGACATGCTTGCAAACAAATGCACTGGTCTTTCTAGATCAAAAATTAAGTATTATGCCATGCTTGCAAATATTGCAATACTAATCATCTCAATAGAAACAATGTTAATCTACAGATGGCATGTGGAAAGTATTATGCCATGTCTACAAAAAAACTACCATACTTCTTTATGTATACCAAAAATAGACTATTATGTGTTGATCATCTCAACTGATGGAAACCATGTTGATCTAAGGATGACATGTGTAAAGTATTACTAATTGGGCGTGTTGTCTTAGCATCGCACATCAGTGGGGATTCAATTTCTATCTTATATTGGGGTTGGAAGTTCAATATTTTTTCATATTTATTGTATTGATTTTTGTTTCATCATTGCTATACTATTTTGTAAAGTTCCTGTAATATTACTTTGTCACTTAGTCTTGATCATAAATCTAATATGTATTACCTTACATCTTACACAATATTTACATGATAAGGGGTTCTAGTTAATCTTGGATCAAATGAATCAAATTATTTTCCACCAATTTTTTCTCTAGGATAATAGAAACAAGGAATGCTTTCCACACACATGCATCAAGAACAAAAAGAATAAAAACAAGTGTTTATAGGAGGCCTACAGTACATGGCCCCACCAAACATCTGATTGTACCACTCAGATCCATTGTGCTTAAAACCCCAAGTATATTGTGACGATTCGAAAACAAAATCAAGTTACTATGACATGCTTAGAAACAATTGTACTACTCTTTGTAGATCAAAAATTGAGTATCATCCCATGCTTGCAAAGATTGCAATACTAATCATCTCAATGGAATTAATGTTGATCTAGGGATGAAATGAGGAAAGTATTATGCCATGCTTGAAAATAAATACTATACTTATCTATGTAGATCAGAAATAGAGTATTATGTACTAATCATATCAATTGATGGAAACAATGTTGATCTAGGGATTACATGTGAAAAGTTATCACTATTTGGGTGTGTTATCTTAGCATTGCGCATGAGTGGGGTTTCAATTTCCATCTTATATTGGGGGTTTTGAGTTCAATATTTTTTCATCTCTATTGTATATATTTTTGTTTCATCATTGATATACTCTTTTGTAAAGGTATTGTAATATTAATTTGTCACCTATTCTTGATTATAAATCTAAGATGTATCACCTTACATATTATATGATATTTACATGAGAGGGGGTTCTTCTAATTACTCTAAGATAAATTGAATCAAAATATTTCCACCAATTGTTGTCTCTAGAATATTAGAAACAAGGAATGTTCTCCATACATATGCATCAAGAATAAATAGGATAAAAAAGAGCGTTTATAGGAGGTTTGCATTATAAGGCCCCATAAAGCATATTATTCTCTCACAAGAATCCATTATTCTTAAAACCTTTAGTCTTTATTGGGACCATCCAAAAATAAAATAAAGTTACTATGCCATGCTCTTTGTAGATCAGAAATTGAGTATTATGCCATGCTTACATAGATAAGTTGTGGTATGTAATCTCATTAAGATAATGAGTGCATACATGAAGAAAACATTAAACATATTTTAATACATGAACTAAATTCTTATGTGATAATGACCAACAAGTAGAGAATATACATGTAGATACATATTTTCACATAGTAGAAAATTTAGATTATAATCACAAATGTCTGTAATTTAAGATTCAATATAATTGAAGTCTTAAATTGAATCATAACAATAATATGATGGTTTTATTTGCAGAGCATTACAATTATTCAATAAAATGCACATCCCCCCTTGCATGCTCCTTGAGATTATTTTCTAGCTTCTTTATTTCATTGGATTTCAATTCATTAATTTTTATATTTAAATATTTAATTTGAAAATAACACATATCAATCTCAATGGATGAATCATCAATGGTGTTCAACATCTCCTTTGTCACTATATCACTTTCTTGGTCTTGTCTTTCCAAATCCATTAGATTTTTGTTCTTATTTTCAATAGTTCTTTCTAATCCATCTATATTTTGGTATTTCCCCTAAACAGCTCATCCCCTATATGTCATTGAGTCATTCATATTTATTTCTTGGTATGAGAATGTTTTTCCAATATATAATACTTGTTTTTGAATTCCTTTCCATATGCAATATCATTAGCCATATAAATTACACTTTCCTCCAACTCAGTTATTGTCATGTTTTTATCTTCTATGGTTTTGGTTTAGAAGTGCAATATGTTCTTCTTGTTGAATCTTTAAACATTTTTTTCTTGGATGAGATTATGTACTAGTGCCTTTAATTTTTGTTGCATATCATCTTGTGTATTTTCTTTCTTGACTTCCAATTTGATATTAATTTCCTTTCATTCCAAAAAATTTCTTATGGGAATGATATTATTCTCCATGTAATTTTTTTTAGATAAGATAAAAAAGTTTGGTTTTAAACACGGACCAAAAAACCCCATACATAGAGGAGAAAGTTTTTAGAAACAAAAAAAAACAAAGCCATAAAGGCAGAGTCAAAAGAAACTTGACAACATGCCCCCACACAGACGGGCCAAACTACAAGAGTTTGCAAAATTCTCCATGTAATTTAAATTGTGCTTGCAATTTGATAGTATTTTCTTCAAATTCAATGAGTTTTTGTTGCATATTTCCTATCACGATGTATTTTTCTTCTATACATTTCTTAAGAGACATTATCTCCTCTCCCAACAACTTATTCACCCTAAGACCATTCCATATATTTGTTATTTCTATAAAAAATTCACTTGACCATTCCCTTATTTTTTTTCATGATTTATTAAAATCTGCATGACACAAGGGTGTAATATCTCCTCACACTCTCCATTATTCCATTTCCTCACAATTATTTTTATGTCCTATGCAAATTAGTTTGAGTTATTTACTTTTTGATTTTTTTTATGGTAAATAGTATTAAAATAACAATTTTATCAAATGTGCCATGATTTTTATTTTGAAAAACATATCTTCTCACCATATCAACAGTCTCACACCATGAAGAGGATAACTTTGCACTATAACAACTTTGAGATGGTGTTATTCCCTATGCTTCTTCCTCAGTCTCAAAGAACTCAGAAAGTATCTGATTGAAGATATGTCTCATTGGCCTCTTAAAATTTATGCATAGATTATCCCTATCATTTCTCAAGTTTGTAGCTTCAACAATGCTCTTTACAGATATTGTAATGTTGACTCCTTCCACATCTATCTTGCCATCTAGGGAGTCTTCCTTTCTTATGGGGATGTAATTTTATACAAATTGGCACACCTCTTTTTCATTGAAATTCAAAACCTTCACGATAAAGTTGCATAAACGACCCTAATTAACACATCCTCCGGTCCTTTGGAACTATGAATTTATGCCCCACCATATTCTTCCTTTCTGATTAGAGGCGACCATATTTTTCTCTTGCAAGCTATTATTTCATTCTTGGGCATTAGTGAAATTTCCTTCTACTTATTCTTCCTCTTTCCTTTTCTTATTATTTCAAACCACACAACACAACATGAATTTCACATGATAGCTTGACTTTCATCTACACTATATATATGCACATAAAGGTAGTCTTTTATGTTATCGATTATGTCAAATCAACATGATTTACAAGGTAGCTAATTATGAATGCATTTATTATATTGCATAAAAGACGCCTGATATATTTAAAAATGTAATGATTAATTATGTAACATGTATGCCGGTAGGAAAATACATTACACCTATAATGTGTTCGTTGGTAGGAAAATATTTTATACCATGAATTTTATGTCTACTGTGTTCGTTGGTAGGCCAATGACTTACACTGCATACTGACATTATGTAATGTGTTAGCTGATAGGAGAATACAATAATACATGTTATAAAACACAATGGAGGAGAATACATTAAATTATTAAAGGTACATTATGTAGTGTAATAAATGCCATTGTGCATTGAATCGACATATGACCTTTTGTTATTTCCAGAAATCACAAAATCCATTGAAGCCATTTGAAGGGTAGAATTAACAAGCTATTAAAGTTATTGAATCCATTCAAAGTTTATAATTCATGGACACTTATGAAGGAGTCCATTGAAGTATAAAACTCTCGTTGAAGAATGTTTAACCTTGAAAATGTGAGGGAAAGGAATAAGGGGTGACACCTGGAAGCCGTCAATGACACATGCTAATGATAGTGGGTATTGAAAGAGGAAAACAATTTCATCAAGGGAAGAAATGGATGAAGTTGCACACAAGGAAAGCAAGTGTTCATTTCTAAATAGGAGAACAACCATAAAATAAATTGAAAATGATATAAATGTAACACATTTCATGAAAATACTAACTCAACCGCTTCCTTGGATGACACAATTTCTAAGTTAAGAACAACTTGAGTTTCCCAATTTATCAACATGTCAGTTTGCTTTCTGGATGACGAGAAAATTAAGTTGATGATTGAAAATTAATGTCCAAAAGATGAAGCCATGATATTTAAAGGTACTTATTTAAAACTAACTCCCTAGTTGTTTTATAAGGTTTTTGGTTTACCCATGGATGATGAATCTGTTATGGAGCTATCTGTGAAAACCAAATTTAGGGATTATTTTATTGTAAAACATTTTGATGGTTTTCCTACTAAATTAATTAAGGACAAGGATTTTATTAAAGAATTTAATAAAAAAGTGTACAATAGTAATGTGCGAGTTTGTTCTTACAAGACTATTCCTTGTTGAAAAGAATACTAAAACAACCATGTGGATGGTTGTCTATGTTTTTAAACTTTTGAGAGGGGAAAGGTTAAACTAGGATGCACATGTTTCTTCTAGATTTAAATATAAATTACACAGAATATTTCAATAGGGGTTTGGGACTTTTACTTGTTCTTTATATGCCATGATATTCAATTGTTTGATTCAAGAAAATTCATTGGAAAGAGAAACACCTAACCAACATTCCATGTACCAGCTTATAGACAATATTGGTGCTCTTAAAACTGAACAATTAGATATAAAATTTAAATCCGAGAGTATTAGAAGAGTCAACAAGAACCATTCTTCTAATCTAGAGGATGAAGGTGATGTTTAATTTGTGATCCCTTTGAAACTCATAAGAAATATCTCTAGAATTAAGCAAGTTGTACTTGTAGATGATGTTGGTTATGGAAAAGAAGATGAAAATGCAAAGGAATATGATATGGAACCTTTGGGTTATGAGTTTTATAAAAAAATGGAAACAAAAATTCCCTGATCGGAAATCGAAACATCATTAATTCCAATTCCATCGATACGTTAAGTAGGTCCTAATATATGTAGTACTCGAGTGACTCAACCAAGAAAACTACATAATTTGATGAATAATATGGAAAGTACAAATGGAGACTCTACCCAAATTGTGGGTGTAAAACATTATAATGCCAATGTCCTAGGATATTAGGACTTTGATATTTTGGCAATCCTAATCAGATGAATATTACAACTTATTCTATCCAATCAAATCAAAGGCAACAATTTATAATGAAGAATATGAAATATGGATATGAATCTATAGATGAAGAAGTGGCTACACCAATAGTTGGTGTGCAATTTGATCAATAAATGCATGATATTCCTACTGAAAATGAATGTAAGAAGGTTATTGATGAAAAATTAAAATCCTATTACATGCCTTGATTCAATGGAGAAGGAGAAGAGTGAATTAATGAATGAGAATGATGTATTGAAGAGAAAGAATAATGAATTGAAAAATAATAACAAACAATTCAATAAAGAGTTAATGAAAAGGATATATTTCTAATGAAAGTTGCTACTTGTAAAAAATCATATGAGGAATAAAATAAATTTTTTCAAGTTGGTTACAACAAGGTCATTAATTCCATGGGATTGCGGGAAAATCAAATTGGTACATTGAAGCAAGAAATTGAAAATTTGAAGGAAAATAAAAATGTGATGATTCTACTTTTGAGCTTGCACGAACTAACTTCAGAATTGATTTATAGGGCATATGTCCCGTTTTATGAAAAAATAATAGTTGGGAATTAAATCTGAAACATTGAGGTTATCACAATCAAGAGCTGAGTTACATTGTGAGTCATCTACAAATGTGGTTGAAAAATCCCAAGTTCATGAAGGAGAGTAACCCCATGTACAGGTACAGATGGAGCCATACCACCCCTCGTGTTGATAAAATTAAGGAACCATAGAAGCCTTGTCTCAAGAAACTTAACGAACCAAAACAACATATGCAGGTGGAGGGAGATAAGGAAGGGCAATGAGAATCAACCGTGGGGAGTGCATGACTTATCATAGATGTTAATTGCTAATTATTAATTGAGACTTATTATGGTGACCAAATATAGTTGTTCATTGTTAATTGAACTTATTATGTCATGTTTAATTCATACTTGTTCTAATATGTTTCCTTTTTCCATGAAATGTTGAATTTAACAATTGCATTGTGAATTACATCTTATACTATAGAAGCATTAAATATTTGAAAATATTTATTCCCTTAGTATTTGAGAATATGTTTTTTCACTCGCTCTATCTAATCATTCATTTAATTAAGAAGTATGGAATGAACTAGGTGAACGATAAATCTCGTAGTACTTTTCATGTTGAATAATTTCCTAAAAGTGATCAAGATTAGATGGTGTAGAGTAGTAATTTGTTCAAGGGTGATTTCATCCCATATTTCATAACTATCAAATTTGATTTGATTGTGAGTTCATTTAAGTGATAGCAAATTTTTTGAGCTATACAATTGTACTGATTCCTTTTTTAATGATCTTTAATGGTATTATACAATCGATAGGTATATTCACTT
This sequence comes from Taxus chinensis, assembly GCA_019776745.2. NCBI lineage: Eukaryota > Viridiplantae > Streptophyta > Pinopsida > Cupressales > Taxaceae > Taxus > Taxus chinensis. The sequence goes on from CM034150.1 coordinate 693,535,638, forward strand.
ACATAGTGGTGAATTCACTTTATGTGGTTGAGAATATTAGCGAACTCATGTATTGACTATACTCTAGATGGTTTCTTCTTCAAGGATGTTATTTGATATTATAGTTCTCACCTTGTACTTTATTTTCATGTTGTCATTTCATATCTATTACACATGGATAAATTAATTAAAGTAGGAAAATTATTAGGATGCATGAATTATATTGTTGATCCATAGGGATCTAGAAAAACACCACTTCATTAGAGCAACCATGATCAAAAGGAAAACTTAAGAAAAATATGGAGAAAAAGGTTTAGTTACAGAACCGCCACTCTGTGCAGAGCGGCGGTTGTGTAACCACCATGGTAATTGTGTAACCATCCCTTTGCAAAACCTAGTTGTTACGTAATCACAGTGGCGGTTACCTAACTGCCCATTTGCAATCACCAACGGTCATGTCACTAAATAAAAAAAAATACATCCACGAACAATTGCGTATTTGAAGCTTTTGGAATGTGTCTCTTCCTTGTTTGACCCTTCCTATTCTCCATTATACGGGAGGACATATGAAGTAAGCTATAAAATTAAGAAGAACATGTGGATTTGATCATTGATTCATGGTAGAAGTGAGAAAGAAGACTTTGGTGCTGAAATTGATTTGTAGAAGAAAGGTGTATGAGTAGAGAAAACAAGTAGAGAGGGTGGAAGTAACATTGTTGTCTTCCTTCAACTTCTTGTAATTTGTATTCATTTCAATTGGCCAATATATAACTAGGAAGAAAGAGAAATTTCCCTTCCCGACTATTTTTACCTCAATCTGGGGGTTTCCTAGGATAAAAATATTGTCTTATGTGTTTGAATTGTTCATTCTTATTTGCTACAAAGTAATTTCTAAGTGCTAGAATTCATTCACTAACTTTCAGAACTGTCATTTTCAAGTAATTGGAAGTAGGAATAATAGTGTGTGGTTTTGTAAGTTTCCAAAGTAGAAGTTTACATATCATTTTGGTATCAGAGCTGATAATAATATCCAATGGGACTATGGTATTTCATTCTTGTGTGATTTGTATGACAGTGACAAGGTCTAAAGGAAAAGAAGTAATACCTTGTGATCCAGAGATATCTACAAAAAGGTGGAAACAAAGGATTAAAGATCAAATGGAAGAAGAGAACTTGGTCCGTAGAATTGAGATGCTAGAAAGCAATATGGATAAGGGTGTTTCAACACCAAAGGGAACTCTCATATCAACAAAGGACAATAGCAGCTAAGAAAGATTCCATAGACTCAGTGGTTCGATCTTTGGCCAAGAAGTTTGGCATAGAAAAGAGCCATGATGAGGAAGAAGATGTAAGATAACATGAAGAAGAAACTCCAGTTGAAAAGGGAAAGGTAAAATTTGATCATGCTCCTTTTAAAGTTGAAAATAAAGTTGAGATTAAAAGCTTTGAAGGACAAGTAGATGTAATTGCTAGATAAATGGTTAAAACAATTGGAGGTATTATTTTAGTGTGCATAATTTCACTGAGGCACAAAGGATTACCTTTGCATGTCTCAAGATGGAAGGACATGCTTTAGTTTGGTGGAAAAACCATCTAGCCACTTGTGGAAAGAAGAAGCATCCTATTGTAAGTTCTTGGGAGGGTTTTAAAGAATTGCTAAGGGAAATTTTTTATCCTATTGGCCATAAGACTGACCAGATGATTAAATTGTAGTATTTTAGAAAAAGAAGTGGTCAAAGTGTGCATGATTACACTATGGAATTTCAGAGGCAAGCCATGTTTCTCAATATGGACTTGGAGGATGAGGATATTCTTACCAAGTATTTGGGAGGACTTCACACTCACCTTCGAAGGAAGGTCATCTCCACAAATCCCAAGGATCTCAATGAAGCATGTGTGCAAACATACTACATAGATGATGAGAAGAAGCAAGGAGAAGTAGAGTCAAGGACAAAGCAATCAACAAATCAGCCAAAGAAAGAGCAAGGACAAACAAGTAACAAAGGTAAAAATACCACTACCACTTTGAATACTTGTAAAGATCCTAAGAATTTTTGCAAGAATTGTGATATCAATGGTCATACTAATGCTACATGTTGGAAGTTGCATCCAAATTACATCTAAAGAACCAAACCAAGGACTCCAAGAAGTCCATGAAATCTATAAAGAATAGATATGGAGGTAGAGATAGAGGATGATTCTGATGTAGATGAGAAGCTAGGATGTACAACCACCAACATGGATAACCATGAACAAGAGGAATAAATGAGTAAGCTATTTCAAATCAAAATCCAAATCAAGAGGACTAAAGGTAAATGATTTGGTTGATATTAGTTCTCAATCTAATTTTATTTATGATGCGGTTGTAAAGAAGCTTGGTATTGAAACTTATGAAGCATCCACATCCTTATCCTTTGGGATGGGTGAAGAAGGGTGTAGAAATTCAGGTAACGAAGATGTAAGTTCAATGTTTGGGATCAATTCTCAATATATAGATGTATTAGAAGCTGATGTAATTCCACTTGATGCATTTGATGTTGTTTTCGGGAGTCCTTACTTATATACCAGGGATTCTATATTCATGAGAAGGGAGAATTGATACAGATGGATCAAATATGGAGTCATTTACAACATTTGGCACACCAACGTAATTCAAAACTTGCTATGGTAAGTGCTAACCAAACAGAGAGACTAATTCAGGTAAATCATAATAAGTTTTGTTTACTTTTATGAAAATATAAACAAGATGGGATAAAAATTTCAGATATTTCTAACAAAGGGATGAAGGATTTGGATAACATAATTCAATATTTTCAGGAAGTGTTCCAAACTCCCAACGGGTTACCACCAAAATGAGAAGTGGATCATGAGATTCAAATTTTTCCAGAGTCCCCTCTACCAAATATTAGGTTGTATAGGAAATCCTTGTTAGAGAGTACAGAGGTAAAGAAACAACTCCAAGAGTTATTATACCAAGGGGTAATATGCCCAAGAACCTTCCATGTGGTTCACCTATTGTGATGGTGCCAAAGAAGGATGGTTTTTGGAGAATGTGCATTGAATACCATGCATTTGAACAATATTACCATTAAGATCAGATATCCACTCCCATGTATAGATGATCTCTTGGACCAACTTCAACATGAAAAGTTCTTTGCAAAGTTAGATCTCAAGTATGGTTATCACCAAGTCAGGATGAAGGAGGAGGATATATGGAAGACTTCCTTCAAAATGAAATAGGTTTTGTATGGGTGATTAACTCCAAAATTAACTAATATGTAGTATGTAGGGAAGTTATATCTAAGTATGAACAAATGTAAATAAAGTAAATCAATATAGTAAATAAGTATGTAAATGAGCTAAACAGTTATGCAGAAAATGAAATGCTAACCCTAATGTGCAAGAGAGAAGAGGAAAGAACTCAATTGAATATCAGATGCTCACGGGACTGTGTCGTAGATGCCTTGACTGAAAAATCTAGATGGTATTCATGACTATATAGAAGCTCCAAAAAGGATGGATATGGACTGATTCCTTAGACTGGAGCACCTGGGAAGGAACTGAGGCACCTACTGAGAATTTTGGTATACAAAATGGGCACCCTTGTCTGTGTAAAATCTTCTGAAACTGCTTGCATCTTCACTAGTCCTTGGCAGATGGTTTAAAACCCTCGTTGTCTTTTAACATCAGATTCACTATCCTTTACTGAAGTTGCCAATAATCCAAGATGATGTAAAAACTTGCAAAAGACAAAAAGAAGTATCAAAACCATTAAAAAAAAAGATGAAAATGAATTAAGTCAGAATGACCTCTTTGCCATAACAATGGGCTTACAAATTGAGCGCTGCTTACATTTCAAACCCAAATGTAGTTCTGGTGAATGTGTGCATAATGTGCCCTAGGTGCTCTTGTGCTAGTCACACTTTGTGAAAGTAGCGAGAAATAACTAAATGTAGACTTATTGTAATAGTATGTGTGCATGGAATAGAATATAATCCACCCTATGAAGTGTGATGTTGTCCTAGCACCTTCTCCTTGTGCCTTAATTGATGGAGCTATGTACATGCAAATGATCTCAATGCACATAGAAGGCAACTCTAGATGGATGAAGTAGTGAATAATGCTAGATCCCCCATTATGGTCTCATAATTTATATTTATAGTTGGTTGATCTTGATCTAATTTCATTGTTAACCCTGAAATGGCTGACCACCAAAATTATAAGACAGTAAATTGGCTTTAGAAAGAGACCAAATAGATGAAGGGAAAGTACAAAAGGGATTGGGGTGCCCTTGGTGGGATCAGGGTGCCCATGTGGGTTCCCCAATACTAATCTAGGTGCCCCAGTCGAGGCTAAAATAACGCAGGATGAAAAAGCTGATTGGGTTATATGCTTGCAAGAGGTCGGTAATAAAAAAATAATTTAGAAACAAGATAACCAAAAGATGGGGGTTAATTAGTAATTTCTTCACTCAAGAACATTCTAAATAGTAGTATGAGACTTAAAGGATAAATAATATCTAAAGTGCATGATTTTGTGACTACAATGAGTGGTTATTAATTCATTTAGTTTGTGTAATCCACCAACTATATTTATGAGATTGAAGAATGATGTATTGCAGGAATTCATAGATTCATGTGCCATTGTATATTTGGATGAGATTATGATTTTTAGTGCCACATGGGAGGAACATCTAACACATTTGCAACAAGTCTTGCAAGTTCTCAAGGAGAAACAACTGCTATGCAACATGAAGAAGTGTGAATTTTCTAGACAGTAACTTGTCTATCTTGGGAACATGGTTAGAGGAGGAGAGCTATGAGTGGATCCAAAGAAGGTGGAAGCCATCACCAATTGGACAAAACCAATGAGAGCCACAAAGACTAGGAGTTTTGTGGGAGCAGTACAATACATGAGGAAGTTCATTCTGGGCTTCTTTGTTATTGCAACACCTCTACACATAATGGCTGTAAAGAGTAAGGGTTTTGACTGGGGTAAGGAATAAGACAAGGCTTTTGAGTTATTAAAATACAAAATTAGTCATGCTCTAGTACTTTCTCTTCCTAATTTGTAGCATCCCTTTGAAGTAAAGATATATGCCAACGATTACGCTATGGGAGAAGTGTTGTTACAGGAGGTAAGTCAATATGCTATCATTATGAAAATTTCACTTCAGCAGTTAAGGGATATTCAATATATGATAAAGAGATGTATGCACTAGTTCAGGAAATAAAGAAATGGAAACATTATTTGTTTGGTAAAGAAACTATTGTGCACACTGACCAAAAACCTCTCCAGTATTTTCAAACACAGTCTAAATTGTAGCAGGCAAGGTACTACAAATGGATGGGGTTCCTTCAACAATTCCATTTGGTAATCAAGTATAAGAAATATAACACAAATTTGGTGGAAGACATGTTGTCTAGGCCACCGACACAGGAGAAAATCTCTAGTTTGACCACTATCTCTCATTTTGAGCCCTTCACGAAGGAAGCTTATGGAGAGGCATATGCTCAAGACAAATATTTTGGGGTAACATATCAACAGTTTAAGTCCAAAGGGGCTGAAAAGACAAGTATTGATGATTTTTATCTCAAAGATGGTATGCTCTACCGATGGGGTAAGATTTGTGTGCCAAAAGAAGAAAGGCTTATATTGATGAGGGAAACACATACCTCGAAAGTATCAGGACATTTTGGTGTTGGCAAAGACCATGGCCCACTTACAAAGGTATGTATATTGGCCCAATATGCAAGAAGAAGTATCTAAATTCATAAGAGGATGTAAATTTTTTTGTATTTGCAAGCCTAAAATTAGGAAGGAAGGTTTGTATATGCCTTTACCAGTCCCTACTCGACCTTGGGAGGATATATCTATGGATTTTGTAGGTGGACTACCTATGTCTAAACATGGCCATGATTATCTATATGTTGTTGTTGATAGATTTAGCAAAATGTGTGTTCTTATGGAATGTAAAAAGACAATAAAAGGACATGAGGCAACTAAAATTTCCTTTGCTAATGTATGGGTGCATTTTGGTTTGGCAAAGTTTATTGTTTCTGATAGAGATTTTAGGTTCTTGGGGAAGTTTTGGACTATTTTGTGGGACAAGATGGACACCAGGTTATAGAGAAGCACAACCTTCCATCCCCAAATGGATGGACAAACAGAGGTGCTAAACATGAATTTGGTACAACTAATTAGAGGGTATAATAGAAAATATCCACAGACTTGGGATGATTCCTTAGCCTACATTCATCATTCCTACAACAGGGTGGTACACACATCCACTATGTAGTCACCTTTTGAAGCATTCTTGGGGTATCTACCTACCAATCCACTAGACATTGTAGTTGGAAAACAAGAAGAAGGGGAGATACATGATTCAAAAGTGAATAGAGAAGTGAAGTTCATTGAGAGGATCCAAAAATCCATCTCAAGGTGAAAGAAAAATTGGAGAAGTCTCAAGCCAAGTACAAGGATAGGCATGATCAACATCGCAAGAGAGAAAAAGCTTCATGTTGGAGACAAGGTTTGGTTGTACTTGAGCAAGGAAATACTACAAGGTCAAGCAAGGAAACTCAAACCACTACGGTATGACCCCTTCACTATACTAGAGTAGGTTGGGAAAATGCTTTCAAACTTGATTTTCCACACTTCATGTGGATGTACTCAATAGTAAATTGTGAGAACTTGCACCTATATGAGCCATCCATGCTTGATGAAGAAGAAGAATGTCAGTTGCTACCTTCCATATAATATCACGTCTTGGATTCATGAGGTGAGTTAGAGGAATGTAGTGTTGTAACAGAAGGTCAGAGAAACAAGGAGAAGTCCACATGAATCTTGATAGGTTGGACTCAAGGGGAAGAAACCAAGGTAAGCCTGGTGGTACTCGAAGGAGAAAGTGAGGGAATTGTTTCCTCATCTACTTCCCCACTAAGCTATTGTAGGACCAAAATCCTCCTGAGTAGGGGAGGTGTGATCCACAGGGATCTAAAAAACACCACTTCATCAGAACAACTAGGATAAGAAGGAAAAATTAAACAAAAGAAGGAGAAAAAGGTTCAATTACAAAACCACCGCCTTGTGTAGAGTGGCAGTTACATAACCGCCATGATGGTTACATAACCGTCCCTCTGCACAGATCGAAAATTACGTAACCATCACATCGGTTACGTAACCATCACATCGGTTAAGTAACCATCACATCGGTTGTGTAACCACCGGTCTAGGTTCATTGAAGGTCTTTTCACTAAATAAAAACAAAAAAATACATCCATGAACAATCATGGATTTGAAGCATCTGGACTATGTCTCTTCCTTGTTTGTCCCTTCCTATTCCCTAGTGCACAGGAGGACATAGGAAGCAAGCTATAAAAGTAATAAGAGCATGTGGATTTGATCATTGATTTATGGGAGAAGTGAGCAAGAAGAATTTGGTGTAGTAATTGATTTGTAGAAGGAAGGTGTATGAGTAAAGAAAACAAGTAGAGAGGGTGGAAGTAACATTATTGTCTTCCTTCAAATTCTTGTAATTTTTATTCATTTTAATTGACCAATATATAACTGGGAAGAAAGAGTAATTTCCCTTTTTGACTTGTTTTTCCCTAAATATGGGGGTTTCTAGGATAAAAATATTGTGTGTGTGTTCAAATTATTCATTCTTATTTGCTGTAAATTAATTTCTAAGTGCTAGAATTCATTCACTAACTTTCAGAATTGTCATTTTCAAGTGAATCGAAAGTAGGAACAACAATGTGTGGTTTTGTAAGTTTCCAAAGTAGAAGTTTATAGATCAATCATATTCTTTTTCACTTTTCATTCGTAATTCATATGACACCAATTATCAAGTTGATTAACCTCCCCTAAGGAGGATTGTAATTTTAGGTTTTTTGATGAGTGATGTGATGTTGGAGTTCTAAATGGATTAAGAGAGAGATATATATATATATATATATATATATATATATATATATATGGTATTGAAGCCTATTTTATGATCTATCAATGTATTATGCTATCTTATACATGAAATGTGAACCGAAAATTCATGATCATTACTGAATGGGAAAAGTTATGGACCACATGATTTTATCTTTAATTAAAATGTATTCTATATTATACTTGGAAGTGAAATACTCAAAAAAATACGTTGTAATTTTTAGGGTTTTTACATATGGTCACTATTTTTACATAATAGTTCCTTTAAAATAACTTTGTTATGAAAAAGATAGCTTTCAATCATTAGTATTTAATTTTCAATCACAATACATATTTCAAGCATATTGAAGTTATGACTTTGAATTTAGGTAGAATTTGATAAATTATGTCACCATTCTACATACAATGATTCATGCTTACCCTTGGATGCATATTTTGTTTTTCTTGTTTTTTTCTAGTTCGTAGAATCTTTCTATGATCTCACTTACTTCTTCTTCTATTTGAAACACGTGCTTATTCAATTTCAATCAGACTTGTTGTTGGGTCACTATTTACCTCGGACATGATCCCTATTTCACAAAAATGGTGTTGACAAAAGATCAGAGTCCTTCATTGTATTTTTTTGACCAATACCCCTCATGTCATTTTCTGAAGACGAGGGCAAGTTGATTAAATAAAATAATATAATTTCTCAAAACACTAATTCAAATAATAAACATCATTACTAGCTTGTGATTCAATTACGCATTTTGGGGAAATAATACCATGTTACAATGTTTGATATCCTCCATTTTCCACTTTTTTCCAAATTGGTGTGCTTCAATATGGGCCTATTCACCAATTTTGTTTATGGATCTTGTTCTTGGAAGGTAGTAAATTTTGTTTGTGCACTCAATTATGCTTTTTTAGCCTATTGTTTTCTTGAGTTAAAACCTTGTTTCATTTCTTTAGATTTAATACCACAAAAATGAGATGCCTAATCCATTGCCCTACTAATTATGATTTTCCCTGGGTCTTCTCGTATTTGACCCTAAGTTGGGATTTAATGTTTGGAGGAAAGAATTTTCTTTGCACCATCATTTCAATTATACCTTTTGATATATTGAGCACCTTGAAGAATTGGGCTCTCATCTCCATGAACGAACAAATTTGATCATGTTTCAATATGTTTCTAAACTCTAGAGGAGTGCCTCTTCCTCCACCAGAGTTGGTATTCAAAATTTTCATCTCTCAATGTTTATGCTCAATAACCTCATTCCTTAACCAACCCAATGTAAAGGGTGACATCACTTTGTCATTTGGAAGGCATGGAAACCTTGAGCATGCATATAAAGAGCCATATCCTCTCCTAGACACAAAGAATACAACTAAATTTACTCACTAGATACATTTCTAATCATATGAATAATGAATACACAATTCAATTCCATGCAGTATACAATAGTATAAGTAATCAAAATCCAATAAAACCAAGAGTTTTTATACCTATCCTCATATTCAATTATTGTGGTATCATCTGGCCTTCTAGATAGTTGTAAATACAATATGTGGAAAGATATATAACAATGCCAAATTCTGACAAGTTTTATATACTCTTGTTCATCTAGAACGCCTTCGATTACCTAGTAAAGAAAAATAGGGAATGGATTTTAGATTGAAGTCACTGAACAATTTTTTAAAAATAAAAATAAAATTTACTAACGTTTAAAATGATTTCATGTCGAATGAAAATCTTGTCAAAAATTGAACCATCTTATTATTCGTAGTTAATATCCTTATAATCTTGACCTTTATAATGGTATGGCTGATCCAACCTATATGAAATCCCTGTTTTTATATTTCATGCCAAATCATAATAAATTTATATTTCTCATGTTTCTTGGATGGATATTTCTTGTCGTAATCTTGTGTTATCTTTTAAAATTCATAAATAATCTTCACAACAATTCAAGCTCCAACATGGTGAGCAAAATAAACAAGGCCATCATCCCAAGTGTAAGATGTAAATGATAGTTTTCACTAAACAATTCCAAGATGGGTTGTATGTTAGACATAAATTTGTGTATAAAATTGAAATTGACGTTGTGACATGAAATGTATCTTTTCATCATTGATTCTATTAAAAATATAGTTTTTCATAACTATTAATTCACAACCACCTAATAATGGGTCGAAATCTACAATGCACTCATCAAATTGATATTACTATTTTTTTCTTGCATCCAACTCAGGGTCTAGTTCATGCTGGTTATTTTTTTCATTATCAAGAAAATACTATTGGAAATTGACAAAGCATTGTCGAGAAAATAAGACTAGAATTCAACAACACTTAGTAACATAAACAATAATTTAAAAAGTATTATTCTGGTACTTTCCTAGAGAAAGTTTGGTGTCATTGTGTATAACATGGAAATAGTGCGAAAAACATCACCATCACTTATAGCATGCTTCTTTGTAACCATGTGCATGTCTTTCTTTAGGATTGTGCACTATAAAAAAATTCATTTCCCATAGCTGAAACTTTATGATTGCATACAGAATTGGCGCAACCATATAATCATGTCATTTATACAATTTCACTTTTACATCCCTATCATTAAGCATCTTAATTCCATTTTGGTAGAGCGATAATAAATTATTCATTATGTTCTTTGGATTTGCAAGATCAATAACATGGGCTAAAACCTGTTTATACTCCTCCTTACCATCAAAATTTACTAGGCTTATGCAAGAAACAAAACTCTTATCTTGAAGTAGATCATGTAATACCTCACACACCTAACTACCTCTATCATAATGGAGATGAGAATCAAAACCAAGATTAAAATCAACTTAATCAACTCAAGATACAATTATTTTCTCATATGAATTAACCATAAAAGATGCATACGAATTTACGTCCTTACCTTTAACACACACTGTAACATCATCTATTTTGTCTCAACCCATATTCATTTCCTCATCCTCTTTGGCCCACAACTTCATCTCCTCACAATTTGAGGTTGCATTAATCCATTGAAGCACTCTATGAGTGTCAGTGTATTTTAAGTATGTCAATTTATTATGAGTCATGCTTGATTCAACAAACACCGATGCTAACTTACAAGGCTTAACATCATTGTGGATCTCATCCATAACAATTGATGTATTTTTTTCCAATAATTTATCAAAGTGCACAATCACGTCTTCCATTGCAGATTTTTCATTATTTACTTATGTAATAAGCAATTGCACTAATAATTTCATTTTCATCCACATCATCAAAGGATTTCCCAGAGAAATTTGACCCGATGTCCCTAAATAATTTCGTTCCCTCCACCATTTAATGATAATTACATTTTGAGCCTTTTAATGGTTTATAAAGCCTTTTATTGATCGTCCATTTTGACCTTATATTATCTCACATCATATATCCTTCAGTTACATCAAGTGCATTTTTGTTCATCACTTATGACATTGGATTTACCACATTCATTTGTCGCATCCAAATGTGCACCAATTTTATCTTTTTTCTCATTTTATCTAAAAGATATTTGACGACTAACTTGTTGTAGAAGAACACCCATGTTTTTAATTGGAAGACATAATGCGAAGGAAGTTTGATGTCCTACCATGTTCATTTGATGACATACCATGGAGGGTGTTTGATGTCTTTCACGTTAAATGGAGTTTGATGTCCTATCATGGAGGGGGGTTGATGGCTTGTCATGTTGAATGGAGTTTGATGTCTTTCCATGAAGGGAGGTTGATGGCTTGCCATGTTGAATGGATTTTGATGTCTTACAATGAAGGGAGACTTATGACATGCCATGTTGAGTGGAGTTTGATGATATGCCATGTTGAATAGATTTTGATGACCTACCATCAAGTGAGTTTGATGGCTTGCCAGATTGAATACAGTTTGATTCCCCACCATTAAAGGATCTTGAAATAGAGTCTGAGGTAGGTTGTTCCTTAGTTTACCTTTGTTAGTAACTTTCATGAGAGGGAAGATGTTGTAGTGTTTTCTCTCAGAAGGGTTGAGTGCAGTTCATATCAACTAGATTTTATTTTTTCAGGACTACTATTAGGATGTTGAGAATCATTGCCAATCATTACATTGAAATTTTTTGGTGCAAGTATAATTATTTTTCCTATAGGTTCAGTGTATTATTGAATATTGATTTGTGGTAATAAGGAAAGATAAATCATTTCATTTACATTTTTAGGTCATTCTCTTCTTCACAAAGTAATTTGTGATGCATTTTGGTTTGTAGAATTTTCGATTGTAAAAAAATGCTAGAAAAGAAATAAAACTCAACTATAAGTGGACTTTAATAAAAAAAATATGATGACAAGTCAATTCATTGTATGATACATACTTTTTTTTGTACTAGAAATTTAAAGTTAATTTATAGAATCTTTTTACAATAATATAGGTAAAAAATTGATTAAAACATACACAAATATGTTATAACTCATATAAACAACTTTTCATATTTGAAAACTATGATTTACATGAACAAAATCTCCGCTAGAGAGGATATAAGAGAAAATGTGGGAGTACAAGTGGAACATGAATATCAACCAATAAATTCACTCTTCAATTCCTCTTTATAGTGTTGGAGAAGATAAAGACATAAAGGGGGGATATGCTAATCCAAAAAAGGTAAATTATCCATGATTTGGGCATAGATATTTTTACCAAAACCTCCCATTCCAAAAAATTAAAATATGTAAGACATGAAGAGAACATTTATCTCTTTCTCTAGGCCATGGAATAAGGAAATTTCTATAATTGTGGAGATTTCTTTCCATCTTTTATGGTAATCCGAAAGTTACATTCACATACATATATAAATAGAAATTTCTAAAAAAAATTGAAAGAAGTATTTCCTTATCTACCTCTAACAAACGAGATTTCAGATTACTAGATTGTGAATGCTGACTTAGATCTCCACCACATGTTTGGATTTCTCTATCAGAAATGACATTGCAGATATATTCACCTTTTTGAGAGAATAAAATTAGTATGTTATTGATCCGTAAATTTCTACTTTGGAACTCTACGAATCACACAACTATGCTGTTCCATTTTCAACATTGGAAAATGGCAAATTTTCTTGAAAATTAGAGCTTCATGACTGATTATCTAGTGCTATAGAAAGGAAATTGTAGAGAAGGAAATAATTCAAACTTCAACACCAAAAATTTTATCCTAGAAACCTCCAATGGAGGAAAACCAGTCGGGAAGGGACACTACTCTTTCTTCCCACTTTTATTGGTCTAATATAGACAATTACATATTACAATAAGTATGAAAAGAAGCAACAATGTAAACCTTCTCTCTAATTAATTTCTTGATCTGTTTCTACACTCTACTCCTACAATTCCATTCCAGCACTAAAGATCTTACTCAATGCTCTCATTAGACTCTGCTTCTCGATCTCTATGGATCTTCGAATGCCTATTTTCTTGTTCTTTTCATGCATTTATAGGCCTTCACATGTCCTCATGTGCACTGGAGAATGTGAAAGACATGGAAGGGAAGAGACACAATTGGGTGCTTCAAATTCACGTCCATTCACGTTCTATTCTTCTTTTTTGTTTGAAAGTATCAGGACCGCCGCCATGAGTAGACTGGCGGTTTCAAGACCGTCATCTTGCAGGGTGGCGGTTCCTTCTAGAACCTCAGTTTACCTCATTTTTCTCACTTTTCGTGTTTCTCCTTCTTAATGTTGATGGAACTGATGAAGTGGTGTGTTTTTCTGGATCCCTATGGATCATACCTCCCCTACTTAGGAGGATTTTGGTCTCACAAAAGCTTAGTGGGGGAGTGGTAGATGAATCAAATTCCTCTCATGCTCATTTGAGTACCACTGGGTCTGCCTTGGTGTCTTCTCTCGTCCAACCTGTAAAGACTCCTGTGTATCTCTAGTTTGTTGTTCCAGTGCTACATCCTCCTCTGAGTTTCCTCGAGTACAATCCTCCTTGGAAGGTAACTTCTGTATCTTTCCTTCTTTTTCATGCATAAATGGCGTTAGTGGATGCGAGCTCTTGCAACTTACTATTGCGTGCATATACATGAAGTATAGCCTGAAGGTTTCTTCTCCAACTTGCTCAAGTATGGCGAAGGTCCCATACTATAGTGGTTTAGTCCTTGCCTATCTTTATTTCTTGAAATGGATTGGCTGAATCTCTCCAAGTACGCTGTTGCTTTATTCGCCACTGTTCCTTGTATCTCCTCTTCTTCTTACTGCCCCACAGTCAGGTCCAGTGAATCCGTAGGTAGATACGGTTACTGCATAGAGGAAGTTTGTTTTTCTCCTTGAATGAGCAGTTCCTGTGGTGGCTTCTTCTCAAAAAGTGACAAGTGCTATCTAGAGTCTCCATCCTTTAGTCATAAATATCCATGCTCTCACGCCCATTTTGTTTTTCTTCCATTGAAAGAAAATAAAACTAACAATTTTCCTGAATAAGTCTTGGTGCTTGGTTGGCACTTACCATACCTTTCTTTGATTTTCCATAGTGTGCTCTGATGTTAAATCTGACTCCGTCCTTGATCCATCTATACTAGTTATCCCTCCTTGTGAACACAACATCCCTGACATATAAGTAAGGACTTCCGAAGACAATGTCAAATGCATCAAGTGGAATAATATCAGCCTCTAATACATCTATGTATTGGGTATTTATCCCAAACTGAAACTTACACTTCCTTGTAACTTGTGTTTCTACACCCTTCTTCACCCATCCCAGTGGGTATGGATGTGGATGTGCGTAAGTCTCTAGACCAAGCTATTCTATAACCACATCAGAAATCAAATTTGACTGAGAACCAGAATCTACTAAAGTGTTCACCTTAGTCTTCTTGATTTGGATTCTGATTTGAAATAACTTACTCATCTCTTCTTCTTCTGCTGCATCGTAAATGTTAGTGGCCATGCATCCCAGCCTCTTGTCTACATCTGAATCATCCTCAATCTCCACCTCTCTATCTGTCTTCATAGTGGACATGGATTTCTTGGAATCCTTGGTTTGGTGCTTTGGGTGCAATTCCAAATGCAACTTCCAACATGTGGCGTCAATATGTACATTTGCATCACAATTATTACATAAATTCTTAGGATCTTTACAAGTATGCAAAGTAGTAGCGGTATGTTTACCTTTCCATTTATCTCTGCTACTTGTCTTCCCTTGTTCTTTTTCATGTTGTTCTGTTGACTAGTCTCCCTTTGGCTCTATTTCTCCTTGCTTCTTCTCGTCATCAATGTAGTATGCTTGTACATAGGCTTCATTGAGATCCTTGGGCTTCGTGGAGATTACCTTCCTCCAAAGGTGAGTGTGAAGTCCTCCCAAATACTTGGTCAGAATGTCCTCATCCTCCAAGTCCATATTAAGCACCATGACTTGTCTCCAAAATTCTGTAGTGTAGTCTTACACGCTTTGACTGCCGCCCTGTCTAAAGTACTACCAATTAATCATCATATTAGTCTTATGGCCAATAGGATAGAAGTTAGCTCTAATCAATTCTTTATAACCTTTCCAAGTACTGATCATGGGGACGTTGCTTCTTCTCACAAGTGGCTAGATGGGTTTCCCACCAAACTAGAGCATGACCTTCCATTTTGAGATGTGCAAAGGTGACCCTTTGTGCCTCAGTGACATTATATACACTAAAGTAGACTTCCAACTATTTTAGCCATTTATCCAGTAATTCTGCATCTACTTGTCCTTCAAAATTCTTTATTTCCACTTTCATTTCAACTTTAAAATGTGTATGTGTAGATTTTACCTTCTCGCTTACAATTGGTGTCTCTTCATGCTCTTCCCATTCTTCCTCTTCGTGGATCTTTCCGATACCAATTTTTTTTGGCTAGTGCTCGAACCACCGAGTCCATGGAATCTTGCTTAACTGAATCCGTCTTTTACAGATCTGAAAGCTCTTCTTGTTTTCTATGCAATCTATCCATCATGGTCTCTAACATCTCGACTCTACGGACCAAGTTCTCTTTCTCCATTTGAGCTCAAATTCTCTTTTTCCACTTCTTTGTAGAAATATATGGCTCGCAAGGTAAAAATTCTTCACCTTTGGACCTTGGCATTGTCATACAAAATCACAAGAAAGATTCGAATACCATGGTCCTAGATATATAATCAGCTCTGATACCAAAATGATCCGTAAACTTCTACTTTGGAACTCCTTGAATCACACAACTATGCTGTTCTACTTTCAAATTTGGAAAATGACAGATTTTCTTGAAAATTAGAGCTTCGTGATTGATTATCTAGTGCTGTAGAAAGGAAATTACAAAGAAGGAAATAATTCAAACTTCAACACCAACAATTTTATCCTGGAAATCTCCAATGGAGGAAAACTAGTCGGGAAGGGAAAATGCTCTTTCTTCCCACTTTTATTGGTCTAATATAGACAATTACAGATTACAATAACTATGAAAAGAAGCAAGAATGTAAACCTTCTCTCCAATTACTTGCTTTCTTTGTTTCTACACATTGCTCCTACAATTCAATTCTAGCACTTAAGATCTTGCTCACTGCTTTCATTAGACTCTGCTTCTTGATCTCTCTGGATCTTTGAATGCCTATTCTCTTGTTCCTTTCATGCATTTATAGGCCTTCACATGTCGTCCTATGCACTGGAGAATGTGAAAGGGATGGAAGGGAAGAGACATGACTGGGCGCTTCAAATTCATGTCCATTCATGTTCCATTCTTCTTTTCTGTTTGAAAGTATCAGGACCACCGCCTTGAGCAGACCGGTGGTCTTAGGACCCCCACCATGGCTGGGCGGCAGGTTCAGGACTACCACCCTACAGGGCAGTGGTTCTAAAACCGCCGCTCTGCACAGAGCTGCGGTTCCTTCGAGAACCTCTGTTTACCTCATTTTTCTCACTTTTCTTGTTTCTCCTTCTTGGTGTTGATGGAACTGATGAAGTGGTGTGTTTTTTTGGATCCCTATGGATCATTTATCGACAACCAATGGACATTAATTATTTATAAGCCTACTAGACAAAACAAACTAATGCATATGCATTGGCTTATCAGATAAAATTTTACCCACATATGTATTCACATACTAGTGAACATCCTTATTATCCAAGGAACAAACATGATTACGTACGTATTCACCTTTCATATAACCTTTATGTTAGCCTAAAGGAGAACATACATTTCCTCCAAAGAATAAACATGATTGAGTATGTATTTACCTATTGTCTAACATTTATGTCCGGATATGTATTCGCTATCGGTGAACATACTTTTTATCCAAGGAAAAGAAATGGCTTCATATAAATTTGATGCAGATGAGGAAAACCAATGATGATATAACACCAAAAAAATTAGACCGAAGATCATCAAAACCATCAAAACATGTAAGAGCTTGAGAACTTCAAAATGCATACAAGGCCAATTTCTTATTTTTACTAATTCAAGGGATAATTTCACTTGTTCTTAGTTAAATGTCATCAAATCAACATGTATTTCAACCTTTAAAAGGATTCAATACTTTAATTCATCACATTCACCTTTATAACCTTGTTAAGAGCTACTAGCCCTTCTTGACTATAAACCTTATTGTCTGGAACATTAAAAAAGGACTTAGAAAATTATGAATACCATTTCAAGTACCTGTTATGGGCTTTATAACTCCTCACCAATTTCTAGACCCGAAATCCAAGTGCAACCACTTCAATTATCCTTCTACAGTTTGCAATTAGGTATCTCTAGTAGCCCTATTTTTCACTAAACCTTATTTTTCTAAAAAAATCATGAAGAGTTAAAGGAAATAAATCATATTCTAATATACTATTTATGGGTTTCTTGATTCATGCCAAATTTTAGATTCTGACTCCTCAAGGAAGTCCTTCAACCACCTTTCACTAAGCATAATTAAGTCTCTTTATTAGGTCTACAATATTAAATACAAAGTTTATAAGGAAATAGTGCCTTTTTTTGTTTCATAAGATTCTCAATCACTTTTAATAGTTTTAATACCTCCTTATAATCTTCCTCATCACCTTTATAGGTCCTTATGCATCATTCATACCCAAATCACAAGAAATATACAATTTACAACCATGCTCACGTTTGCACCTCATTGGTTTGCTTGTAGCTTGTCTACATTGCATGAAATTTATTACTTCTAAACCTTTCTTTCCCATTATATATTCTCTCCATACTTTTATAACACCTTGATTATGTTTGAATGTTTTCATACAATTCCTATAAATTTCTTATTCAAATTAGCTCTTTATTCTAGTTTTAACTGTTATGAGACATGGTATATGATTGTTTTCCAAGTTTTCTATCCTAAGTATCGTAAGTTTATTATTAAAACCATTCTCACAACTTAATTGGACCTCCATGCACCTCATGTACAAGTTTCAATAAGCTTTAGAGAGATATCTTAGTTATTTATTTTTTTCCTTTTTTAGAATCTCAAGATTGGGTTGTTCATAAACAATCAAACTAAGAATCCATCGTTTGAATTACAAGAACTTTTTTATTCAAACTTGAAAATTATTTAAATACTTGTTTGCAACTTACTCCACCATCATTCCAAGTTTTATTCCTTTTAACTGGTTAACATACTAGTTATGTGTGTTTTTTGCATAAGACTAGTTATAGATTGTGACTGGACTGTGCTTTCTAATTTAGAGTCCTTGAAACCTCAATTTATCTTCCTCATATTTCATCCACACTTTCTGTTATCACTAATAATACATGAACACTAAGTTTTAGCAAAATTCGCTGGATACTTTTGAAGTTATGCTCAATTTTTGACTTCCAAACCCTAGAACAGGGTATATAGACCGATGGCACTTATTTGTGGGTTATTTTTGTTTTCCTATTTTCCCAAGATTTTTCAAGACTCCAAATGATTTTGCACAACCTTATAAAATTTCCTCAAAACCTTTCAGGATTTTACAAACGTTCTTATCTCTATATCAATCTATAAAGTCATTCAATCATCAAGATACATTCTTGACTTGACCTTGTTTAGTGAGTTTTTTTAGTTTACTGGTATAATCTTTGATGTATATTCAAATTCTATTCAATAACCTTATTAACATGGCGTAAACATAATTATAAGTATTTTAAACTCAATAGTTTCACAAAAGATGATTTAATCCTCTAAGCTTTAATCAACATCTTCTCAACCTGACCTGTCATCCACACCAAATGATTTGAAAACCTTATTCATTTCCATAAAAGTGCATCCTTGTAGAAATTGTCTCAAAACCCAAGGATTATATTAATATTTAATATGATAACACCATCATAAATTAATCAATCTCAATCATAATCAAGTCATATAAGAACAATATTCATTTACCTCACAATTCCAATATCAAGATTATTTTGCAAAATCCTTCATTCAATTGCATTTGATAATTTTCATGAACAAGTCTTTGAGACATCTTGGCTCTCTCCACATGTGAATAAAACCCTTACTTTACTATTTTAACCCTATCCAACTCGTCTAATTCGAATACCTCTTTTTATGACCAAGAAGAGGTAGTTACATTTTGACTCTAGTAACCTAACTATTTTAAGGACTAACCTAAGCATATGAAACCCTACCTACAAGGATGAAAACACGTGATTTACATCATATATGGTTCTTGATGACCCATTTATATAATTAATTCTTCCTAATCTAACCCCTAGACCACTAAACACAACTAGACAATTCTAATATTCAAAATTGTTGAATTTGGAGGGAAACTCGAAAATCGCCTTTTTACAAGCCAAGAGGGACCCAAATAGACTAGGGTCCACCCATAACACATAAGATGACCACCTAAACCTAACTCACTCCAAAATTACAATGATTTTTTTTTTTTGGTATTTACAATAAATTATGCTCATATCATACTCCCCAAGTGGGAAGATTTGAGGTCTTGCTCAAATATTTGTTTTTCTTTCTTGTCTTGTAAATTATTTGCTTCTTTAACTTTTATCTCTTATTCTTATTTTCAAATCCAAATGTCATGAATTTTCCATTTATTTTCTCAGTATTCTTCTTCTTAGCTTATTGTTTGTCTTGCATTTTCTTATCTCTTTCTCCATTCTTTATTTTCTTTTCATCTTCAACTCTCAACTGTAATATGAAATCGGGTTCATGCTTGTCTTCATCCTCCCATGTATTCTTCAAAATTGATTTAGTTTGTCCTTCATCTTATTTGACATCTTGTTCTTCATTTAGGATCTTCATAAACTCTATCTCTTCTTTTTTATAGTCTTCTTAATCTTTAAAAAATTATGAGTTTTCTGATTCCATCATGATTTCTTTTCCAAACTAACTCTTCTTTTGTTGTAAGTTCATTATCCTCTTCATCTCTTCTTTCTTATTTAAAGGATTTTGGTCTTCTATGTATTCTTTCAATACAATTTTTAGGGACTTCATATCTCCATTTTGTTCACCTGCATTCACACATGAAAAAACAATATCAAAATGAAAATTTGGAGGCCATATAGCCTCTTAAGAAGCTCCTTGCAAGAGCTCTTGTTCATCTTATTTTTGATGTTCTTATTCTTTACTATTTTTATCTTCTTCTTCTCCTAATAACACACCCACTTATGGATAGAATTTTTTTCCTTCATACATCTTTGTATTTTTCTTCTTTCATCTCTTTTCCAAACAACTAATTTCTTTATCCTTCTTTCTACAAGCCATTCTATATGCCATTACACTCTTTTCTTCATACTCCAACCAATAACTTGGTTTTCCTCCATGCTTATTTCTATCATCAAATTTAAAATATTCCTCTATCTCTTTAATTTCAGCATCCATCTCTTCATTTGTCATACTCTATTTTCTTACACTCTCTTTCAACTTACTGTGGTAGCCATCTGGAAAGAAACCCTTCATACTTTCAAACTCTCTTTTCTTCTCTATTTCTTCTTCACAAGAAGGTATTTTTCACCTTGATTTTTCCTAGTACATCACCCTAGGCCTTACCTAGTCTTTTGGCACTTATTTTCTTCTCTCACAACCTCCAAGTTTATTTCACCTTGGAATTATTCTTATATTCTTTCTATCTTCTTCTTTAAGCCTTCAATGGCTAAGGTTTTTTTACATACCACTTCACTATCTATCTTCAACCTTCTTCACTTTAATAACACCTATTCTTCTTACTTCCAAAGAGAAAACCTTCTCTAATACCACTATGATGCAGAGGAGGAAAACCAAATTCTAATACAACACCACCAAAGTTAGATCTCAAGATCACCAAAATCATCAAAATATGTAAGAGCTCAAGAACTTCACAATGGGGTACAAGGACAATTTATTAATTTTAGTACTGATTCAAGGGATAATTCTACTTTTTCTTAGTTCAATTTCATCAAATTAACATGTATCAAAACCTTCAAAAGGATTCAAAACTTCATTTTCATCATATTCACCTTTATAACCTTGTTAAGAGCTACTATCCCTTCTTGACTGTAAACCTTATTATCTAGAATATTTCACAAGGACTTAGAAAATTATGAATACCTTTTCAAGTACCCTTTATGGGCTTACAATTCCTCACCAAATTTATATGCTTGAACTCCACGCTGTAACCATCTTCAACTAACCTTTCTACCATTTGTAATTAAGTCTCTCTAGTAGTCCTTATTTTTCACTAAACCTTATTGTTTTGAACAAATCATGAACAGTTAAAGGAAACAAATCATATTCTTAGATACCTTTTATGGGTATCTTTATTCATGCTAAATTTAAAGTTATAACACTAAGTATAACTCTTTCAACTCACTCACCTTTCCACTAGGCATAATTAGGTCTCCAAGGTTAAATACATAGTTTACAAGGGAATAATGCCTTTGCTAGTTTCATAAGCTTTTAAATCACTATTAATAGTGGTTTGAACATACCCACTTATAACCTTCCTTACAATCCTTTCCAGGTCTTTAGGACTCATTCATACCCCCCAAAATCACAACAATACACAATTTAGTTTCAAACTCTATTCTTACCTCACTAATTTGTTTGTAGCTTGTCTACATTTCATGACATTTATTCACCTTCTAAAAATTTCTTTCCCACTAGTCCATATTGTTTGTAGTACATATTGGATTGTCTAAATTTCTATGACAATTTATTACTTCTAAAAATTTATTTCCCACTCAATAAATTATCCACACCTTCATAATCACCTTGGTTATGTTTGAATGCTTTCATACACTAACTATAAGTTTCTTCTTCAAATTAGATCTTTATACTAGCTTTGACTATTATGAGACAGGGTATATACTATTTTTCAAGTTTTTAACCTAATTACATTATGTTTATTCTATGCAAACTGATGCTAAAAATTTAATTGGAACTCCATCTACCTCATGTACAAGTTTTAATAAGCTTTAGAGAGATATCTTAGTGTTTTCCCCAATTCTTTTCCTTGTTTGAAACCCTTTAGACTTGATTTCTCATACATGAAAATACATTACTCAGAATCCATCCTTTGTACTTACAAGAACTTACTTCCACCTTGTTTATCAAATTTTAGTCCTTTTAACTGGTTAAACAAATTAGTTACATGCGTTTTTCTTCATACTCTTAGGAAAAGATATGTGATTGGTATGTGTTTTATAATTTAGAGTCATTGAAAACCTAAATTTATCTTCATAAAAATTCATACACATTATCCTTAGTCCTAATACTACATTTTTACCAAATTATTAGCAAGAATCACTTGATAATTTTGAAGTTATGCTCACTTTTTGACTTCCAAACCCTAGAATAGGGTATATAGATTGAGAGGTACTTATTTATGGGTTATTTTTATTTTCCTAGTTTTCCCAATTCTTTTCAAGACTCAAAATTATTCTACACAACCTTATAACATTTCCTCAAAACCTTTCAATATTCTCCAATGTTATACTCTTATCTCTTATAAATTCAGTAAGTCCCTCTAAATGCCATTCAATACCAGTCAATATACAAGACTTGACATGACTAAGTCTTTACTGAGTTTCTCAAAGTTTATTTGAAATATTATTTGATGAATATTAAAATTATATTAAATATAATTCTTATTAACATGAGTAAAGCATACAAGTGCTCTTAGTTCTCAATACTTTCACAAGAATCATTCAATCCTTCATATCTTACAATACAACATCTTCACAATCCTGTCCTGTCAACCACACTAAATGCCTCTGAAAACCTCACTCATATTCCATAAAAGTGCATCCATGTAGCAATTGTCTTGTATACACCAAAGGATTATATTCATAGTTAAGATGATAAAACTAATCATGAATTAATCAATCTCAATAGTAATCAAGTCATATAAAAACAATATCCATTTACCTCACAATTTCAATAGTAAGATTATTTTGTAAAATGCTTCATTTACATGTATCTTGCTAATTTTCATGAATACATACAGGTCTCTTGAGCTTCCAAATTGGATCTCTTCACACATGAATACGACCGTTCCTTCACTATTTTAAACCCTAACTAACACCTCTCATTTGAATACCTCATTTTATGACCAAGAAGAGGTAGTTACATTTTGACTCTAGTAACCTAACTATGGTAAGGACTAACCCAAGGCATATGAAACCCTACCTACAAGGATGGAAGCACAAATCACATGGTTTACATCATATATGGCTCTTGACGATCCATTTACATCATTTATGCTTCCTAAATCTAACACCTAGACCACTAAACACAACTAGAAGAATTCAAATATTAAAAATGGTGGATTTTGGAGGGAAACTCCAAAATCACCTTTTTACAAGCCAAGAGGGATCCAAATAGACTAGAATCTACCCCAAAACACCTAAGATGACAACCTAAACCTAACTCACTCCAAAAGTACAATAAAAACAAAAAATTTGGTATTTACAAGAAATGTTGCTCTTGCATCAGTATTCACCTATCGGCTAACATTTATGTTCACATATGTATTTGAATGTCGCTGAACATAGTGTTTTATTTCTTTTTCTATTTGGGATGACTTCCAATCATATAATTCAATAAAAAAATAAAAAAAGAAAGATGATCAATATAATATTTTTAAAAGAGAGTTTCACAACATTTACTAGACAAGATTTGATACATGCAAATAAGTGAGGGTCAATTTCAATTGATTGAATATTTGTTTAAAGTGATTGTCTAAAATAACAAGATAGACAACATGAAATGAAATGAAATTGATTATAAATATACTTATCTTCAAATAAAAGTGAAAATAGTAATTTACCCGCCATATATTCAATTTATTTTTTGAGAGGAACTAATATCATGTATGTATCAGGTATATAACATGTAATTATCGAGCAAGTATCATGTAAGTATCATGTAAGTATTAGGTAAGTATCATGGAAGTATCAATTAAATCAATATCATGTAAGTATCAGGTACAATGAGTATATATAAAAAATAATGAATCGAGCACTACATACACAATCCTGATTTAAGTATATTACAAATTCAACAAGTGTTTTTCAAGTGTCTACTTTTATTTATAAAAATGTTTTTTAATATTAAGATTTATGATTGGAAGTAAAATTATACAAGTTTCAACTAGTAAACTCAACCTTAACTCACTTATAACCTAAAACTTTATAACTTTCCAGTAGAGTTGGGGCTATTTAATATAAAAAAGGTCTTGTCTAATAAAAAATTCATATGAAAAAGGAGTCAACCAATAAAAAGATAAATGGAAAAAAAATGACCAATAAACAAATTCTAATTTGTGAAAAAAATAAAATAGACGTTACTGTTGGGTAGTTTTTTACGGTCTAATAGTAGTTTAGTATGGTCTAATAGTTGACTAAATTGATAATATATTTTTCCGAAGTATTGGGATAAACAAGACATTTGTGAGTCTATATTTTCTAATGTTGAGAGGAAACTTGATTACTCCATGCCAGAGAAATACTTTGTCGCAGGAAAAATAGTTTTTATCAATGCTTCGGGGCCAAGTACATCCTCTTGGGAATTGGGAGTATCCAATTTTTTGAATGCAGGAAATAAGAAAATATTTGGGTGGGCCGTTAGACCAAGTATCACACATGAGTACTCGACTAAACTTGTGGAAAATTTCTTGTATGAAATACAAGGGAGGAATTTGTTTAAAAAGAGGTAAAGGGGAGATATGAAAATAGGCAGAGGGTTTAGGTTGTGAGTAGGCACTTGTAAATTTGAATTTTTTAACAAGAGTAGGTCCACATTCAATAGGAAGAGAAACAACTGTGTAAGAAACATCAAGATTAAAATATCAAGTACACAAAATTCTATTGATATATTCCTCAAAGACACAAAGTCATTTGTTGGTTGTCCAAGATTACAAAGCTTTCATAGGTGGAAAGTAGGAAGTAGAAGAAAATGGAAAAGAAAAGAAAATAAAATAGCTTCTTGCTTGTAGTAGCGAGAGACTAAAAGATAACCCCTTGGAATGGAGAATCCATCCCAATATATGTCCTTACAAAGTATCTCTTCATCTCCCCCTAAGTAACTTTTCATATTTCTACCACTTGTGATCTTTCATATTTTCGTAGGAATAAAAATAAGTTCTTTTCTTATTTATGAAAAATAACTTTTACAGTGCAAAATTAAAAGGCCACTTAAGTGGATAAGATGAAATAGCCAAAAAGTACATTCCCAATTAACAATTAGAATTTAGAGGGAGAAGGAAGAAAAGGGAGAAGTGATCAATATGAAGATGAAGAAGCTTCTAATGACAAAGAGATTTCTCTCGATGGACTCTGTGGAAATTCTCCAGGGATGAAATCCTTGCCCTTGATCTCTTTGTTGAACCGAGCTGATCTTAGTGTAACTTCCTTTTCTTGTGAGATACAAACATGCTCCAAAACACTAATCCAAGTATTAGGAATATAAACAAAGGATTTGTAGTGTGTGAACCATACTTTATGATCTCCCACGGTATTAGAGATAGAGCTTCTAATCTCTGGAAGGGATTCTAGTGTATCCTTATTGAAGGAGAAAGGACCTCTTGTCTCTTTTTGGACCAATTCTTGGAAGGAATTTAGGATTCCCTGAAAGTATGAATGTTCACCGAGTGAAGGGGATCCAAGATTCTACACACTTTTATTAATTTATTCTAAGATGTCAGATGCGTGCTCCTAACAGGACTCAAGTTCCAAATATCATTTTTCATTGTTTCATACTTGGCATTCATTATGCGTAACCAAAAATGATAAAAATTATCAGTGGCAGATGTGAACACATTCTTTCTCATCTAGGAGTGAGAATCGAGACAACTCATCTCAGATATCAATGGGAAAACACTATCCCAATGGGATATTTCTTTCTTTATCTCAACCTTTATGAGATTCACCTTGGAAATGATGATGAGGGTAAAATTATATATAGAGAGGATCTCAGGTAATAGTTCCTTCCATTTTTTAATGATCTTTTCCACCCATCTATCATTAGTTCTCCCATGCATAATGTGTCCCTTGATCAATCTTAATCACTTGGGGATCAAAGCTATTGATAGGAGAGATAGCTTTTCCAGAGGAAGTAGTGTTGCATTAGGCTATAGGATTTCTGAGAACACATAAGTAGTAAAGGTTTCCATATGTTCCTCTAGTTGTTCCATCAAGAATATGGTTATTCTCTTCATTTCTCACGATCATAATTATCTTAATAAGTGTTATCTCTCCTCATGGGTTTAATCATTTTAGGATGTGTAACTTCCACATATTGAGATCCAAAGCCTAAGTGAAGAATCAAGAAGTTGTTTGAGCTTTCTTGGTTTTCTTGGTTTTTAAATACTTTGAGATGGCCTCAAAGTTAAGTGTCATTTCCTGTTACACTTTTTTGATTCTCCGCCAAGTAGATTTTGCACCCATGGGAAATTATTAGCTGGCGTAGGCACAATATCAGACATGGAGGAACTCTCAGGTTCTTGATATGAAACTAAAGATTCACTGAGATGGGATGACTCAATTGCCTCCAAGGAAACACTTGCATCTTGAAGATGATTATGAGATTGAGATGGTAAATTTCTCTTAGCTCAAGTGGCTCAATATGATTCCTTTTGAATTTTTGACTTTTTATAAATCCTCTTAAATGGAGTAAATTAAATGTACTCTATCTCCAAAAACTTCATTTTATAAGACCCTTTTGAATAAGAAGAATATGTGACACTGTTAGGTTCCTTAAGAGGAGAGGTGAGGGAAACTTGTTTGGATGGAGCCAATAGACCAGTTGATTTAATGAAGGAGGCCATCTTCCAATTGAACTAATCCTTTGATATTTGAATCACCTGCCATGGTTCTTTTTGATATCTCTAGATTCTTGGATCTTTCACGGAGTGGGAGGAAGGGAAGATGATTGATTTGTTTGATACTCAAGATCAAATATATCTGATCCATCATTGTTCATTCCTTCTACAAACCATTCAAACTGAAATCCCTCATTTGATTTACAGACATCCTCATGTAGTCTGACAGTGACCTCAAAATCATTAGTGCAATCGGCCCAACAATCTTTAATATGTTGAATGTGTTGTAAAAATGAGAAATGGAAAGTATTAGGGTTCTTCATACTATCAAAGTTTAGCCGATATACGTAGGAATATAGATTAAATATTGTGAAGGATGCTTCAATGTTCAATGCATCCATTACACTCTTGCATGAATAGATCTCCAGGGAGATAGGGAAAGATACACCCTTCTTATTAATTCTTTTACACTTGGTGTGAACATGAGACAACTGTCTGCACAACTCAATCATGATGATATTTTCACGTGGCTACCTTGGTAACATGTGAAGTGTGAGATCAAATCCTCCAAATTCGATGTAAGTGAATGTGGGGAATTGGATGAAATAAATTCCATATCTTTTAATCAACCCAAATGCTTGAGGTGAAATTATTTGTTCATGATTACCTTCGAGTAACATTATGATATTCATGGTAAATGCATCATTCACCCTCGAGAAGTGAGAGTTACTCTCCTAATATGTAAGATGTGTATATTTATCACATGCTAGAGAATTTTTTGGCACATTTGGTGTAGAAGAGAGACCTTAGAGATGCCTCATATACACGAGAGCATACACTTGCTAAGAAGTCATTGTGAACTTCTTAGAGGTAGGAAAATGCAATAGCTTCTAGTGAATGTTGTTACTTATAATATACCCCCAATCAATCATCTAATTTCCTTATGTGACTACTAGGATGAATTGAGCCATCCAATATTGGAAGTCTTTTGTAATCTCTTCTCCCATCACCATATTTAGCAAAAATATTACATTTGAATATGCCTCATGGAATTCACTTCTAGACTAAGTTTTAGGAATCCGCAAAGGCCTCCTTCCTAGTTTGAGCCATGATTTAACTACCAAACATTAAAAATATGAATATGTTCTTTCCCCTTCTTGAGAGGCAAATTCTCTGAGTGACGATCACCATATTGTTACCAGTGGGAATTTGTAGGCATTGAAAGATGCCATTTGGAGTGAGAACTTCCAACAATGAATTATCATCTGCCTGAATTGTCCTCGAATTTGGGCCATAATGTTGGGCATAAGTTAGGACAAGCTCCGTGCTTTAAATGGATAATGGATGTCTGGAATATTTGAATAGCCCACTTGAGAATATATTTTCCTCTACAACTTCACGGGGTTCTTATACACACCGACAAATTACTTGGTGCAACATGGAAAATAGGACAACGTATCTGGTGATGACAAAAACTCAAACCAAAATGAGAATGAGATACATATGCCTCCCTCTCTCCTTTTCATCCCTCCTTTGACTCAACCCAACCCCTCCAATTTATTACCATACTTCAATTTTACCCGCCAGACCACCTTATAGCTTTTAGCATTGTTTTTTTAGTGGCGTTCACTCAAAAACCCCTTGTTGAAAGAGTGAAGGCTGCGTAACTACTCCTTTGACATTAGGGGTGGTTTTGTCACCCGCGTAAAATGAGATTAAAACACAAGTTTTTGAACATGTGTTTTTATTTTGACGTGATTTTATCTCGCATTTATGGGTTGAATTGGCTAAATTTAGGCTTGTTGGATTGGTCTTGAGTTCCTCTTTCCTTATTGCTAAATATAGTATGTTAATTTTTTCTCCTCAAGTTGATTCACCATTTCTTGATCGACATGTGTTCTTGACATATTTTTCCTCTAGTAGCTTATAAAATTGACCCTTTTATTTGTATCATGTGTTGGGTAATTTGTAATTTTGTGAAGTGTTAAATTATCAGATTTTAGAGAGGGTCTACACAGATAGCCAGTTCTCTACTCTATTTCCTTACTGTTCACATTCTAACTACCTTCTTTGCACTAATACCGCTACTTGTTTTCTTGATTTCTTGCTGATATCTACTACTTTGCACACCTAGATCAATTGGAGCTCATATTTTAGAATGAGATTGAAGCCGAGGAGACATTGGATGCATCACATCACTGGGAAAAGATACCATAGTAATGTAGTGACCAAGTTGGAGTTGTATTCAATTATTTGAAGTTTATAATACATGTAAATTTTATTAGAATTTAAAAAAGTAATTTGTTTATTTTGTTGAAAGCGGAAGATTTCATCACTTCCTGTACAATTTTTAATTCCAGTATTTCCTTTCAAAGTATCTCCTACATAAATCTTCTTCCCTTGATAACTTCTTCTCAGGTTACCCCTGTGGATTTGCTCGAGAAATTGGTTGGGGAAGAAGTGAGGAAATCCTCAAATTTATTTTATTTTTATTTATTTCAATTAGCTAAAACAAAATTGTGTCAGGGAAAGTTTGTTTGGTAAAGAGGAAATTGCTTATGAGAAGGTTTCCTTCCCAGTAGACTTGAGGTAGGATATTCATTACAAGAAGCTACATAGAACCAATGTAATGGCATTTGAGTACTTACTCATTAGGGTGGTATTGTGAAGTAACCCTACAACAGAGGAATAACCACATCTGGTTATACTTTGTTTTAGTTTATTTTAATTAGAGGAAGCAATAGTTTTAGTTCAAAACATTTCCCTGTGTTTGTAGAAGTAGAGCTTATTTTCTTTTATAAATCTAGAAAGTAGAAAATCAATACTTATTTAATTATTTTCTTTTAAATTCATTTCTTTTAAAAGTTTGTTAGAATATAAACAACTACAATAAGTATTTGTATTTATTTTATTTAATCAACGGTAAAGGAATTTAATGAATTAAAAGATTAAACTCACTTGTCTT
Source organism: Taxus chinensis (assembly GCA_019776745.2). Classification (NCBI taxonomy): domain Eukaryota; kingdom Viridiplantae; phylum Streptophyta; class Pinopsida; order Cupressales; family Taxaceae; genus Taxus; species Taxus chinensis. The sequence continues at coordinate 693,565,739 of CM034150.1, forward strand.
TTATTTAAATTAAATTTCTTTCATCATTTGTTTAATATTGAAAGTTTAGAGAAGTATAAGAGCTCAAATCAAAATAACAAACCTAGTAATTAGGAATTCACGCTACCCATTCATAGCCTTTGATTATCCTTTGACACACTTAGTTATAAGGAACCCACTCTACTAGTTCATAGCCTCTGATTATCCTTTGACTACCTATCCACAACAATCACATCTTCCATATTTTGGCTATCTCCACACGACCTCGAGAAGTCGAGTACACAGGAAAACCTGTATCATTTTTCCTACGTATAATTTTCTCAGCATCATTGTTTTTAGGTCCTCCAGATCCATTTTTGTCACATCAATGTCGCCTACATTGGCATACCTAGTGTTTAATGAGGAAATTGGCTCTAAACCTGAATATTTGATTTTAGGTGGAAAAATCTAGTGTAACGGATGGATATAAATAGTTTGACAAAAATTCCCAAACACTTTTAGAAAGTCCCACCCAAGATGTCCATTTTTAGAAAGTTTATCAAATTGGTACTTTTGAGTGGTCTTGACATGAAAGTGGTGATGGTGACTTAGAAAACAACTCATTTTTAAAAATTACTATGTTTAGTATGTGAGAACTTGGTAAAAATTACTATATTTAGTAAGTGGTCTTTTAGATGTTGGAATGAGATGGGAGTAGTCTCAAAATTTTTATTTTCACTCCGGGATGCTTTACTCCAAATTTCAGGGCTTTTTAATTGCTAGATTTTTGTATATATGAAAAGGAAAGTTTTGTGGCTGAATTATTGTTGTAGCCATTAAAAATTATTCAGAAAATCAATGGAGGAAATATTGGTACCAAAAGAAATGTGTTTTTACAAGGAAGGTGCCATTAAAATTTCACGAGATTTCAATGTGGGGTTTTTGAGTTATGAGTAAATATTCATTTTTAAACATGAAGATTTCTGGAAAATTTTAGCAACATTAAAACACGTATTTGGTGTCTTTGAGGAAAAAACATCACATTCAAATATGTAAAAATGCCTAAGTGTTGGAGTTTTAACCCTTTTTCCCATTTAGCATTTTAACTCACCATTAACCCAACATGGCTTAATCTAGGTTAGTTGGGGGTTAGAGGGTGAGTTGCACCAATGAAAATAGGGGATAGTTGAATTGAGTAGAAAATCGGGACACTAAAGTGTGATTTTCATGAGATTGTGACAAGTGTCACCATGTGGGAGCAAGCGAGATAGATGTATGGGCTAGAAACAGGCTCCTAGGAGCTGAGATGAGGTTATTTAAGTGACCGGGGCTAGATGGATGAGATTGGGCACAATTTTATGTCCCAAAAACCCCCTTGGATGTTGGGAAAAAGGGAAAATGAAAAAAAAAACCATGCAAAAGTGTGTCAAGGGTAGCCTTTGTCATGAGGAGGGGTCAAATTGGTCTAAGACTCAGTTTGCAAGTTGTTCTAGCAGCTCAAGATGACACTTAAGTGATGAAAGATATTATTTCACAAGGGGGGAACACTTTTGTGTCATTACTATCCCCTTACACTAAGGGACAAGGGAAAACTAAGGTAAAAATCTTGCCAATCACTTAAGTGGTGTGCTGATGTCATCATGTCAACCCTAGATTAGAAAATGTGAATGTCTTTTTTTCCTGGAGAGAAAAACGTGGAGTTCCATGGTAAAAAACCATATGATTTTAACTCTCAAACACCCACTAAATCCATCCCAGCCATTTTCAGGACCTGATTTTTCTTTAATTTTGAGTTTTAGGCCCAGTCACCCTTTTGGAACAAAGAAGCAACAACAGTGACCCAGACTACCACATAGAGTATCGAGGATTAAGATTAAAATTGATGTATTTTACATGTAGAGAAATCAAAGATATTTCCATTGAATATCTGTTTATATCCTAAATCCTCACGGAACTCCCGAAACCTTTAGAAGAATATCACTTTCTCCAGTGAAGCTTACATTCCATGCACTTGTAGTAACATGGTCTTTCCCAGATGGATCCTAACGCTACATGTCTCCACATATTTCCTTAAAAATTCCATCTATGTCTTCATTTATCCCTTGCACAACCTCTATATGGGTTGAAACCCTTGTAGGTAGTTTTCGAAGGATGTTTTCTTGCTACAATATGGCTAAAAATAGCCATTTTAGTGCTTCCGAGAGCACTTTTCCTCCTCAGAGCTCAGTAGATTCGTGAAATTCACTTGGATATACGTCCCTGCACATGAAACACACTTGAAATACATGTTAGCACATTCCTCTCAGCCAAAATAACGATTACACAAACTTAAAGGGGCTGTATGGGCTGATAGGCTAGCTGGAGGGCAGGGTTCACAATAACCGAGAAAGGGGATTTCAAGTAGTGGGCTTGGTTGTCATGACTAAAATTTTAAATTTTGTATGCCAAATATTTAACATGAAAAAAATTGGCTCTAACTTGGGGACATAGACCGTAGGGGTAATGAATAACCTCAGACATCTCGTGGAGGAGCAGATTGATGTCTTAACCATTGAGCAATAGAGTCACCATATTCAACTAGTACAAGTGACAAAGACAACCAAGGGAAAAAAATACAAACACATGATAGAAAAGGGAAACAAACTAAGTAGAAAGAAAAATACACAGTTGAAAGGGAAACTATTATACATGGTTGGGGACAACCAACCTTTATTGCTTGTAGAGTTTCAAATGTTTCCCAATGCGAGGAAACTCCAACGGGGTTCCATCAAGATACGTAAGGTAGTACATGTTTTCTCCAAAAAAGTGCCTAATATTGAAGGAAACCAAGCCAGAGAGAGTCAAATTTCCCGTGGCTTCCTTTAAGTTCTCATCTCTTATCTTTGAGAAAGACAATTTCTCCAATCTGAAAGTTTTTGTTACGTTCCTTCTAATCAAACAAATTCTTTACTTTTGATTGGCGCCTCCTGAGAACATCCATCACTACTTATATGTATTCATTCAATTTTTACAAGTAGTATATTATTTTTTCAAGAGCATCAATATACTCTCCATCCTCTACTGCCTTCACCAGTTGCAAGGCAGACAATTCCAATGAAATAGGAGTTTGGGCCTCAATTCCATATAACAACTGAAAGGGAGAAGTGTCAATGGCCTTTTTAGGTGATAAATGATTAGCCCATAGAGCATCATAGACCAATTTATAAATAATAGTAAAAAAATTGTTGTTACTATATTTTGCTTGACCATTACCTTGCGAGTAGTAGTCAGTAGCATGTGACAATGAAATGCCATAATTGTAGCAAGATTCAATTAGCTCAATAGATGAAAAACAAGTAGCATTATCAGTGGCTGTTAGGAATTAATATTCTGGTGCTCACAGTATATGAGCTATTCATATTTACCATGTGGTAAATAACTCTTACTAGTTTGTTACTTCACCTATGTTAGTTGGCTATCTATTAATGAGTTAGTTCTTAGCATGTCTTCCTATTTAGTAAGAAGTTGTTTATCTATCATGGCGATATAATAACATATATACTATTAGAATACATGTTTAATATAATATTATTATTGTGATTATGTTGTGCGAAGATCTGCCAAATAAATAATTTGGTATCAGAGTAATCAAATGACTTAGGGCTGTGAATTATGATGGAATAATAATATTGTTTCGACATATGTGTTAACAAGTAAATTAGTACTTAATGTTTTGAATGAGGGAAAAATTGCATTGAATTTTCTTTCAAATTATTGATACTGTCCAGATTCATATGAAATAAATATATAAGCATGTATCTGTTCAAACCGATTGGCGTGAATATCTATTTTCTTGTATGCACAAGTGTTAAAATGTGAGATGTGTCAATGCCTTGACAATAATGCTCGATTCATATTCCAATATCACCTATGCTCACCGTTTGATTACATAGTACCTATGAACTAGTGGTTGCTCCAGGAGGAGCAAGGTTACGCCAACGTGGATTTGTTTAGGAGTTATCTTCTGGTGTAGGGTGTGTTTTTTGAATGGGTTTGTATCGCATTGGGATTAGAGTGGAAGCTGGTGGACACTTGCTACAGGTGTGGTTCCAGAAGCAGACCTTTTGACAAAGTCTTCACCTACTCTTACAGGGGCTGCAGTTCTACTGTGATACGTATTAATCTGTCTTGAATAACCTCTATAAGAACCCCTTCTTAAGGTCCCTGCATCTGAACAAAATAGTAAGGTTGTTAAACTTAAAAGCCATCAATAAAGTTTAATCTACCTCAATAACCTTAGTAACCAGGTAGAAGCCCACTTCATTATTGTTTAATTTACGCAAAGATCAAGGGTGGATCTTTCGCACAAATCTTCTCTCTTTGGGCTAAAATGAATTTAATGATACCTGTTGGACGTCGACCACGACCTCGATCTCGACCAATAGGGGTCTGCTTTTCATCACGAATAAGCTGTTTACGGAAAGTGTGAAACAAATCATTTACGTCGTCGTCATCCCTAACCTGAAAATCTTCAAGCACGACCTGTAAGCCCTTGGGCATTCCATGTGGAGATGAAACCTCTGCCTCATGACATCCCTACTTTCTTGAAAGGATATCTTTCAGCAACTCCTAGATTTCTCCAACATAGCATGGCCTAAACCGTTATAACCAACAACAAAAGGTGAAACACTCTAGTTAGCAAGATAATCTCGAAAAACCAAATACCTGTAAGCTCACCTGGTCTAGTTCGAATGCCAACACCAGTGTGACCAATAGGAAATCCTCCACGCATTCCCCCTTTCACTGCTTGACTCTTTGGAAGTGGATTGGCAAGTCTAACTTTGACTTTCAACTATGAAAAATCACAAATGTTAGATGCATGATTATTTGAAGGAAACCTGAAAAGATTGCTACAGGACACCAAATGGACGCTTTTCCAAATAAGAATGTAATCACCTTTGTCTCTCCTTCAATAATCATGGTGTTGTTTAAACCTTCAATACATGCAAGAGTTTTTTCATGACTTGCAAAATTAACGAATCCAAAATCCCTTCGCTTTGCAGTAGGCATGTTGCGAGACAAAACAACTTTTTAAATTTCTCCAAACTTTTTTAGGTGCTCCTTCACTCGGTCTTCATCCCAAAATTGTGGAATCCCATCCACAAAAACTGATTTGACCTACATGAGATAACTTTCTATTAATAATTGCCTTAAACATATGACTTGTAACTGGAAACAAGAACAAAAACAGCCCGGCAATTAAAGAAATAAAAGACAAACTTCAATTTACTATTCAAAGACAAACCTGGGCCATAACCTCTGCATCGGGCTCATGAAGGGGCTCTGCAAATGCAACTTTTGCAATTCTATCACCCCCAAAAATTACATCTGGGTTCTGAAGACGTTTGTACGCATTCATCGCATCCATATGAGTACCAAATTCCAGAAAAGCAAAACCGCGACTCAATCCATCATTATGAGTATCACCAACTAAAGTAATCTCTTCCAGACCATCTACTCCATAATCTGTAAGCTTCTTTTTTACCTGTAGCTTCAAACCACTCAAATGAGAACTCATAAAACCAATCACCTAGAAGACATACAATTTAAGTTGCTCCTTTGGATTACCAACAAGTGATTGCCTAGTCAGAATCTTACTGCTTCTTTTGTCCATGTCCTACAAATATTACCCAAAAAAAGGGTATCGTTATCCTCACTTGGGGCCACACCAACCCGCTTTCCACGTATTTGAAAAATGCAATACATTCATTTCTATCTTCAGTTACAAAAACCGAATGACCCTAAATTTTGCCAACCAATACAAATACATAAAAGGAAGTCAAGTGAAACAACTCTTGTTAATTGTGAAATAGCCTACCAAAGGAATCCAAACTATTTACATCCGCACAGGATTGTATCAGCAACTTAACAGTTTCAATTGCATGGCATGACCCTCCTGCAGCAGCACAATGCAAAGCTGTGCTGTTGTCTGAACCAAATTTATGGTTCATGTCTAATCCATAAGTAGAGTAGATAGATAGTATGTAATTAAGCACATCCAAACTACCAAAAAGGGCAGCAATCCTTGCAGGGGTCCTCTGCTCCAATACCATCTGATTGGAAACATGCTTCCGACCATACCAAAGACTAACTTCAGTTATTTTTAACACATCTTCCTTAAGTGTTTGCTTAAGAGCTATCAAATCATTGTTTGCTGCTGACTCAAGTAGACTTGAATGCACATTTCCAACATCTTTTAGCTTATTCATCCCTGTATGATCGTTTTCTTTTTCTGCAACACTAGTTGTTCCTGCATCACATACACCATTAGGCTCTGGATGCTCTGGACCTCCACACATTATTTCTTCAAAGATACTCCTTTTTAAGGTATTAAATTGCACGTAAAAAACACTGGATACTGTCTAGGATCAACAGTCAATTACAGCATCTGCTACGAAGCAAACAGTGGTCTACCAACTGCACCAAACCCAGAAAATGTTATATTCAAGTTCATCGGCTATAATACTATAGTACATACACACCAAATAACATCCATTATAAAGCAAGAACCAGATCAGTTTGAAGGAGAAAAATAAATAATAAAAATTATATACCCCCTATTCCAAGAAAAGCTTCCTGGTGAATCAGATATGATAGCCATCATTTCCAAGCTGGTCTCATGTGGGAGGTGATCGCTATTCGCAAGCGGAAAGCCAACTAAAAAAAATGGAGGAGACAAAAGTACCACAATAGGTCCATAAGATAATGGTATGAAGCAAGATTTATCAAACTTTCTATCTAAACCACCTCGGTTTGTTTTTGTATTCAAATTTAATGACAATAATTACGAATGTGTTTGACGAAGCAAATAAGTATGTATAGGATTTTTTATTGAAGTTCTGCAAACAGAAGTAGGATAAATTTATGTTAAATCTGGCATTGGACGTTCATATTACAGTCCAAGTCACCTGATTCACATTGATATTCAAATAAAATGAAAACAAAATTCACAATACAAATTAAATATAGAGTGCAATAAAATTCATCATAATGTTCAATAATATAAGCAAACTTCTATATTACTTCTATTTGGGCATTGAGATTCCAGTTTGCACAGGTAGAAGATATTGTGGTTAGAAGAGAAAGGCAAGAATCCACGAGTCTTTAAAGGATCACAACCAATTTGAGTCTACAATTTCGCCAGAAACACACACAGCTTTCAACAAAGAAAACTTGACACCATTTGAAAAGAAACACGAAAGAGAAAATCACAACGTTGATTCATCAGACAACATCGTAAAAAAATTTCTAATCCCTTAATTTCCTAGGAGGGAAACCTTCAATCAGGATTTATGTCCTGGCATTTCAGTAACTAAGCCACACCATAATATACAACAGTAGATACGATAAATGTTATAAGTTGGAAAAACAAAGGACAAGACGAAAAACACACTACACAAATGGTCGCAGTCACCGATTCAACTGCATAAAATTACAGAATTTATATACAAAAACACAGAAAATACTACTGCTGACAATCTAGTGTTGCAATGTTTACTGATCCATTAATTTCGTTGGAAAGAAACCTTCACTCAGGATTCAGGTTCTAACATTTCAGTAACTAAGACCGTAGAGACACATCATAATATACAACAGTGGTAGATGTTATGAGCTGCAAAACCAAAGGGAAAAATGAACAAACCATACAGATGGTCGCAGCAAGTGATCCAAATAGATAGAGATATAGAATTTACATTAGAAAACACAAAATATACTACCGATGTCAATCCTACGAAGCTTCAGAAGTAAACTTGTCATGGCTTCTATACAACCCACCAATAAAGAGAAACGGTTCGATTCAAGGGGGAATTTCGGGAAAATAATTACCCCTCAGACCATGACATCTAAACTGGAATAAAGCAGGTTATTTGATAGAAGAGTTAGCCCTCACACCTCGTCATCTATGCCACAAGAAGAAGAAAGGTTATGGGTTCCTCTTTCAGACCCACAGAGGTTTGTTTCCCAAGCACTACAAAATCATCTTTAAAGGAATAAAAGATACCAAAATACAAACATAATTACTCTTTGCAATTCTTCAAAAGCCAGAGCAAGGGCAAGATACTAAATAAATCACACTTACGGGAAGAAAATACAGACAAAAAAGTTTAAAAACACAAGAATAATAATCAGAACCTCCAAGCAAATGCTGAATAACACCAAATATTATAGCTGGAAAATCTTCTAAGGAAAAATTCCATAACCTTTTTACCACAGGACCCAAAAAAAAAGACGGAAACTTCTATTTTAAAAAAAAAAAGAGGATTGCACCTGACCGATACTCAGCATATAGGCTAATCTTACAAGCAGAAACATCAAAACCACCGAAAAGTAAATATACAGTGCAAATAAGCTGAAACCCTAAACACATTAAACAAATTCCCAATCTATAAAAACATAGTCTATACATCTTATGAAATTTCACCGAAGTTGCTCAACATACAAACAATGTAGCTCCAAATAAGAGAGCCAAAAGAACACATCACTTTTGAGAGTGAAAGATATTAAAGACAGCTATTCCTTTGATGCAAAACAACTTACAACAATATTTCTCAGTTCATCCACAGCATGCTTTGCTTCTTCTGTGGTTGCAAATCCAACAAATGCAAAACCCTTATTTTTATTTGTTATTGGATTCCTCAGCAAGCGCACTTCGACCACCTCTCCTACTTGGGTAAACACCTTTCTTAGATCCTCTTCAACTGCATCCTTGTCCAATCCTCCTACAAAAACCTCAAGCTCTTTTTTTCTTCTCCTTTCCTGAACAACAACAGGCATTTCAATTTCATGTTGCTCCTCATCTTCCTCTGCTTCATCTGCGCCTGCCTCAGCATCCTCATAATCACCCTCCTCACCCTCTACTTCTTCATATTCTTCTTCAGCCTCATATTCTTCCATTTCCTCACCTTCTTGATCTAAATCTTCAGGATTCACTTCTTCGTCACCTTCCCCATCAGGCTCATCTAAATTTTCCATGGGTTCTCCTGGGTCACCATGACTTTCTTCTATAACTTTATACGATAAAGATTCTTCTTTTGCGTTACCAGTTTTTGCAGTTATTTTCCCCATGGCATCCTGACTCCTCTTTGCCAGCTTCTCATCTGTTGTGACCTTTTTTTGTCCTACTTTAACCACACGTTTTTGTTCTTCCTGATTGGTGCCAGAATTCTTCACCTGGGAATTATCCACAGAATTAGTAATTTTGGGTTTAGAAGCATCAGTTGCTTTTTCCTTTGATGTCACAGCAACTTTAGTTTTCCCTGTTGTACCAACCTTTCCCATTGTATTAACATTCTTTTAAGGCAGCAATACAATCAACTAACAGAATTACTGAAGATAGAAGCATACCTTCAGCCTGTGTTTTATCCCCTACTTTTGATTTAGAACCGGTAGCTTTCTGTGTTGTCTGCTTGCCTTGCTTGTCAGTTATTGATACCTTGCCTCCTTGTGTTGAATCAGTCCTTTTCTCAGTAGAAGGGGATGCCTCCTTCACAGGATCTGAAACATCAGATTTTGTAGGGGTTTTAGTTACTCCTTTCTTTGGTGGAAGTTTCTTTCCGGAGTCAGACTTAGGGTTATTTGGGATTGCACTGTGAGTCCTCATGGCAGAAAACCTAAGAGAAGTGGAGATATGTTGAACAGAAAAATTTCAGTGAGAACTTTTAATGGATTTCCTCTACACCAGTTCAAAAAATGTATAATTTAGCTACCTTCAACCACAGTTTGGAGGGCTTCCACAACAATGACCAGTATCTGAATTCAATCTATTCAATATCCAAATTCAATCTAACATTCAAATTCAATATCTAGATTCAATCCATCCAAACAATATCTTTTTCTCCAGCTTATAGTTAACCACTTTGTGTCTCAAACATTATTGCAGATTATCAACAAATCTAATGTTAAAAAAATATCTTAAGAGTTCCCACAATTACGCACTGATCATTTTCACAAAATTCAAGGCAAATATTGCCATTGCAACCAAAACAACTAAATGACTTTCGTTTAAGTCGCAGATTCAGCTACTACACAGTCAAATGAGGCAAAATCCCTAAAATTGCAGTTGAAACGTTCTACCATATTAAAAATTCCTTTAAAATTTAATTAAAAAAACAACCCTAAACCCTCTAATTTTCTATAAATCTACAGCCATTTGGACAAAGACAAAATGAAATTGAATTGATAGAATGCCTCATCTAGCTGATTCAATTTTCCGGGGTGTAGTAGAATTAGCTTTTAAACTTTAGAACAAGAAAGCCTAAACCATATATTTTTCTCTGAATTTACAGCCATCCAACCAGAAAAACACTACATAAAAAATATTCATCCGAAAAGCCTATTCATAACCTCTGTAAAATATAAAAAAGGCTAAAGATAATAGGAATTATTCTTATCTTCCATATCATAAAGGGACACATGTTTCACACCAACTTTAGATAGCCAAAAAAGGAGTTCGCAAGTTTTGGATGCTTGAGCTTCAGCTTCTTGGCTTTCTATCACCACGCCCACAATTTGAGGTTTCTTTCCTCGCAAAGCCCTGTATTTTTCCATGGTTACCTTGGAAAACATAAGGTACCATGACTTGTTGATTGCAAATGAAACAAATACAACTATGGTGACCATAAAGTGAAGAATATGCCACAATAAGCCGGCCATATAATTGATGATGTCTCTCTTTGTTGAACTTGCTGGTGGACGCTGCAAAGTATCAAAAAAATGTGAACAGTAACTTGATATAGGGTGAATTTTCTATATGATTGATACTTTATTCTGTCATTAATAAAGGTGGAAAAGAAATTTCCTATATTAACAAGACATTCCAGACAAAGATAGACCCTTTGTTCCAAATGCATCCCTTAGTAAGTTACAAAAAATATTTCAATATGACATAGAATGAGCTTTACAGTCCAAACAAGCAATAATAGGCAGTGTAAGGAAAAACTACACAACTACACCATAAGATCTAAAGATAAAGAGCAATACATCTCAATAGTTATTCTTTGTTGCTTTCTTTTAGGATCCATGCTGAAGTACAATCTCTTGCTAGAATACAAAATTTTCCCTCTAGACAGATAAACTATGGGTACAGAAGGGTAGCAGCCATAAAGAGATGTTCTCAAATTGTTTCCCTCCTTGGAGATAGCCTTATCCATGTTGTCAGTCACAGTTGGCATTGCATGGACAGAAATCATGGCAGAAGGTGGATAGACATCTGAGGGAGGCCAATTCCAAGCGGGAAGATGCACCAGTGGCTACTGTATGACAAGGGTCCATTCAGATCCTCTCATTGTAGCTTTGGCAGAACATTCCCTAGGCAGGGCTTGTATTTTTCTACTGGGCTGCTGGTCATGCTGGTGTTGTGGATGCTCCTAGAGCCTCCTTTTTGCATTATTAGCAGACCGGAGGTGCTCAATAGCCTCTACTCACCATCAGCTGGAAACAACACTCTTTCTGACTTTCACTACTTTTCCACTGGTGCTTACAAAAGGTGACAAAATGAGCTATGCATCATTCGAAGAGAATGTTTTTAAGTCTCTTTTCATTGATTTTTCAACCACTTTACTGGAATCTTCTTCAATTTTGGTGTGCGCCATTCGAAGATTATCGGTAGATTCCTGAATTGCCTTGATAATTTCTTACTCTATTTTAAGCTTATCATTCAATTCAGCAGGATGTTTGATTATGAATGGGACATCCAAGAACGCATTACTTGGACGAAAAGGGGGAGATATGACAAAGCCATAGTATCAAGAATTGAAGCAGAGCTACTACAAGCTCTGTCAACATTCTGAGGAAAATTCATGAAAGGGGCAGAACTATTAGGAGATGGAAGGTAAAATGTATGATTAATTTGTCCATACCAAGGGATAAGAGTTTTTTTTTTGAGCTGAAAAATTGTGAAAAATTCAGCAGAAAAGTGTGCACTCTTGTAGTAGGACTGTACCTAGAGGGAACACTAGTAACTGAAATCCTAGCAGTAAGATGATTGGGCTCAAATTCCACATTGCCTTTCCTCTGAACTGAAGCACACCTGGAGGCTGCAAATGCAGTGTTGACTCTGCAACAGAGACCTAAGGAGGGGGATTTTGTTCATCAACATCAATCGGTTGAATATACTTATAAGCTGAGCTAGGCCTCAAATTATGGAGCCGTGGATTATTACTGCCAGACATGAAATTCAAACTTTTCTGCTTATTTTTCCCTTTGAAGTACAGTTTGAGAGGCTTAGTTGTAAAGTGGAGGTCCCAGGTTCAATTCTCAAGTCCAACCCTTGGAATCAGATTACGTAAATTCCAGATCTCAGTACAGCACTGAAATCCCAGTTACTAAATAAAAAGTAAAACAGGAAGTGGCGGTAAAGGAGGAAGAAAGAAAAATTTAAAAGCATTATAGGAAATGGCATGAGGAAAAGTCGTATTGCATTTCTTGATCTGGCAAACCTAATAATAGTTTACAATGCAGTGTCCTAATGCAACCCTGAAAACAATGGAAGAACAGCAACAAACCTGAATTAGAACTGCGGAATGATCGATGTCTTTGACTTGCAAAGCCATGATGATCATCTGCATACCCAGCTATAAGGTTTCCATACTCAGCTGGGTGTAAGATAAAAAAAAAACAGGAAACATGTAACCCAAGTGTCGTAACTACTATCACCTCTACTTGACAATCAAAAATGATTTAAGACATGTGTCCTTACCGAGAGTAGTGTCAGGATATAAGCCCCTCCTGTCACACCCATGCAAATAACCTCTTGTTTATCTAAGTTGTTTAGGGTTTTCGATTTTAGTGATGAAAGTTTGCATGTAATCATGTCTGGGATCAAGGGAAGCTAACCTCAAGGTCAAGTTTGACTTTTGATAGAATATTTTACATCCATAGTCTATCATTCCTACCATAGTCTATCATTGCAAAGCTCTAATCCCTCTCACTTGGTATCTCCATCAAGGATCTTCTCCACCTTTCCCCCAACAAAGGTATTTTGGTATTTTTTTGTTCTCAACATCCCTAGAAATATATGCCATTATTGAGTGCAAATAATATCCTCCACACGTTTTCCACTTCTAATGACTTCCGCATTCTATCTTTTGAGTTTTCATTGCTCCCCAAACCGATCTAAAGGTTGTTTGAATGCATATAGATTATCCATATGAAGCTTTACAAATCTCAACAAAATTACATAGAGTTCAACAATGATAATGGCGCACCTAGAAGAAATGTGAAGCTTCGGATTTGGTTCATATTCGAAATGGTCAAGATAGTTTTTTGTGTGTATAACATTAATTTATCTTAGAATATGATCTTGGTATGTCCCCATATTATCGCAATGTAGGTGGCCACCTCAAATACGTTATGTGTAGTCCAGTTGGAGCATGATGGAAAGGTTCATGGCAAGGACAATGATCATGATTCCTAGGCAAAAGTGTATGAAAATACAACATCGTGAAGAGACTTTATTGGTAGTTATTCATTTTCCCATTATCAAATCTTTTCTTGTCAAAGATGACAAGTTTGAATGTGTCTAGTACATAAGAGATTTCATCCTCGCTGCTTCCCCATAGCCTTTGTATAAAGATCGTTGATGCCTCACCTAACGGTTCTGTTTGCCCCTTTATCGGTTCCTCACTCTTAAGGGATATATATGTGGATATTTTCTCATCCTTTAAGAATAGACCATCCTCTAGGTCTAGGTTATAAGAATATAATGCTGAAATGCCAAGATAATTGCTTCCGCTACATCAAAGCATTATGATAGAATAAGATTAGCAGGCACACACAATTTAGGCTATTTACAAAAACTGGAAAAGTCTAAGCATTACATAACAGAGCTCTGAAAAGTGAGAGGCCTATAGGCTAGAAACAATAGAAATTTATCCTGAAAGCAGAAGAATACCTTAATGTGTAAACATCAAGACATGATAAGATACAAGAACGCTAAAGAGAGTGAAGGCTGTAAAGAAGAAACTTACACCAAGGTGGATTGGAGTCGATGCAGTAATCAAGGCCTTGAAGTTGCTCTGTTGGAGGATGGCTGATGTCTTCAAGTTTTGGGTCTGCCAAGGCTAAAATTTATACAACACCTTATTAAAAATCAAAATCCAAGAAGGCAAAACAGACCTGCAAACATCAATTCAAGAAATCAGCACCCACGTTTTTTTTCTTAATCTCGGTGAGAATTTAGATACCCAAGATTGAAACAAATTGAGTTTACTGCAATACCAATGATAAACAGGACACCTTACTGTAGAGAAATCTCTCATTCTTCAAGTTATTGTGAAATCAGATACCCAAGTTTTAAGCATTTTTGAAGTTAAATTTATGATAACCAGGGCATTCAAAAGGGTTTCCAAACTCATCATGTCATCAGATACCCAAGCTCAAAACAAATCCTTTTTTTCCAAATCTATGAAAATGACAAGGACACCTAAATAAGTAGTAACCTCCTTTTTCTCCACGCTCTTTAGGAAATCAGACAAACAAGTCAAGCTTTAAAACGGGCCTTCTGAAAATAAAATCTAAGATAATCAGGACATCCAAATGGGGAAGAAAACTTGTATCCTCTAAAATCGGATGCAAGCTTCTAACAGCTTTTTTGAAAGTAAATTCTAAGACAGCCAGGGCACCCAAATCAGGGAGAAAACTTATATCCTCCAAAATCCATGTGAAACCAGATTCAAGCTTAAACAAGATTTTCAAAAATGAAATTTATGATAACCAAGACATCCAAATGGGGAGGAAACTTCTATGCTCCAAAGTCATTGTCTAATAACTTCTATTCTCCGAAGTCATTGTGAAGTCAGATTGTTGAGAGTGTGGATGTGCTTACCATTTGTTGGGGGATCTTGGCAATGCAGTCCTTAAAATTTAAATGAAGAAATTAGAAGAGTCGAGAGGAGAGCTGCAACACAATGAGTGTAATACATAACTTCATTTCTCAGATTAGAAAAATCAAACACAATCCATTATTTAGATGCAAAAATCAGATGCAACATTAAATGCGTTAAATGCAAACGCAATAGTCCAATCCAACAACAATTTCAAATTAAAATGAATCCATGCAACCCTTAAAGAAGAAATTAAAGATATAAACCTTGATTTGGACTTATCCATGTGACCATCCTCAGATGCAGACATATATTCAAAGATAAACCAAGGTTTGCGCAAACAACATAATCTAAAGGGAAGGAAACATTGACTCACTTAATCCCCAGCTTAGAAAAGACGAGCTCACATTGGAAAGATTTTCCTTGACCTTTGCCTCCCCATATACCCAAAATGAGAGGAATGTGAAATCAAATAAACAGGTCCATCAGAAATGATAGCAAAATAGATTGACCAAAAAAGTCAATCACAGGACATGAGTCCAAAGAGATGATTAAATCTATATTACCTTAATGCTTGGCAAATTCATGAAGTTCTTCGCAATATGAACAACTAACTTATCCATGAAAGCAGGAGCAATGTAATAACCATCCTTATGGGTCTGACCTAGTTGATATTGTATGATGTACCACCAAAGAAAATGGGATTATGATATTTGGTGACTGATATGAGGGCATAAATAATTTAAATTGAGGTGGGCAGTACTGTAGAAACTTACGTGCGTTGGGTAGGGCTAAGATATTCATAAGAGCTCAAAACAGCATGATGAGTGCCATCTCCCATTGGAGCCTGAAAGAGGGTGTCAACCATTCCCTTTCCTCGAGTGATATCTTGCTGGTCATCTGATATATCATAGACAAGTCCCTTCCATCTATCCTTATCAGTTTGCTTTTTCTCATCTATCTCAGCAACAACTTTGAAATTGTTATTTGCTTTTGAGCATCTCATTGGGTTTGAAGAGTTGGGGTGACTTCCTCACATTGGAACCGAAGAATGAAGAATGGCTTGCACAGAAAGTCTTGGGGTATGATGCCTGCCCGCTGCTTGACAATGCCATTGTCTGTGAAGAACAATAACAAATGTAAAATTATCATAGCTGATGAAGATCAACCAAAGGTTTTGCAATGGGTTTGAAGAGTTGGACTTCCTCCATACAAAAATTGAACATCGGTGGGCTTGGGTAGATTTGAAGATGGGGTTGGGATTGGGTACCTAAATGATTACATGTTATACACACGCATTGACATCAGTTAGACTCTTACCTCATTCATGGCTACACTCAGGCGTAGGCATTTTTCCTTAATATGGTTGGGTGATGCACACATGCATTAAACCAAATCATAATTCAAGACACTATAACCGCAATCAATTCGGGGGAAATTTTAAAACCCACTTTGTGCACAGCCAAGAAAATAAAACCCTGATGAACAAATTGGTAAAAGAGGAAGACTGGCTTACTGTTTAAGGGCATCCTGCAAATCTGACGTGGCTTCCAGAAGCTCTTGATGTGTTGGTACCAATCCAAAAATTCAGTGATCATGAATCCTGCAATCATGGCATTCCATGAGCCCACATTTCTTTGAGGCATTTTATCAAACAGTTCACGTGGCTTGTCTATGGTTCCACATTTTGCATACATGTCTACCAGGCAGTTGCAACTACATCAGTCAAATCATATCCTGCAATCATGGCATTCCATGAGCCCACATTTCTTTGAGGCATTTTATCAAACAGTTCACGTGCCTTGTCTATGCTTCCACATTTTGCATACATGTCTACCAGGCAGTTGCAACTACATCAGTCAAATCAGTCAAAATTCTTCTATCCGTTATGCTTTGATGGATGTCCATACCCTGTTCCAAAGCTCCCATTTTTGCACAGGCAGGGAGGATGCTGACAAAGGTTGTGGAATTTGGCTTTACATCTGTCAATTGCAATTGCATGAATGTTTCTAAGTAATTATAACGCATTTTCAACAAATCCATTTTGGGCATATCCTGCAATCATTACTGTCCACGATACCACATTTTTTTGAGGCATTATGTCGAACAGTTCAGGTGAAACAGTGTGATTGCGTTGTGAGGAGTGAGCAATGAAAGAGTGGACTGTCTTTCACAAAAAATAACTTATACTATTCTAAGTCACTGTGAGTTGGATTCTAACTTTTATAAAAAAAACTTTTCGAAAAGAAGTAAAATCCAGTATAACCAGGACAGCCAAATGGGGGAAAAGCTTCTACTCTCCACAGTCACTATGAAATCAGATTCAACATGAAACACTAATTTTCATTTTTTTTTAAGCCAAACCTAGAACAAACAGGACAACCAAGACACCTGAATTGGTAAAGTTCCTTTTCTGTATAAAACTCCTCCAGCCCAACTCATAGCTAACCTCTTGAAACTACGTTGCAGATTTTGAAGCTCAATGAAAGATGGAGTGAACCAGACAAGGAAAAGCTGTTGTCCGGATGCAGCAGCTCCTCTGTAACTTTGTGATCCTTGCAACAAAGCACTGATAATGTTTATCCTGTAGAACCCAAAAAAAGCAGGGCAGGACACGCATGCAGGAAGAGACAGGAGGGAAAAAAAACGATGACAAACACCTTAAGCAGGAGGGTGAGTGACAGGTCCGTTAAGCTGGTCAAGCTGGAGGCCGTAGTCGTTAAAGATCAAGCCCAGAGTAGCCACGCCTCCGGCGTAATAAACACACATCTGTGTTCTTGATTCATATGGTGGTTTGTATACAGTCTCCGCGCCATCTGTGCCTGTGTAGCTCCGTATTGAACTGCACATTGGAGATCCTGATGTCCTCCGACTGTCCTAACATTTCAGTTTATAATCACAATTGTTCACTGCTTAAGAAATATATAACACAGGGAATGATGCATGGGCGTCTCTATAGTTTTCTACGCATGACGATGTTGCAAGGGAATCATTTGAGCAACCTACCATTCATGAGCTCAAGATCAATATGATTGTTAGCTTCAACATCCTCTGCTGATTGCTTAGATTTTGCTATGTCGGCCTCTTCAACGGATTGATCATTTCTTTAAT
Source organism: Taxus chinensis (assembly GCA_019776745.2). Taxonomy (NCBI): domain Eukaryota; kingdom Viridiplantae; phylum Streptophyta; class Pinopsida; order Cupressales; family Taxaceae; genus Taxus; species Taxus chinensis. The sequence goes on from CM034150.1 coordinate 693,583,669, forward strand.
TACGTGCCTCTGATTTACTACCGTTTGATACCCATCCATGGATCCTACGTCGCTCTCTCTACCTGAATTTTTTGCTCTATGTGATCTGTTCAAGCATTTTCCACATGCATTCTCATGCAACTCTGTTGTACACAACGTATCATATTTAGTAGGATTTTTATAAGTTTATGTTATAATTGTTATTTGATTTGCCGAGTAATGTTTAGAATGTCATAAAATGGTTAAGTAATTATAGTAAATTTTTTTAAATCCAATCTTTAATTGGATTTTGTGAAGTCCTAGTTTAAATAGGTGTAATGTCATTTACATTATATGTTCCAAAAAGTAATTAAAGATTTACTTTTTATGATATAGTCTATTTAGAGTCCATGTATGATAAGTTGTCGATGTTTTCTATTTAGAAGTTATGTATTATCAAAAATATTGATAATGTTATCTAAGATTCATTTGTTTGGTTTAATGTCAAATTTGTCTAAAAAGTGTCTTTCGACATTATAAAAGAGTTGTTGGTCCAACATGTTGTTCGTGTCAATGATATTGTCATTTGAATGAGTTATCATTCTAGCATCGTCTATGCCCAATAACATGAAATTCATGTAAGAGTAAGTAATTATTTTTTGCGTTAGCTGTCAAAATTTTCGAGAAGTGTCATATTTTGCATTGTCAAATTTGGTGGTCAATAGAGTCATTGTCGTTTTGTGTCAAAAAATATAAAAATTAAAAATAAAATTGCCTTACAGACACATTTTCGGTGGAATCTGACATCCAATTGAAGTATGTATTTGATCTTCATGATAAAATCCAGCTAAGTTAGCAACACTTCAATTGGAGGATGGAGGCACAGGAGGTTAGAGGTCGATCATCGAACTCTCACCAATCACCAATGATAAGGATGCAAAAAGTTATGGTGGCAATTTTTTGGTGCGAGTTTGCTTTCAATTGTGTGTTTTATTTTTAGAGTTTTTGTTTCCAATTGTGTGGCAGCGTGTTTCTTTTTCAGAGTTGCAGTTTGATAAATAAATGGAAATTTCACATTGTAGGGGGGAACATAAACACCAATGTTCCATTTCCATTTTTCGCCAAAATGACAAAAGTAAAGGAAAACTTCTAGTGGTAGTAGTAGTTTCTAGTGACTACAATTAAGAACACAATGTGAATTTTTTTCCTATTTTAAGTGTGAAAATATTCCTATGTTATCCCCTGATGTAAAAATGTTCTATAGAATAAAAGGCACCAATGTAAGTATAGTTTATGGATCATGAAAAAGGTTTGTGGGGAGATCCATAAAACCACACGAGGCAAACAACCGGTGAGTTCCTGTTCATGTCAAGGTTTATGGCAAACTTATTTAAAACCATAGAAGGAGAGAGCATTTCTTTTTATCAAGGTCATGAGCCACAAATATGGGCATGCCACACGAGTAAGCGTACTGCAGTTGAGAGTGTGAATGTATTTCTACCATATTCACACTAAGGTGGGAACGTTAGGAATTAATATTCTAGTGCTCACATTATATGATATATTCATATTTACCATGTGGTAAATAACTCTGACTAGTTTGTTACTTCACCTAGGTTAGTTGGTTTTACTCGTAAATCTATTAACGGGTTAGTTATTTATCTATCATGGATATATAATATCCTATGTACTATTCGAATACATGATGAATAGAATATTATTATTGTGATTATGCTGTACAAATATCTTTCAAATAAATCAGTTACTATCTTTTTTGGAACTCTATACTAGAAAAATGATATTTTCTTTCAGGAATTTGCACACCACATTTGAATTTACATGATTGACTGGAATGGCCTCCACCAAAATTTTAAGATATAGTCCATGGCAGTAAGGACATACATATGACCCACACTAGAGTGAGGATAAAATACACCCACAAATTCCAAACCCCACTTCTAGAATGGTTCTTCTATGAGCACAGGTGAAGTGGCATGGCAACTGGTCTTGGATTTTCTATAAACTACTGACATGGTTCACATTTCTCTACACATTTGTAGGCATCCCTAAAAAGAGTAGGCCAATAATATCCACCTCTCAAGATATTATGTGCAGTTACTAGTGTTGAGAAGTGGCCTCCGCATGCCTAATCATGACATGCTTTCAAAATTTGTTCCTATTTTTCCTCTTCAATTCACCTTAAGAAAGTTCCATCCAATCCTCTCTTGTATAACACATTCTCCCAAATGACGTAATTTATTGCCTTCAGTCAAAGAGTACATATTTTCTTATAATCAATACCTGGAAGACAATCACCGTAAGTTAGGAAGTATGCAATATCTAAAAATCATGGATTCGTAGAACTCACAAAGAGGAATTGAGGGAGGTCTTTTGTCAAACATCCATAACACTTAGAGTAATCTTCCCACTCCTCTTAGCAATAAGTTCACATAAACCATTACCTCACACCAATTTGGAGGGCCTAATATTGAGTTCATATTCTTGAACCATTAACACCCAATTACCTCTTGTTGCACCAGTATCATGCTAAATTAGAATATAATTTATAGGTAGGCTAGGAACCATAATAATGGTGTGCGAGTTCAAGAGATAGAACCTAATTTTTTTCAAATCCCGAACCACTGCATATGCATGCTTCTCATGATGTGAACAATTGAGTTTATGTGCTTTTAGTGGTGCACTCATGAATGTAATTAGTGATTGAACCTTTTCATCATTATCCTAAGATAGGACAACAAAGATGGTATTCTTAGAAGGATATCAGTAAACAATAAACTCTTTCCTAAAGTCTATAAGAACCAAGGTAGGTGTCTTTGCGATAAAACCTTTGATTGATTAAAAAGCTTGTTTTTCCTCTTTTCTCCACTTGAAGGAATCCTTAGGATTCATCATGCTAACAATTTATTTAGTGAGCTCAACTAAAATAAAGAATGAACCTTCTCAAGAAATTTACCTTGCCAAAGAATGAATGCATGCCTGGCTTACTTGTGGGTAGAGATAATTGTTGAATGGCTGCAACCCTTGCAGGATAAATTTTCGTACCTTCTTTTCTCACAATATGTCCAAGGATATTTCCTTCTATCACCCAAACAATTAAATTCTTCAGATTGAGAGAGATATGGTGTTTCCCACAACAGATCAGTACCTTATCCAGATGATCCAAATGTTCTTATAAATTCTTTGAGTACACGACGAGGTCATCCAAGTACACCACTATACATTTTCCTTTCCAATATTTGAAGGCTAAATCATTTTCTCTTTGGAAAGTGGAACTTGCATTAATTAATCCAAAGGGCATACGATGGTATGTAAAAGTACCCCAAGGATTCTTTAATAAGTTTTGAATTGATCATATTTTTCCACCTCAATTTGGTTATATGGTGAGAATCCATTCAGGCATGGTAAATCATTTCTAACCCATTGATGGCTTACAAAATGTGGCCCATGATTGCTAGGGGATAATTATCTTTTAGTGAATCCTGATTCAAAATTTGGAAATCCACAAAAATACGTATCTCACCATTCTTCTTTCTCATTGGCATAATGTTGGATATCCATGTTGAGTGATGGATAGGGAGGATGACATGAACATTGAGAACAATTTAAACTTTTTCTCTAATGGTTCCAATGATCTTATGATCGTATTGCCTTTATTTTTGCTGGAATGCATTCGCACCTAGTTTCAAGGGGATGAAATTTTGCATAGATTGTGGTTGGAAAGACTTGAGATCTTCATATGAATAAGCTAGCACATCAAAATAATTATTCAAACAAATTGAAAAGTTTCCACATTCCTCAAGAGAACAACAATTACTGATGTTCACCATCCTTGGTTTCTCACTTGTTCCAATGTTTAATTTTTCATATTCAAAAAAATATTTGGGTTGATCTTTATATTTTCCATGAATGATCCTTTCGTTTTTATCAAATAATTCCCGCAGTGAAACCAATAATGTTGGAACTCTATTAACCTTTAACTAAATCACTCCATCATTATCAAATTTATCACCTCTTATACCATTACTGTCATCTATTGTAAACTCCCACCGGAGGGAATCACTTCCTTCAAAATACAAAGTCTTGATATCACATGTTTGTTACAAGATTTACAAGATATTAATGTCATCATTGAACACCTACAATCTCTCTGAGTTATCAGGAATTATTGGATTGAAAACCATCTCCACTGAATACTTATGTTCACAAAAATCGGGATGAGGAATCATTAGATAGGAAGACACTGCCAATGGATGAACTCCACAATTCCAATCTTGAGGGATGCCTTGATATCAAATACATAAAAATCATCTATCTAGTCCCCTACTATGTTTCTATAATGATAGAGACAATTTTTTTTGACTTGGAACAAGTATCTTACTTGTTTTACAACAAGGTCCACATCTCCTTGCACTACGAGATTTTTTATTCCCATCTCTCCAACAACTTGCAAACAAAACAAAAATGCATCATATTATTGTGCTGTTAGTATTAGATAACTAAAACTTATATAAAAATGGAAATAAATCTCCTTGTGGAGAATAAAAAACAACTCCACCAACCTGACATAGTTGACAAACAACTTCCATCAAATTCCATATTCCAAATCTCATCAACAATTTCAGTTGGGTTTTCTTCAAGGATGGGTAGCTCTTAATCTTTCTCAAAAATCATAAAATAATTCTAGTTACCTCTATCCTCTAAAATAACCTATCCACTCTCCCTACTTTGGAATAGAAAATTTCCTCTTGTATCATCTAACTCATGAACCATATATTTAATTTTTGGTTAAGGGAGAATATTTTTCATTTCATTCTTGACTGGTATTGAAGTAGAGGGCTAGTCATTTTGTATTTTTCCTCTAACATCTCAACAAAAACTTCTACTAAGAAGCATATTGTAGGTAGCTGTCATGTCCACCACAATTTTTTTTTTCCTTTAATCACTTCTCCAAAAAATATACGAAAGTAAGTTGTGCATCTTTGATTCTAGCAACAAGAGGGACTTATTTTATTTCTACTGAGTAGCAATGAAAAAATGCTCAGGTGATACTAAGCCGAGAGATTGAGAAAATTTCACGGTAATGACATTGTCAGATGCACCAGAGTCAATAATACAATTATTCAATCACTATCCATTGATCAATAGGGAAACATAAAAAGGCTCAATCTTGCCGGTGGATGAAGGGGAAGAAGCTAAGAGATTCTAATTTTTTTTTTCGTAAGAGTATGAAGTGATTCCTTTAGAATTAGGTGACACTTTGATCTTGAGATACTACCTTTGATAAATTTGACCAAATTAACAAATTGTTCAAGATGGGTTTGTAAATATTATGGGTCAAAAATATGAACCTTAGCTTTCTTTACATGATTAATGATATCAAAGGTAGAAGATGAAATTTCAAGAGCACCAAAGACAATTAAAAATAGGCTGGATATTTCTAGCATTGGAAGAAATAGGAGATTGAATTACTCTAGGAACAATTGAGGCATATTTTTCATTATTATTTTTAGATGCAAGATTAGAAATATTATTTTTAGAATGAGTAAGACTAATTGAATTAATCGAACCCAAAATAGGATATGTCTTGAGAGGGGATGCTGATTCACAATTCTTATTAGTTGAATCCATCGATGGTGTAAGTATAGAGCCTCTCTTGATTATTATTTTTTGTGGTTGTAGAGTCAAATTTTGGAGGTCCTCTTTCTTCATATTTGCATGCCTAGATGATTTATATTTCTCAAGAGATTTGGAACGTGTGAAAATAACACAAGAATGATTGTTTATGTTAGCTGCAACCTCTTCATAATCATCCTTAGATGAGGATGCATATTTAAAGAAGCCAACTTCTGCGGAGCCTATGTATTGAATGAAAAATCCACCTTCTTCTTCTTCTTCTTCCTTTGAAATAAGGTATTCCTCATTTCCCTTATCTGAATGTGTCTTAAAAGTGGCATTCATAGGTGGAGCTTCAAGTGTAATCCTTTGAAGTGCATGAAAAATTATTCTCTTACTCTAAAAGTCCTTCCTCAATGTATCCTTGTATGGGGTACTCTAAGTGAGATATTTTTTAGAGAAAGCAAGTCATTGACAAGTTTTTACACTAGAGGATCCATAGTTCTAGAATTATAACTCAGAGCCTTAACTTTTTTTTAACCCTTTCATGATTTTTCTAGACACGATGAGATCACATTATATGTCCACTTCAAGTTCTTGGGCATCTTCTAGGATATTGGGTTGATATATTATCAGAATGAATCTAAATTTCATCAATTGAGCATCTAGGAAGAATCTCAATCATTTATCTTCAGTAGGTCTTATAGCTTAAAGAATTTTATAAAGTAGTATGTTAAATTTGCAAACGAAATACCTCATAGCCTCATTTGGTTATTTCTTCAACTAAGACCATTTTTTGAGCAATGTGTGAGCATATTTAGTTGGTTTGAATCTAACCTCAAATTTAGTCTTCATCTATGCCCAATTAGTGATGGATATTCTAGGTAGATGATATAACCAATCCACAATAGAATCTTGCATTGATTCCATGAACAAGCAGACTAACACATCCTCATGTTACACTCCCAACACACCATAGGATGTGATAAATATAACTATATGTTCATCTAGGTGTTTCTTTCCATCCCATCTAAAATTGGGGAATTTATTCCTCGATCCTCTAAGTAACTCATGACATAGAGGAGATAAAGCCAACGAGCTTGTGTTTTGTCCCCATGGTACATGTGAAACCATTTATTATTATTATTATTATTTTGGAGGAATAATATCTAGTGTTGGTGCATCTGGGATTTCAGGAGGATCTTCAAGAGGAAATTTAGGGTTAAATTTGGGGAATAATTATTTCCCAACTTGTCTTGTTGTCTGAACAAAAGGGAGTCTAAAATTTTCTTGTTGCTGTGGTTCAAACGTTGGATCAAATAGGAAACTTTCTCAATCATCTTTGGTGTATCTTATTTCCACCATATTGTCATTTTTTTTTCAATGAAGGATATGAAAATTTACAGTAGGAATATGAAAAGACACTATGGAATATGAAAGGTTTCACATAAAAATCAGTAGTGGATTTTCAAGTAATGAATTCCATATTTTTGAGTTTTGTATTTTCCAAATTTTTATGGTTTTGGAATATTCATTTTTTAGGATGTTTTGGAACGTATATGGTGTAGGGAAGAAAAATATACCCCATGGTGGGTGTCAATTTTCTTTTGAAAAATAATTTTTTGTAAGACAAATTACTATTTTTTGTCAACGTTTTGGGATTAGGTCTCTCCACTTGGGAGCGGGGATGATCCCATTTATTGAATGTAGGAAATAGAAAAACCTTTGGGTGACTGTTAGGTCCGGGATCACACATGATTACTCCACTAAAATTTTGGAAAATTCCTTATATGGAATACAAAGGAGGACTTTGTTATAAAAGAGGTAAAGAGGAGATAGAAAAATAGGGAGAAGGTTAGGGTTGTGAGTAGGTACTTGTAAATTTCACAAACATTAACAAGAGTAGGTCCATATTCAATAGGAAGTTAAATAAATGTGTAATAAAAATAAATATTAAAAAATGAAAGACACATTATTCTTGAAACATTATCCATTATGTTCCTCCTCTTGCGTGCACTCTATTTCCCATGATACCTCCAACCAGCCTCTTCCTTCTTTGGTACACCTTGTTTCATGTACACTCTAGAAACCTTCCCTCGATTGCTATGCACTGTTGCATTCAAGACAACACATTGTTGTAATAGTTCTCCCATGACTGTGCTCATCTCCTCGCACTATCCTTCTTCTTTCTCCCGCATGTCCTTCTATTATTGCACACATATTCCTTCTTCTGTATGGGTATTATCTAAGTCTCAGGATGCCCCTGCATCTCTCTTGGAGAGACAATGGGTCAAAATATCTTACCAAACCGTTGAGTGGTTTATTCAGCCCTCTATAAATAGAGAAATGAGTCTCCTTTCTATCACATCTGTAATAATTATGGAAAGCCTATGAGACTGAGATAAATAGTCTTATGCCGTGCCTTTTTGTTTAAACTGTGCAAGTTCCCGATAGTGAACTTCTAGGTCAATTTTATCACATCTTCCAATGATTCTTCTAAAAACTCATGATATGAGTGGATAATATTGTGTTATTGTGTAGCCAATCCATGAAACCACCACTCATGTGCAATCCCATATGGATGAAGGGTTGTAAATTTAATTGCATCATCCTCTGCTATAGGCCTCAATGAAAGATAAGTGTCCAACTTTTGAATCCAATCTCGGGATATCCCCTTGTTAGAACCATCAAATGTAGAGAATGAAATCTTGCCCATGGTGTTTTGGACATCATTCTGTGATGCATTAGGTATAGGATCCAACCTTGACATTCCTTTGATCACACCAATGAATTCAGTAAGTGAAATATATTCCTAAATATATGTTCGAAAGGGACATATATTATTCATAGCTTGCCACAATACTTTACCCAAGTGAATACCTTGTTCCCACCTCCAAAATGTTTTTTTTACCTCGGAAGAAAAGTAGGATTCGTTGCTAACCCATTAGATGATCCATGGAGATACCATGAATTATTAGATCTAGATGAGCTACCCTCATCATTATGACCCTGTTGGTGAAATAATTTTTCGCTAGGACAAATTAGTTGATTTTTACAAATGCTCTAGGACTAAGTCACTCATGTTTGGAAACATGATGGATCCCTTTTATTGTATGCGAATAAAAAAAAAATGTGGTTAGCTAATATGTTGGGTATTCACCATACACAATCCACTGCACCTATAGAAAATGCTTGCACCTCGTGCAAGGGAAGAATTCGTAGGAAAAGTGAGAACTTAGAGAGGGGGTTGATATTGCAAGAAGGCTCAAGCATATTCTTACAAGTTTTAACCAGATTTTATCAGCACACAATTGGAAACATTTTTTTTGCTAATTATGAAAAGAAAAAATGAACCATGAACATAAAATCTCATTCTTTCATTCATCAAAAGATTTTACACTCTTCTATGTTTTTCAAGATTCACATGTTCACAAAGTTGAAAAAAATGGGAGAGAGAGGAAACATATGGAAAGGAAATAGAAGAAGTGTTATCGTTTCTTGTTCTTTGTAGCTATCTATTAATGAAATCACAAAATTGAAAACCAATTGAAACAAGGAATTCATTACAATATATAGTTTCTCAAAATGACTCTTTTCCTACCCCTCACATGACTTTTCACTAACCTTTACAACATGTGAGCTTTCATATTCCTAAGAAATAAATTGAGTCCCTTTTTATTAATTTGAGGAAACTCATTATAAAGTAAAAATAAGATCACATTTTAATGAATAAGACAAAAATTGAAATGTAAACACACCAACGAAGAAATATAACATGAAAGAAGAGAGGAAGGGGGTAGGAAAGAGAGAAAGGAGAGAAGATAGCTACTCGGATGAGGATGATGAAATTACCGATGTAGATTCACTTTCTAATGGACTCTTGAAGAGTTATTTTAGAAATATATTGATCCCTTTGAACTTCTTATTGTGCAAGTTCAACGTTCTCACCCTAAGGAATGTGTACAAAACTCAAAGATTTGAGCCAATTCTCATGAGATAACATTGATGTTCTCGTATTTCATGAACCATGTCTGATGCTCCTTTGTGGTGTTGGATATACTAACCCTTATCTCAGCAAGAGATTCTAGTGTGTTAAAGAAAATGGAGTTCTAGTCTCCATCTTGATTAGATCTTACGAATGGTTTCCCTATATCATCTACTGAAGTGTTTTCATCCACCGTGGGTACTCAAATTTTCTGTACCTCAACATTGATATATTCATGCATATTTGAAGTACGTTCCTTGTATGAGTACAATTCATCAAGAGTACGGTTTATCATCTTATATCAAGCAACAAGATTTTTGGCCCAAACTTTAGACAAGTCTTCATATGCGAAGTTGAATACATTTTTGCTCACCAGTATGGAATATTTGAATTTTCCTATTTCGTTTACCAGTGGAAACACCTGGTCTCAATGCTCCTCTTTTTCAATTTATACTATGGTCATCCTTACCTGTGTAGAAGTTGCAATCGTGTACTCAAACAATAAGAGAATCTCAGGAAGAAATGTATTACCTTTTTTAAGAATCTTTCTCACCCACTTATCATTCACCCTACCCTGCATTGTGAAGCCTTGAGTATTTCTGATGGATTCTGGATCGAAGCTAATAATAAGAGAAACTTCCTCAGCTAGAAGAGATAGAAAAACATTTAGATTGATGAAGTTTTACACATACAAGGTGAGAGTTCTTACATGGCCTTCTAGTTGTTCAAGTTTCACCTTATATTACTCGTTTCTTGCAAGAAGACAAACAAATGATTCTTTGAATAGGTGGGTATCTCCCTCATGTGTTTATGATCCTAGAGGAATGGTGCTTTTTTCATTGTTGGATGGAGTCATATCACCAATAGAATTTATTGCCTTCGGCTGGACTACCTCCACATACATATTTCCTGAAAATACACTGAAGAAGTGAGAAGAAACTTGGGATAAATTTCCTTTCTTTATTTTCACCATCGTGGATATGGCTTTAAAATTCAAGATCATCGGTTGTTGAATAGTGCGGGCCTCCCCTTTGATCATCTCTTGCACCCATGGGAACATCTCAGTTGTTTCAGGATTGAAATTGGGTAGGATTGTTGTTTCTAACTTTGAGTTAGAGTTAGGTCACACATCTTACACTGGTGGAACTGGTGCAACTATAGAGGAGAAGATACTTTGAGAATGCTAAGGAATTGATGGATGAGCTGGGTCAATTTCTCCTTGTTCTAGATATTCTATAGGATTTTGTGTTGCTCTTTCATTTTTGTGTAGTCTCCTATAGTGGGGAGCCTTGGATTCCACCAAATTCCTTTTTGAAGGCTCTCTTGAGTAAGAAGAGCTTGAAGTTTTCTTAGTTTATTTTGAAGATGAAATGTGAGATGCTTATATTTTGAGAGTTAGGAAACCTCCCAATTCGATGAGGTCATATTTCTTCTTTTTGAACCATTCCATGGATCTTTGAATTACCGCTTTGGTTTGCTCATTTATGTCCCCTGATTCACGAATGCTCCAAGAGAATTATGAGAGGGGTGAGGCCTTCACAACTTAATACTCAGGATCATATATTTCTGTACCATCATCTCTAATCCCATTTTCGTACTAGTCAAACTTGAATTTTATCATCTACCCAACTGTCATCCTCAGATGATCATGTTCCCTAACCTTAAAATCATTTAAACAATTTACACAATAGTCCTCGATTTTTGGTACATGGTGCAAATTAGGAAGGTGGAATGTTTCTAGATTGATCTGAAAGCTGAAATCTTCCCTTGGTGTGTATGAGTAGAGATTCAAAGGAGAGAAGGAAGCTTTGAATTTTGTGGCATCATTGGAATTATTAGTAGAAAATATCCCAAGAAAGATGGGGAATGATACAATTTTCTTACTACGATTCTTGATCTTATCATTGATGTGAGTAAGCTACCTACACAACTCGAATATCATGATCTTGTCCTTAAGATACATTGGAAACTTACGCAGAGAAAGATCAAACCCAACTACTCTGATGTATGAAAAATTTGAGAGCTGTGTGAAGAAAGAGCCATACCTCTTGTTCAAAGTAGCAACTTGTGAAGACAACCTTGATTCAATTTTTTTCTTGAGAAACTGGATGACAAACATAGTACAAGAATCATTCACTCTTACAAAATGGTGTTCGTTATCTTTTAGGGTCAATTGAGGATATTTCTTATAGGTGGGAGCCTTCTGAGAAATATTTTAAGTGAGGATCAGGCCTCTAAATGGTCTTGTGATCACAAGAGTGTAGACCAAGTAGGATGTCATTGAAAACTTATTTATAAGCGACAACTGGAGGAATTGCGGATGGATGTTGTCACTAATTATATTCTCCTAGTAAATTATCTTCTTAACATCAATGACAAAAAGAATGAAATGTGCCATCCAATCCTGAAAATACATTGTAGCCTCTTCTCCCATCATGTTGCTTAGTAGGATGATTGCATTCGAAAATCCTTCATGGAACTCACTTGTAGATAGAGATTTTAACATGCGAGATGGATTTCTTCCCTATTTAAACCATAACCCCAATGTAAGGCCTTCAAGATATGAATATGTTTTAGACCATTCAGTTGATGCAATTTCCTTTGTGATGATAACCATGTTGTTTCATTTCGGTATTTGCATACACTAAAAAATTCCCTTAGGAGTGAGCACCGCCAGAATTGAGCTATCATCCGCCCTTATGATTATTACCTTTGGCTAGTAGTGATGAGCACATGCAAGTACCAAATCCATGCTCTGAATATATATATGATGACCACCTTCAATATAAAATCCACTTGTGAACACTTTTTCCTCCACTGGTTCTCTAGGACCACCGAGCATTCAATTCTTAAGATCTTCCAAGTCCATATGAGTAACATTGCTGTCACTCACACCTAGGTATTCCGATACCAGGGCCAAAATAGAATCTAGAATAGAAAATTTGAACTTCATACTTGTAAAAATCAACAAGATGGGAAAAGATGAAGATGCCAACAACTTTCTGCAACTAAATCAGAGACTTTCTATTTTTAATAGTTAGGGTTCAAGATATGCTATTTTGGGAAAAAGTGATTTTTTTCCCATATTCACTTTTCTAAAACCATTAACATGCTAAGACTACATTCACTACTATTTCTTAGTGATTTTTTAATAGTTTCTATTTTTAGAAAGTTACTTTTTGCTTTTTGGGAAAAAAAGTCTAGTTTGTCATCTTCATTGTTCTCTGAGTGCACTGATATGAAGAAGTTTTCTATTTTTGGTAAGTTTATATTTTTAGTGAGGGTAAAAAATAATTATTATTTTTAAATAGAACTTATCTATCTCTGATTGCAATGAAAATTCCTTCATTGGATTCAAATTTCTTTTGAGACTCTGTGCTCCAAATTTCACCTCGATCCGCTTGTCAGAATGCTTAGAAATTGAAAAAACAACTTCTTGTGCATGAAATTGGGGTTTTCTACCATTAAAAAATTAGGGAATCATTTTATTTTCTATTACAACCTTACTGAAAGCATATGGGATGAAGAAAAATTGAGAAAATTTCATAAGGGATTTCGCTTACAGATTTGAAAGATATGATTTTTTCTTGATTTTGGTGTTTATGGCAATTTTGGAGAATTTTTTACAAAGTTTATAGTAAAAATGTAGGTTTATGGATTTATGAAATATAAAAAATGGATTATTGGTAAAAAAAAAAAGAGGTGAGGAGAGGTTATTTCAAGTTTTTAAAACTCACGACAATGTTTTTGGTTTATGGGAGAAGTAGTAGCAAGTAGAAGTAATCAGTTAAATTTTAGGTTTTTTATCCTCTTGGGATAGAGCACATTTTATTATCCCTTATTCCCCCTTGAGAAAGAGACAAAAGAGGTAGAAAAATTCACCCTCATTTGGGCTTGACATGTGGCACAATGTGATTGCATGATGAGGGAAGGAGGAAAAACAAACACTTAACACAAAAGGGATGAAATTGGGTCACATGAGGAATCATGGAAGGGGCTAGAGTGGGGAGAATTTTATTGTCACCTCTGTACCCTTGGGATAGAGAGAGGAGGGATAAAAAACTACACCCTTCCCTAGTGATGACAAGTGGTACAGTCTCATTCAGTGAGGAGGTGAGGGGAAAGATCTTGCTTAAGCACTGCGGAGCTTATTTTTGGTCACATGAGAAACCAGAAGAAAGTAATAAAGTGGGGAACATTTTCTTGTCCCCTTTATCCCCTTGGTATAGAAACAAGAGGGATGTAAAAATATTCCCTTCCCTGGTGATGACAAGTGGCAGAACTGCATTGCATGATGAGAGGGGCTAGAAATATGTGAAAAGGGCATGCAAAGTGCTTAACGTCAGTCATGTGAGGAACCTGGAGGAAAATTTTGGGTGGGGTGAAATTTTATTGTTCCCTCTATCCCCTTGGGACAGGGACAAGAGGGACATAATAATGCACCTCAAATTGGAGGTGACATGTGTCCTCTTGAAAAAATGGCTAAGTATAGGAAACATACCTCATGAAGAGAGAGACTTGTCGACGAAGTTTCCAGAGCTCCAAGAAGGATTATTTGATGAAAAATTATATGATTTTAACTCCAAATAACCTTCCAAAAACAATAAGATAGATATAAAGATCAAATTATTCCTGTAACTCCTTGAAATTTCTCCTTTTTCCTCGGGATTGTCAGGTGTGTCTTCTGAAACTAAGCTGCCTTGAGAGAGACTTGAGTCTTGTGAAAGATTTCAAAATGCCATCATGTAGTGGATTAAACCATATTTCCAATGACTAATTATTTTAATCCTTACTCCTTACAGAGCTCCCAGAATCCTTTGTTGAAGTTCATGTACCATTTGAGACTACAAGCTCATTAACCCTAAAAAATCGCTTTCACTGTAATTGTCCCTAAATCTTCAAAACTTCCCTAAATTTTGCTAAATAAGTTCCATCAATCTTAAAAATATTCAAAAAAACTCTCGAATTATTTTTTATCTTGCCGATCCATCCCAAAGGATACACACCTATCCAGAAAAGGCTAAAATTAGCCTTTCTAGGCTTACAGGAGATTTCACCACTGAAAGAACCTTATTGAAAGAACATAAGACCTTATCACAATGTTTCAAGTACTTAGGGAAAGTTTATACAACATAGGCGAGTACTTGCAATATCAAGATATGCATGATACAGAAGGATAGATTGATATGGAGAGGTGTTTAAGAGTGTTTTCAAGTAAATTTTTAATACTAGGGTTAAGTTGTGATGTTTCAAGTTTGAATTTTTCCGTTGTAAAAAAAATGACAACTAGCTCTCACTTGGAAGACTCGTTATGCATCGAATGGAGTAAGGAAAAGATAAACATGAACCCCAGAATATCAAGATATAATACAGACCAATGCCTTATCCATCGGGCTATAGAGTCTTATTACAAACAATATATATGAATGAACAAATGCACACACACACACACACACACACACACACAACAAACAATAAAAGTAAACACACCACATAGGAAAGGGAAAACATACACAATGGGAAAGGGAAAAAAACAACCTAAATTCACCAATGGTATATGTGGGGGACAATCTGATTTCATTGTTTATATAATTTCAAGTATTTCCCATTGTGAGGATATTCCAAATAAGTACCATCCAGATATGAAAGGTAGAATGTATTTTCTCCACAAGATTCATGGATTTGGAATGGTCCTAGCCACAAATAGTCAAAATTCCCATGAATTCCTTTTGGTTCTCTCCTTTTATCCCACAATAAGATGAGATCGCCAATTTGGAAATCTCTTGCCTTATGCTTTTTATCAAAAATCTTCTTCACTTTCAACTGATGTTCCTTGATTCTATCGACCAAATTTCAACCTGTCTTCAATGAGTTTCTCAAGATACAAAATTATCTTATCCAGAAAATCATGGAATTGTCCATCTTCAACTTCCTTGACCAATTGGAGAGCAGGAAATTTGACCATGACAGGAATCTCAACATTAATTCCATAGAGAAACTGGAACGGTGACATAATGTTGGTGAAATAATTTTTCATATGGAAACTTAGGTGTTTCCACCAACACTCATGGGGCTACATCCCTCCTTCTTGGTGTATGGGGATGCTCCCACTATTGAATGTAAACTAATATAATCGTATCTATTATTATGGGATGGCCAAATAGGTTGGGGATCACACAAGACCACTTCATTGAACCTGCGACAAAGTGCTTGTACGGGATACAAGGGAGGAAATTGTAGCAGTGAAGGGATGAAGAAGAGAAATTAGGAAAGGGAAGGTTAGTTTCATAAGAAGGTAATTGCAGAGTTCACACCTAATAATTAGAGTAGTTCAACATTTAATTAGAGGAAAGAAACAATTATTCCCTTAGTAAGACTAACAAATCTAGACACATAGTTCTTTAGATTCATTCATGAAGGACACCAAGTTCCATCTTGATCACCATACTTGTAAAGTTGTAGAAAAGAGAAAGTAGAGGAAAACATGAGCAAAGAAATGGAGAAATGTAGCTTTTATTCATTGTGTTGGTGATATAAAGTTCAACATCCAAACCATAATTCATAATTGCTACTAAGTGGAAATTATCAAAATCTAGGATCCTTTAGAATAGAGAAGCCATCCCAATTGATATCACTATGAATTGACCTTTCATCTCCTCCTATATGAATATTCATGTTCCTATTCCACTTGTGACCTTTCAATTTTGCCTAGGAGAGGAAAATTTAGTATCTATCTTATAAATTTGAGAGAATAATTTTACAAATTACAAATATTGCGACTTAAGAGAATAAAAAAAATGTCATGATTGCGTACAATGAATAATTAGAAGAAAGGGAGAGAAGAAGAGAATAGAAGGGGATTGATTGATCTTGTTGATGATGATCACAATATCCTCCTTTTCCATGATGCACATACACCTCGGCCTGTCGAATGAGTGTCTAGAAACACTGTTGAGAGAACCCCTGATGTGAGCTTAAGATGACCGTTTACATTTCTCATGATAATCCTCTTGATGCTTAATTGATCAAATCCATTTTCTCACTAATCTCAGTGATCTCACTCCAGCCACCTCATTTCATCCCACCCAGTTCAATGGCTCACCCTCCTCACCGAGATCAACTGTGATAAAATAGATGTGATGTAGGGGCATCTTCAAAGAGCATCAAAATTAAAAATTTCTCATTCTAACCATGGTTGTGAGTTAAATTCAAGTGTACTAGAGTATGTTGAAGGCATGAGCAAGAGAGTTAGGTGGCTAAGAGATTTAAAGACTCAAATTCGTGTTTTCCCTTCAAAACTGTAATTCAAATTTTAAAAGCATGTAAATGAACCAAATGGCTTGTCAAGGGGATGAAAGAGGTTTCAATGACTGTAAAGGGGGGTGTTAGATGTATAGGAATGTTACAAGAGTCCTAGGTGGACTGATAAAATCAATGAATGTTGAAAATAATGTAAAAGAGACTATCTTATTGTACATGAGTATATGGAAGGTCATCACGAGTCCAAGAGTTAGTTAGGTTTTCTAAAGAAGTTGTAAAAATGGGAAATTCGAGTTAGAGAGTTAGTTGGAAGGGAAAGTGAAAGAAAAACCCTTTGAGGAAGGTGACAGGGAAGTGGGAGAAAGAATCCTCGAGATTAGAGGAGAAGTTTTGTAAGAAAATATAGCTAAACATGTATATAGCTCTATTTTGTTGTATTGAAACCTTTTCTTGATGAATGATCCTAAGTTTTGATTTGCATGAATTGAGTATTTGTGGATATCCCTTTAGATGCATTGGGGAAATTTTATTGGAATCTCTGCAGGAGATATATTGAACGATTGAGATCATGAATCTTGTTCTTGAGCATGCAAGTTAATATATTTATTGTGTTTGATAGTACAATAGTGTTTTGACAAGAATCTTTAGTATTTCATAACTTTGATGTTTAAGGTGAAGCCCTTGTAGTGGTATACATGAGGAAGAATGTTGTTGATGTGAAATATAAAAGATTTGTAAAGCATACCCTGTTTCATGTATGTGTTAACAAGAATACTTTCAAAATGAGTATGACTGTACATTAATGAAAAACTATGTTTGATAATTGTTCATGAGTTCAAGAATAAGTACGTGTAGGAAGAATTCATTGAAGAAGGAATAGGGGGTTGATAGAAGGTTTAAACATATATACGAGACATTATCTAACTTGTTTTCTTGAAAAGAAACTTGGAATAGTTAATACCCTATTTTGCCCACATATTCTGTCACCTACATACCGATTCAGTCAAAAAGACTCCATTCACACGTGCGGGTATTTAATTTCATTGCACTGATAAGAGATAAAGTTATGCTAGGTGTGTCTTGAAACCTATTTTGAAGAAAGTTATTGTAAAATAAAGCCTCGCAACTTCCCAGGAAACCCAACTTAGGGTTTGACAACAAAGTGATATTTGAGGGATTTACACTTAGTGTAGGGGTTTGAAAATTTGTACAAAGTACATCCATAGGACCCTAAACCTGATTCAAGAAGAATATTTGAAAAGTGATGGTACAATCACCAGTTATTAATGACAATCCTTAGAAAGGAAGCATGTGCAATACCTAAGACCTAATTAGAAACCTAGAACCTTGGATTTGAAGATAATTATCCAAAAGAAGGCATACTAAAACTTGGTACAAAGAATTAAAGTGCTAAGGCGTATCCTAATATGTGTTTAGTTTCTCAAAAGGTTGAGGCAATCAAGAGTTATCCTCAAAATAACTAATAACAGGGTTAATTGAGACCAAGAGGGCTAGAAAGGAAAAAGAGTTATTACAAGAAGAGAATAACGAGTTAGGTTATGAAATTTAAGGCACACCATATTGATTATAAAGGGTATTTTAAGACGTTCTCACCTTATTTTGGGTATGCATGGAATGTTCCAACCATGAACATACCAGAGGCTATGGTCTTAAGAATGCTAAAGGACAATATCAAGCAAGATTGGTAAAACGTGATGTTTTGATATTTTTGTACTAAGTGGATGATTAAATTAACATTGGTTTAAAGTGATGAAACATGGTACACAATTCCAGTAGAGGTCATTGGAGGTTAAAAGGCCAAAAGTTGTTTGTTTGGGCTAAGAGCTAGTAAAGAAAGGTGAAGGACAATGTGAAGAAAGGTAAGTGTAAATGGAGTTTTCATGAAAATGAGTTCATCTTAGGAGTTGAAAGGACATTGAATGTAGGGTATATAATAGATTAGAGTGATTTGTGAAGCCAACTAAGGTGAAATAGGTCAAAAATTGCAAGATTGAGCCATTTTGGGCTTCTTGAAGGATCTTCACTGTAAAGATTGGGTAAAGCTTGTTGTTTGAGTCTTCTAAACTTGAATGAATGCATGTAATAATGTCATAGCTCTGCATCAAGATAGTTACGAGACCCTTAAGGAGGTTTCATTTCTCTTTTTGAGTTATGAGATCATCTATCAACCATGTTTTCATTCCTTGATGTTTATTTCCTGACTGGAGAATCAAGGATGTTATGAATCACATTATTGAAGAACTTTCTATTTTTAGGAATTCTCCGCCATGGATACATGCTATTTTTAGCAAGTACACCACATGTATCGAATTGGAACAAAAAAGGTCTTGAAATTTTGGGTTTTATTTCGAGATATAATGTTCCAATTTTTGGTTGATTTCTTCGTCTAAAAAATTAGGAAAATGATATTTTATAAAATAGGGAAAAATATTGAGAAAAATTCAGTCCTCAATATCTTGAAAACTTAGCAACTTCATCGTGTAAAAACTAGTTTAAATGAAACTAATTTTTTTGAAGACCCTTCCCTCCAAATTTTAGATGATTTCACCTGTCGGATCTTTGGGAAATTGAATATTTATTCGAGGAGGGAAGAATGCTGATGAAAAACATTCCTCCATATCCCTAAAAAATAGGGACTTAATGGCATGAAAAACTAGTTCACATGCAACTAGATTTTTCAGGGATCGCTTCCTTTATTTTTCGCGCGATTCTGACTATCAGATCTATGAGAAGTGAAGAGATGCCTTGCTAGCCTTTCACTATTGCATCATAGAATCCATTAATGTAGGCTTGAAGCTTTGACAATGAGAAAAATCATCCATGTGCCCTCACCCTTGGATTGACAAGTGGTGTTGTTGCATTGGTCAATGGGAAGGGCTGGAATGAGGTGAAAAGGAGCTTAACTTGCATCACGAAGATTCATCGGGGTCATATGATGGTCCAAGGGGCTTAACTGGGCTTGAGAGAATTTTTTGTCCCAAATTTCCCAAAGGGATGGGAGATATGGGACATAAAAATGTGTCTCATCCTCATGCTGCCATGTGCCCACCTATGAAAATGACGAAGTCCCGAAAGCTTACCTTGAGGAGAGCCTTGAAGACGAAGTTTTCAGAGCTCCAAAAGGACGTGTTTGGAACTTATTTATATGAAATTGAATCATAAAATCCTTATGGTATGAATGTGATGGGTCCCATGATCTAATTATTTCTGCAACCCCCTCAAAATATCAATTTTTCTTGGGACCACAGGGTGTTTCTTCTAAAAATGGGATGTGGAAAGAATCTCCCCATTCTTGTGAAAACTATGAGAGTACCGTAATTTAGATAATTGAATTATATTTCCAATTATATCTTGTTTTAACTCTAACTCTTTACAGAACTCCCAGAATCATCTTCCAAAGCTCGGGCACTATTTTGAAATTTAAGCTCCTTCACCTTCAAACTCCCACTTGTTAGGAAATTTACTGTTTACATTAGGCATATGGGTTTTATTGTATAATAACTTATTATTTACTACATTTATTTTTAGTTAATTAAATATATTTTCATAACAAACAATATATTTTATTATTTGTTTATACCCGTTAATCATATAAACAGGTAAGTTGTTTGTTTGACTTCATATTTTTTAGGAAGTAGTTTTCCTATTGTGTTGGCTATATATTAGACAAATAATTTGTGCAGCAATATAGAGAAGATTATTGTTTTTTGTGATTTATTCTATGCTCATACCTTCATTTGGTATCATAGCGATGGAATCCTAAGATTTTGTAGGGGTGATTATTTAAATCACTTGCCCCTATATATGAAGAGCCGTGGGAAATATTGTGCAGACATTAGCATATCAAATATATTATTAACATATTCTACCCAAAATTATTTAGTGCTCTATTTTGGTTTGCTAACTAATATTCAGGACTAGGTAACATTCAAATATCTCAATCTTTGATCCTGAGTTTTGATCAAATTCTTGGCACCGGATAAAGAAACAAAGAGGAGTATTCATTCGGAAGAGACAGAGCGTGATTTCGAAGCCTATATAGTATTGTTCATGTGTGGATTCTACAAATTGTGGTCACCAACTACATATCGCATACCATCTAAGCATACAACTAAACGATTGAAATCTACACCATTCAATCTTACATGCATAGCTATGGAATCAGACATACATTTCAAAATGTATAAGATGTGAACCCAGTTCATATTTTCCTAGATTGCATTAGAATTACTTCCCATATTGCATCAAATTACCTCCATTTTGATCTTGCCTCAAATCGCCTTAGTGTTCATTCATCCTATTCTGCACTACACTCGGAGATTGAATGTTATTGTATTATTGTTAAACACATTGAAATTGTTCAATACACATTTACTGCACTACGTTCAATCCGGCCACGTTCACCCTCCATGTGGGATCTTTGTTACTCTACTGCCACAAGTTATTCAACATTAAGTGTTTGATTCTTCACTCAACCTCCTCGTCTAGTCTATTTTAGTTTTTCTTTCTATTTATTCATGTTTAAGTTTGTGTATTTTGTTATTGAGTTACTTACGGTACTCCCAAAGTCATTTGCAATTAGGGGAGAGGACCCCATGATTGTGCAGGCACCAATAATTGTACATTGATTTTCACTATTGGTTGTTGAAAAAATGACTAATAGTTGTTCACTATTTGATTAATGACACTTTTTAAGAGCCAATGACAATGTGACACATAGGGCGCTCGGTCGTTGGTACCTCTTTCAAATGCTTTATATTATTATTTTTCATTTTAAATCAATTCAAAAACTACTTTTCCCTCCAAATTAACACGCGAAACGAAAATGCTGATGTGGCATGATGATACGCTATACGATGATATAATTTTTTTATGTTGACGAGACCCCTACATATATCTACGTGCCCCTAAAATTAGGGTGCACGGTTATGGGGTCCTCTCCCCTATTATTTTAGTAAAAGTAGTCTTTATCATTTTTGCATCTAACTTTTAATCATGTATAGTTTAATAGAAATCCTTATTTAGGAAAATTTGTTTTGTGTCATCTACGTCAATAGTCATCATAAAGTGTATATGTGTATTGTCAAATAAAAATGTATATCAAGTAAGTTACTTTTAGTTTTCATTTTGTGTCATTACATGTTGTTGAGTCGTTTTATTCCAATTTAGGTAATAGTATTATATCATCTTGGTATTAACAAAGTCATTTTGAAAAGAATCCAAAGAGTAAGTCATTTGTAGTCAAAATTTTTGCTGTTGTCATTTTGGTGTGTCATTATTAAAGGTAAGAGTCTAGAAGTTTTTTTGGGTCCATTGTAAAAATTCTGAAAAATATAAAAAATTGCCTTACAGACACATTTTCAGTGTAACTTGACGTCTGAGAATCATAATCGAGCTTCATGATCAAATCTAGCAGAGTTAGTAGCATTTCACCGAAGGACGGAGGCATAAGAGGTTGGAGGTTGATCAACGCCTCTCGCCAGTCACCAACAACAGGGCCGCATTTTGGTATGGTGGCATCTCTTTTCCAGTTGTGTGTTGTGTGTAGTATAAACTGGTGTGTGGTTTCCTTCCCCTGTTATGATTCAAATGAGGAGAATGTGCATTTTTTAATTTGAGAACACTTGTATAGGAGGGCATCTAAATTGGAGTGATCCTATGACTGCTAAGATTCTTCAACTGCCGCACTTCTAACATCGATCGACCAGTGAAAGAGATTTCATTGGAAGTGAAATCGGGAACTGTTGAGTTTGTGTATGTAGGTGAATTGGTGGAAGTGTGATCATCCGGTATGGGATTCACTGTGGTGAAGTGGATTGGTCATATGCAACAAGATCCAGACAACAAGATCCAAGCTAGTAGTATGCAAACCTAAAAGTATGCAGAGCCATACGATTATGTTTCGAGTCTTTCAGATGTACTTTATTCCCATGTAAACACTAAGGGGGGGAATATTAGGAAATTTAATATTTACATTAGGCATATGGGTTTTACTGTATAGTAAATCATTATTTACTACAATTATTTTTAGTTAATTAAATATATTATTATAACAAATAATATATTTTATTATTTATGTATACCCATAAATCATATAAATGGGTAAGTTGTTTGGTTGAATTCCTATTTTTAGGAAGTAGTTTTCCTATTTTGTTGGATATATATCAACCAAATTCTTTATACAACAATATAGAGAAGATTATTGTTTTGTTGTGATTTATTTTGTGCTCATACCTTCACCACTTTCAATGAACTTGTTCATAAACCTTAAAATATTCCCTAAACTTTCCTAAATATCTTGCACTATGTTCTTATCTCCTAAATTCCACTTCTAGATAAATTTGGGCCTTCAAATCCATCCCGAAGGGTGCACACATGTCTTGGAAAGGCTAGAAATAACCTTCTAGGTCTACTGAAGAATATGCCTTGAGAAGCACTGCATTGGAAGAAATTCATGAACTTGTTTTCATATTTCAAACACTTGGGAAAGGTTATTAAAACACATATGAGAACTTTTAGGATGGGGATAGACATGAAACAAATGGAGAACTGATCCGAGAGAAGTGTTTAGGAGGGTTTACATGCAAAAAATTGAACACTAGGGTATAACTACCATGTTTCAACATTGAATTTTTCCTTTGCAAAAACGCATGCCAACGACTGGTTCTAGCTTGGGTACATGTTCTAGATTGACTGCAGTGAGGAAAAGGTAAGTAGGAATAACATAATCTCAAGACACCATGTGGACCAGTGCCTTATTCATTGGGCTATACAAATTCACCACAAATACACGACATAACATCCTTTATTGAACACATACATACAACAAGAAACACACACACACATGATGAGAAATGAAACACATAACACACGAGAAACACAAATTGGGAAAGGAACACACAAAACCAAAATGGAAACATCCTAGATCACCTATGTACATGCGGGGGGAAAATCAATTTCATTGAAGTACGAACTTGAACTGAGGGCTTACCCATAAACGGGTATCATTGAATACCTTTCTTTCGCAAATCTGTTGATAGGTTAACTGAAGTATGAACCTCTCCTCAACTTCTTGAGAAATTTAGCACGATCACTATTGTAATGTATGATCCATTCATTCATTCCACCGCCTTTGATGATTTGACACACTCTTTTAGGATTCTCTTCGATTCTCAGGTTTGTTCCACTTGTTGAATTTTCACTACTGCCAAGAAGATGGTTCTTAATTATACTTGAATTATCATTTTCATACCAAGAAATTTGTTCTTCATTTTGCATTTACTTCATGACCACTTTCTTCATGTGTTTTTTCTTGACAGATGCTTCAAAAAATTTGACATTATCACCAATCTCTTGATGTCCCATGTTTTTGAATTATACCAAGAAATCATCTTACTCATACCTCGGCTCTTTTGTGACATGCATCCTTACACAGTGTGTCACATGCATTTCATCATCCTCTTAGAAAGAGAATGAACTCAATATTGGGTATGTAACATGGAAATTATCATTTTCTTCATTTTGTCCATCTTGGGATTCAATATCAATTTTGGTGTTGATAGTGTCCCCCTCTTATAAAGTGAGCACTGAAAGGTTGAAGTTCATTAAAATGGTTTCCATTTTGAAAAAATAGCCATAGGATGAAGCCACATTTCCTTTCTCTATTTTTTTTGAGAATGTTTCCATCCTCATGAAAAGGGAATGAGAAAAACATTGGAGTTGAATTGCTTTCATTATCATTTTCCTGATCTTGATCACCGAGAACCAAGAAATTCATTTCGATGATGAAATCATCATCTCCTTGAATAGATTCATGTTTGAGAGACTAAAATTTGTTTCCATTCTTGAGTTTCTTGTCATTTTCTTCCAATGAGAAAGAGAATATTTAAAGTTCACCAACATACTCATCACATGAAAACTCATACTAAGCCTCAAGAACATGATTAGAAATATTGAGCTTACATATCGAGAAGTTTTTGAGTATCACTCCTTCTTGATCCAATTTTCTCATGATTTCATTATCACTTTTTTGCAAGTCGAGAATCTCATTACCATCATTAACATCCAATTGAGAAACTTAATTTATAATCTCATCCCATGGGAAGAACACAATCTCAACCTCTGATTTTATCAAATCATCATGATCTTCTTTGACCATCTCCGTGAGGCTTGGAAATTATTACACCAACATGGGAAGCTCAAGATCATCTTCGAAAGTCATGAAAAAATTGCAAGATTTGGAATTTCGGCATAGGATGTCTATCATTTGTTCATATGGACTTTGAACAATATACTTCTTCTTCCTAATGGGAAGAAGATTCTTTGTTTTACCATTAACCAAGATGGTGGTGTGTGACCAATCTAGCTGCACATCTCCACCAACATCTCAACAGAAGATTAGGCTAAAAAACACACCATATGAGGCGGGCATGTCTGCTACAAGGATTCTCATTGTGATTTTCATATCATGGAAATCTACCAATGCTACATTGACATCGTTTATCTTACCCATAAGGGGAATTTTTTTCATTTCCATGGAAAGGAAATGGATAGAGGTAGGGGAAAGGGAGAAGCGGAAATATTTATCAACTTTTGTAGGCATGACATTATCTGAAGCACCCAAGTTAATGATGTAATTATTTATATTAAACACATTGAATAACAATGCTGCGTAGAAAGGTTCTACCTTACTAGAGGTGGAGGGTGTGGAAGTGAGACAATTTTAGAGATGGAGTGGGTTGAGATACACAAGGTGGTTTTTTTTGTGGTGGCATCTTTAGGACATGAAACATGACAAATTCCTTTGATATGTTGAACCAGTTTATCAAGTTGCTTGGGATGAGTTCTTAAGTACTCATATTCAAAAATTTGGCCTTTGAATTTTTTGAAATGAACAATTATATCAAAGGAAAAGGAGGTGGTAGGAACATTAGGGGTTTTGGTAGCCTTGATTACTTAAATTGATTTTTCAAGGGAAGGTTAAGGAGACATACTTGAAGAGATAAAAGTATTCTTGGTTGAAGCAGTTTTCATGTTTCTTCTTAGCTGAACCTGTGGAAGTGGACTTCGATGATTCTCCCTTCATTATTGTTTTTTACTGAGTCACCATTTTAGGATTCAATTTTATAGTTGGAGAAGCATAAGAAGAATTTTCTTTCTCCTTTTGCAACAGAGTGAACACTACATATGAGTAACTACCTATGGATTCTTCATCATTAATTTTTCATTCAAAAAACCCAATTTGAGCACATTCTTCTTCTCCTTTATTTTCAACTTCTAATTCATAATTTCCTTCATATTCATCTTCATTGATCTCTTATATTCCGTTGACTGGTGGAGCATCCAAGGGAAACCTTCATGGTACTCCTACAACCTGGTTCCTGTTCCAGTTTGGATGATGTGTTCGTTGAGCAACTTCCCTTTTCAACATTATCAATTCATATTCCAACTTCTGCAACATTGGGTTAGTTCTCTCACCTCTAGAACTTTAGGCCTTTGAAGGATTCTTGATCTTACCTAACAAGATGAGGTCGTCTTCTACCTTAACAAAAACTTATTGGGCATGGTAAAAATATCATGGTTGAACTCTATGCATTATGAAGCTTACTTTAGGAAATTAATCATTTATGAAGAATATCCTTATATTATCTATAGTGGAAATAGAAGCGGCAAGAATATTGTTGATCAATTTGTTGAATTTTGCCACAAAATATCTCATAGACTCTTGTGGCTCTTTCTTCATCTGAGTAAGATGAGAGAGAATGGCACGAGCATCTTCGACGGTCTTGAATATTTCTTTAAAATTATTTTTCATACCACCCCAATCAATGATTGAGCATGAAGGTAAATAGTAGAACCAGTCTTCCATTGCATCTTACAATGTTTCCATGAACAAATGCACTGCAAAATCTTCATGTTACACTCCAAGGATGCCAGAGGTTGTGATGAAGGTTTTGATATGATTGTCAGGAAGTTGTTTGCCATCTCCGTATAATTTCAGGAAGTTATTTCTTGATGCTTTTAGAAGCTCATGGAGTTGTGGAACCAAAGAAAAATAGACCAGTGTTTTTTTCCACATGGCATAGGTGCTTGTGATGTAATTTTTTCCTCCTCTCCTTATTCTTTTAGTTCTTCCCCCGTTTCTTCTTCTTCTCTTGGGAATTGAAAATTCAAATGTGGGTGAAAGATAGGAGAATTTATAGGAGTGTATGTAGGAGTTTGAATAGGGTTACTACGGGTACCACTTGATGAATCATATGGGGATGAAGCTTGAGATAAGTAGTATGGATTATCCCTAACTCATTCTTGCTGATTTTGCAAAGCTTCAAAAGCAGAGTCAATGATTTCTCTCAACCTATTCATTCTGGTATATCTTCTTTCAGTCAGGTTCTCTCAAGACGTTTGCAAAAACAATTTTTGATCTTTCAAGTACTTTTTTATTTATTTTTATTTTTATTTATTTTACAGAGATATTTACGGGTCCACGAGGCCATATCTCTCTCCAGTGGATTCACTAAAAACTATTGGTGAAATAATTTTTCATATGGAAAATTATGTGTATCCATCAACGCTCATGGGGCTAAACCCCTCCTTATTGTGTATGGGGAGGCTCCCATTATTGAAGGTAAACTAATATAATCCTATTTTGATTTGTAAACTATCTACTTTGGAATTATTCACATAATCAAAATTAAAACGTTGTTGTTCTACTTTCAATTAGAAAATGACAAAGATAGATAGTCAATTAATTTTTCTTATGCTTAGAATCAATAATTTGTAGGAAAGGCAAGAGTATAACTCATAAACACCAACAATTTTTATCCTAGAAACCTCTAGAGGAGAAAAACCAGTCGGGAAAGGAAAATGATCTTTCTTCCCACTTTTATTGGCCAATTAAAACAATAAGTATATAATTTACAATAAGTGTGAAAGAGAAGTAGATAATATCTCACACTTCCTCTCAATTACTTTCTTGCTCTGCCTCAACACTCCTTTCTTCTAAAAACACAATTTCAGCACTAATAATTTCTTTCTCACTTGCTTTCATGCTTTGATGATCCAATACTCTTCTTCCTACATGTAATTATCACCCTTCTCATGTCCTCCCATGCACTAGAGGATGGGAAACGTCATGGAGGAGAAGAGACACAGACAACCCTTCAAATTATGGGGACCGTTTGTTTCAAGTTTTATTTTTTTATCTAAAAGAGATAAGACCACTGCCCAATGCAAACCAGTGGTCACAGAACCGCCACCCCTGGCTGGGTAGCAGTTACAGGACCACCACCTGGGTTGGGCGGTAGTCTGTAACCGCTGACCTGCACAGAGTGGCAGTTCTGTTAATAATAAGATAGAACCTCCGTTTCTTCAATTTCTTTCTTCGTGCTAATTGATTTGATGAAGTAGAGTTGATTTTGGATCCCTATGGATCATATTTATTAATATGGGGTGGTCAAATAGGCTGGGGATCACACATGAAAACTTCATTGAACCTGTGGTAAAGTGTTTGTATGGGGGACAAGGGAGGAAATTGCAATAGTGCAAGGTGAAGGAGAGAAATTAAGAAAGGGAAGGTTATTGTCGTGAGTAGGAAATCACATATTTCACATCCAACAATCATAGTAGTTCAACATTCAATTAGAGGAAAGAAAAAATGAAGCAATTAGTGAGACTAACAAATCTAGACACATAGTTCTTTAGGTTCATTCATCAAGGACACCAAGTTCATTCTTGATCACCATAATTACAAAGTTATAGAAAATAGATAGTGGAGGAAAACATGAGAAAAGAAATTGAAGAATTTAGACTTTATTCATTATGTTGGTGATACAAAGTTCAACATCTAAACAAAAATTCACAATTTCTACCAAGTGGAAATTATCAAAATCTAGGATCCTTTGGAATGGAGAACCCATCCCAATTTATAGCCTTGTGAATTGACATTTCACCTCCCCCTACATCACTCTTCATGTTCCTATTCCATTTGTGACCTTTCAATTTCCCCTAGAAGAGACAAATTTAGTATCTCTCTTATAATTTTGAGAGGATAATTTTATTGTTTACAAATAACAAATATTGTCACTTAAGAGAATAGGACAAAATACCATGATTGTGTACAATGAAGAATTAAAAGAAAGGGAGAGAAGAAGAGAATGAAATGGGATTGATTGATCTTATTGATGAAGAAATTACTGATGATGATCACAATCTCCTCCTTTTGCAGGATGCACAGACACCTCGAGCTGGTGAATGAGTGTTTAGAAACATTGTTGAGAGATCCCCTGATGTGAGCTTAAGATGACCACATAAATTACTCATGATAATCCTCATGATGCTTGATTGATAAAATCCCTTAGCTCACTAAGACCATTGAGCTCACTCCAACCAGATCATTTCAACCCACCTAGCTCACCCAACTCAATTGTGATAAAAAAATATGCTTCCAAGACCCTTATAGAGATTTCATTTCTCCGTTTGAGCTATGAGATCATATTATAACCTTGTTTTCATTCCCTAATGTTTCTTTCATGACTGGAGGATCACAGATGTCTTGAATTCAAATTATTCAACCACTTACTATTTTTAGGTATGATTTTTCTTGAACACATGCTATTTTTAGCAATTACATTTCAGGTGTTAGATTACAACAAAAAAGGTCTTTAAATTTTGGGTTTTATTCCAAGATTCCCTGTTCAAATTTTTGGATAATTTCTTTATCTGAACAAGTGGGAAAATGCATTTTTATCAAAGAGGGTAGAATACTAAGAAAAAATCAGTCCTCAATATCTTGAATAGATCAACAACTTCATCATGTAAAAACTAATTTAAATGAAAGTAGAATTTTTAAGACCCTTCCATTCGAATTTCAGATGATTTCTCCTATCAGATCTTTGGGAATTTGAATATTTATTTAAGGAGGGAAGAATACTGATGAAAAACACAATCCTCCATATCCATAAAAAATAGGGACTTCATGGAATGAAAAATAGTTCACGCTAAACTAGATTTTTCAGGGATCGTTTCCTCCCATTTTCACATGATTCTGACTACTGGATCTATGGGAAGTGAAGAGGTTCCTCGATTCCCTTCTCTTGATGTGTCATGATAGATATTACTGTAGGCTTGAAGCTTTGATAACAATAAAAATCATCCATGTGTCCTCACCCTTTTATTGACAAGTGTCGTTGTTGCAGTGGTCAATGAGAAGGGATGAAATGAGGTGAAAATGAGCTTAACTTGAATCACAGAGCTTCATCGGGGTCATATGATGGTCTAAGAGGATTAATTGGGCTTGGGAACACCTTTTTTTGTCCCAAATTTCCTAGAGGGATGGGGCAGAAAAATGTGCCTCAACCTCATGCTGACATGTGTCCATATGTGAAAATGATTAAGTCCTGAAAGCTTACCTTGAGGAGAGCCTTGAAGACAAAGTATTCAGAGCTCCAGGAGGACTATTTTGGCATTTATTTATATGAAATTGACTCCAAACAACATTATGAGATGAATGGTATGGGTCCCATGATCTAATAATTCATGTAACCCACTAAAAAATATTCATTCTTATCAGGACCGCAAGGTGTGTCTGCTAAAAATGGTATATGGAAAGAAGCTTTTGACTCTTGTGAAAAATATGAAAGAACCATAATTTATAGAATTGAAATAGATTTCCAGTGATATATATTTTTATCTTTAACTCTTTACAGAGCTCCCAAAATCATCTTTTAAAGCTCTGTCACTATTTTGAGGTGCAAGCCCCTTCACCTTCAAACACCCACTTTCAATGAACTTGTTTCTAAACCTTCAAATATTCCTTAAATTTCCTAAATAATTTTCACTATGTTGTTGGGTCATTAATACCACTTGTTGATGAATTTGGGCCTTTAACTTTGTCCCAGAGGGTGCACACCTGTCCCAGAAAGGATAGAAATAACATTTCGAGGTCTACTGAAGAATCTGACTTGAGAAGCATTGCATCAGAATAACTTCATGATTTTTTTTTCATTTTTCAAACACTTGGGAAAGGATATTAAAACATATATGATCAATTTTAGGATGGGGATAGGCATGTCATAGAGGGGTAACTGATTCGGGAGAAGTGCTTAGGAGCGTTTACATGCAAAAATTTTAACACTAGGGTATAGTTGTCATGTTTCAACATTGAAATTTTCCTTTACAAAAACACATGAAAACACATACCAATTAGCTTTTTCAGAGTGATTCTATCTTCCCACAAGGCATCATGAAGCTTCTTATGCCAATTCCTCTTATTTTGATCCACCAACTTATGGACAATCATTACAATATTCTTGTTGTTGGATTCAACCTGACCATTCCCTTGTTGGTAATAGTATGATGCATGTGAAAGTGAGACTCCATAGCTATAACAAAAATCAGTCAACTACATTGATGAAAATTATGTTGCATTATCAACCACCACATTTTGAGGAATTCCAAAACTGAAAATGATTTTCTATTTGATGAAGTTGCATACTGTTTCAGTGTTAGCTTGTTTGACCAGGATGGCCTCCACCCAAATGGTGAAGAAGCATGTGGCTATGAGCGCATAGGCATGACCTACAATCGAGTGAGGATTGAGAACACTAATGAAATAAGATCCATTACTGGAATAGTTCCTCAATGACCACAAGTCAAAGAGGGAGTGTAATAAGCTGCGAGTTTCCTACGAATTGTTGAAAAGGCTTGCATTTGGAAACCCATTGTTGAGCATATGTAAATAATGTAGGCCAATAATACCTACCATAGAGGATCTTGTGAGTAGTCACCATGGTGGAGAAATGTCAACCAAAAGTCTGGTCCTAGTAAGATCTCAACAACTTATCTTTTTTATGTTTATCAACACACCTTAGGAAACATCCATCAAGTAATATCTTATATAACACATTATTCTAGATGACATACTTAGTCGATTTCATCTTAAGATTCCAAATTTTCATGTAGTCAAGATGTGTCATGCACTCACCATAAGTGAGAAAGTATGCAATATCATAATACCACTCATTGGCGGTGTTTACAAAAAAAACTTGGGGCAAGTCCTTACTTATACATCCCTACCATTGAAACTCCTTTTATTTATTTTGGGTCGTGAGTGACTCATATTCGGCCGTTAACTTGCATATAAAAATTTCCCTAGACTAGATTTGAAGTTTGGATATCCAAGTCATACTCCCGGATCTTGGCCACCTAATTGTTTCCTTTAGTTCCCGAATCTTGTTGAGTGAGAATTGATTTTATTTCCGACCTCGAAGCCATCACCACAGTGTCGGAGTTGAGGATGTAGAATTCAGAAATTATTGACTGCTTTAACCATAACATAGGCATGTTTCTCCATTTGATTATAATTTAACTCATGATCTTTTAGTGGAAAAATCATAAAGGAAATTGGTTCTTTAATACCTTTTTTGATCTTCTGAATGAAGATAGCTGAAAGAGTATGTTATGAAGCACAATAGTATAAAATGAAATCTTTGTCAAAATTTGGACATACCAGGGTAAGACCCTTAGAAATTTCTTTCTTGATTGCAATAAATGCCTCCTTGCCTTGCCTATTCCATATGAAATAATTTCTTAAGGCTTCATCATGTTAGTAATGTGCTTTGTCAATTCAACAAAGTTTGGAACAAAGAAATGAAGGAAGTTTACCTTGCCAAAGAAATAGTGGAATCCTTTATTTCTAGTGGGTAGGGAGAGTGCTTGAATTTATTTTATCCTCTTGGGATTGATTTTATCTCCCTCTTCATTCACAATGTGTCTAAGGATTTTCCATTAAATAACACCAAAAATGCACTTTTTAGGGTTTAGAGAGATCATGTGCTGTCGACACCTAATCAACACTTGTTCCAGATGTCTCAAGTGATCTCCACAGATTTTAGAGAAGACAATGGGGTCATCAAGGTAAATGAAAATGCAATGTTTGATATATTTGAAGGAAAGATCCATTTCCATTTGAAAATTTGCTCCAATATTGATGAGGCCAAATGACATTCTGCTATAGGAAAAAGTTCCCCATGGAGTTGTGAAATCCATTTTATGTCTATCTCCTTCTACTACCTCAACTTGGTTATATCCATAGAATACATCTAGAAATAAAAGAATCTCATATCTTGTGACTTCTTGTAGGATGTGGTCTATGATAGGTAACAGGTAGTTGTCTTCTAAAGAAGCCTGGCTTAAATTCCAAAAGTTGACACAAATCCTTATTTCGTCATTCTTATTCCGTACTAGAACAATATTGGCCACCCATGTGGAGTGGTGAATAGGGAAAATGATTCTTGCATTCAACATAAACCTCTTCTTTGATTGTATAAAAAATATTTGGGTTATACGACCATTACTTATGTCTAAAAGGATTGTCTTCAGGCTTTAGTGGGATTGAGTGGTGCATTTATTTCAGTTTGAAAGACTTGAGCTCATCATACGAGTAAGCCAAAGCATCAGAGTATCTTCTAAAAACTAATAAAAAATAATAATTTCCTCCTCTGGTGAACACCACTTTCCAATATTGACCATTATTGGTTGCTATGGGGGTGGCGATGTTCTTTTTTTCAAATTCCATTGTGCACCAAGAGGATTCTTTTGCTTTACTTAATAAATGTGTCATGCCTATCAAACAAGTCTTCAAGAGACACAAGGAATTTTGGGATCTTTTTTCTCTTTAGTCTGATGAACCCTTTTGAAGCAATGCCATTCTTTCTCCTTTGTCTTCATCTGCAACAGACTCATGGTTCAGAGCATTACTTCCTTCATAGAAGAGATTGTTAAGTTATCTCTTTGCTCCAAGAAAGGGAGAAGATGACTGTTTTCATTGAACACCTTCCAGTGAATGAATCTATTTGGCACACTTTTCCTGAACACAATATCAAAATTCACTTTGTCCTTGTTAAAAGATGAGTGTGGATTACTACAAGATAATCATATTTCTCATTTTTCTCAAGGGGAATAGCTTGTATAGAGAAAGCATCAAAAGAATCCACGTAATACCATACTCTATTTCTATAGTGCTTGAGCCTTGGGTTCTTGAGTTTATATTGGTTTCTAACTTATTGAAAATAACTTCATAATATCTAAGAAATTTCAACTTCTTGACACCCATAGATCCGACTACATCCATCTCGAGAAGAAGAGCTTTGCATTCCACAATATTATTACTGTTATCAAACTATGATTTATAGGCAAAAGGAAACAACTCAACCAAAGGAGAAGTTAGTACAACACCTACTCTAGATACAACACTGGAATGGATTCCATTGAAATCCATTGTCAATAATTGATTTTGTTCATCTTTTGTGAGAAAAGACAATTTTTCATCTCTTTCTGCAGTAAAGAACTAATTATCAATTCCACTATTTCAAAACAATATATCAGCCTTTGGATCATGTGATATTTTTACAATGTACTTTATATTTCTCATGGGTAACAACTTATTCATCTCACCTTTGATAGGAATGGTTATTAAGGACCAATCCATCTGAATCTCACCTCCTAAGTCTCTACATAAATTTTTTCTTAACAACATTCCAAAAGATGTTGGGATGTCCACTACCAAGATGGTCAACAAAAATTTCTTTTCCATAAATTTGGCAAGGGACGCTTGTGCATCTTTGATTCTTCCCACCAGTAGAAATTCTTTAGACTCCATAGAATAACAAGATCTAGTTTCTGGTATTAAGGTAAGCCCAAGAGTGCTAGAAACTTTTATTGGCATTACATTATCTCAAGCACCCAAGTCTATTATGCAATTGTTCAATTGGTGGCCTTTGCTCAGGAGGGAAAGATAAAATGGCTCAAATTTGTGAGTATTGGATGCACTTAGGGAAAGCATGTTTTGTGATGGAGGGGTAGGTGGTGTTGGTAGTAGACCTTTGGAATTGGAGATTGCAGCATAGGGATTCAAACTACCGCCCTTGATGTAGCAAAAACGTATTTCAAATTGCTCTGGATGTGTTTGTAAGAATTAATATTCAGAAATATGAACCTTTGAATTGTTCAAATGCCCAATTATGTCAAATGGAGTATAAGTACATGAGGTATACACTCCCGATGTAGTAGATGATTTTGTAGGCAAAGGACGTACTGCTCTAGAATTTGGGACAATTTCAGCAATGTGAGTAGCTAGTTGGGAAATAATGGCTGCTTTTGAAGTGGCATTTGAAACTTTGGAAGGAATGGCCTTTGTAGAAGCAAAATTAGAGATAGGAGAAGTAATAGGAAACTTATTTGGCACAGTAGATCATTTCTTGATCGCCAATAGGTATGGATTATCTTTCAAAAAATCTATAGAAGTCAGAAATGGAGATCCTCTATTGATTATCTTGTTTTGTAGAGTCGTCATCTAAGTATCCTTTCTTCTTATTTTTCATATCAACAGATGAAGAAGCTCCTTTTTGAGACCGAGAGCATGTGAATGCCGTAAAAAAGAAAATATTTGCATTTTCATCATCATCATCTTCTCTTGAAGAATACTCAATGAAATTTACTTGTACATTGTCTTCTACTTCTTCAATATCAAGAACGTTACCATCCTCATTTTTTCCTCCAATTCTTCAAATTCTTCTTATTCTTCCACAACATCACAAGCTACATTTATTGGAGGTGCTTCAAGAGCAAGTCTCTGGGGTGATGGACCAATTATTTGCTTATTTGAAAAAATTTTCTTAGGAGAATCCCTTTTTATGAAATCTTGAGACAATTGCTACTTAAGTGAGAGAACATCATTAGCCAGCTTCTAAACTAATGAGTATGTTGTTCTTGTATTTGAAATTTATCCTTTCTCTTCACTCAGACCTTTCTTGATCTTCCTTGACATGATCAAGTCATCATCCACTTCAACAACAAGCATTTGTGCCTCATCTAAATTAGTTGGTTGAGTTCTTCTTAGCATGAAAATTACCTCAAGAAGCTAAGCATTTGTGAAGAATATCAAGTTGTTATCCTTTATAGGCTGGGAAGATTTAGGGACCTTGTACAACATTTTTTTGAATTTGGGAAAAAAACTCCCTCATGGGCTTGTATGGATCCTTTTTGAGTTGAGACCATTGTGTGAGAAGGGCATGTGCATATTCAGAAGGTTTGAACCTAAATTAAAACTTGGTCTTTTGTAGCCACAAAATCACACACTTACTACTATTTACTATACCACCAAACATGTTGTTTTATATATGGATCTTGTGTAAGAAAAGTATTCACTGATGACCCATCCCATAGTCCGTCAACTTGTCTTGTTGGTGTTTATTGATTTTATCTTTTACACTTGTCACTCACATACATAGTTCTGGTCAGGTTACAAGGATCCATGTTTGCCAATATTCACTCATTTGTTATCACTTGATATTGGACACCAACACCCAGGACTGGACACTAGCGCCAGGTGCTCCTGTCCATCTTGGGCGCCCGTGTCCTCTTTATGTTTGATATTATTTTTAACATTTGAGGTTAGTCTTTTCAGTTTTCCCTCTCATCTCCTGAGGTACTATTCGACATGTTGGGTCATTAGTGTTGAAATTCGAACAAGAGATCCCTATATAAACATAACATACATACCATTATATGGGTGTATAATTCTTATCAAGGGATAACTATCTGCATAGAGCAAGGGACTACATTTGGTCACATTACTCTACATACACACTGTTCAAGAAGGGGAGTTCATTCTATTCCATCCAAACATTTTCATTTTATCTAGCTATTTCCCGCTATCTTGGCACCATTGGCGCAAGGGTGAACTAGGAGCACTATTACACACACAAGCAACCAGAACTACATTGGGTCTGAGATGTAGTGGAATGCTTAGTTATAATTCCACCATTATGGTGGCTAGGGATAGTTTGACCCCTCATTTTGTATCTTTTCTTTTTAGGATTTTATGTCTATTTGAGGGTTTTTGCAGGTCATTATGTCATTGTAGGTATACGACAATTCTGATGATTATTGTGTGATCTTGTAGGGATAAAATGTGAAGAGGTGTGAAACCATAACGATATTTTCGAAACCAAATCCTGAGCTTTTCTATAGACTCAGGTGCCTAGAATTAGTACCCGGGTGCCCACGAATGCTCCAAACCAACTATTTTTGCCTCTGTTGTATTTTTCTGTGACATCATGTGTTTCTATTTCATCATATTGTCCAGTCCAGAATTACTGTGGGATAAGATAAATTAAGATAAGTACCTTACCTCTCTCATTTACTTTCATATTTAAAATTTAATAAATTGTTAGTCATTTATATTTTATTGTATATCATTCATAACAAATATTTTCATTTAGATTTAGATAAAATATTCAAATTTTATTGAATAATTTTGGTGAACCCATAGCTTTGAACTATTTTCCCTAAGATCCACTAAAACCCTAATAGATAAGGATAGCTCTTCTCCTTCTAGGCTAGTCATGCATCATGTAAGAACTAATCCTATTTATGATGAGGCTACCATAGTTGAACTTAACACTCTATATAGCAATGCCATTCTTCTAGTTGATACCCATATACAACTCTTAGTTGGTGAATGCAATGTGTCTACTAGCTTTGATAATTCCACCATTAGCATTGTTGATGATCCAAAAAGCTTTACTCATTGTACACCTTGTTATTCATTTAGCTATGATCCACCTTATGTTATTTTTAATAAGAACATAGATGATGATCTTATTATTTTCAGGCTTAATCTTGATGACAATAAACATGTGCATGCTTCTATTACTCATAGTAGTTCAAATCATTCTATAGTTGCATCTCATACTCCTTACATTTCTGAAAATGTTTCGCATGACACATCACATACTATTTCTCCTCCTTCATTCCGTGTTAATGATACACTTAATGAAATCCTTGCATTTGAATCTTTGTTCGATCTTGTGGTGACACCTGATATTCATTATTCTACTTCTCTACATACTGCTGAATGTGAATCCCTTGCTCCAAATTCATCTTCCTATGATATTGTCTCTAATAACATTCTTGATTCATCTCCCTCTATCACTTCATCTCCTAATGATGTCGCCGATGCTATTCCTACACATTTTATCAACATCCCCATGTTCTTCACCACTTATTACTTCTTTGACATCCATATCTAGTGTGCCCTTAGCATCGACATCTTTTATCTCTCCTCTTGACATTGCTATGATCACTCATAATGGAAAATTACAACCACTCAATACACTATTTCCATCATCTACTATTCCTCCACAATACATCTTATCACTCATACATGTTGTTGGCCACTTACAATCTCATGTCCAATCTATTACATTAGAAAGAAAATCCTATTATGCTTCTATCGATAACAATTATTTGCATGACAACCCTATTTCAAAAAGATTCACAATTCAACATTTCCTAAGGACTTCATTATGTCTAAATTTACATGCTTTGATGGTTATGGAAATCCATATTTACATCTCAAGTATTATCTTCTAGCTATGGCTCGCTATTCTAATATTTGCTTATTGCTAAAAGCTTTTCTCCATAGTGTTACTACTGACTCTCTCCAATGGCACACTCACTTACCTTTCAGATCTATTAGTACCTATTGGGATATGGAAGAAGCATT
The DNA here is from genome assembly GCA_019776745.2 of Taxus chinensis. Lineage (NCBI taxonomy): Eukaryota > Viridiplantae > Streptophyta > Pinopsida > Cupressales > Taxaceae > Taxus > Taxus chinensis. The sequence continues at coordinate 693,622,092 of CM034150.1, forward strand.
TTTACAACGCTTTATAGTCAACAATGACCCTAAGGTCACATATGATCATCTACCTGGATTACATCAGGGAAAAATAGAACATATCATTGATTATATTTTGTGCTTTAATGCTTACATGGATCAATTAATCTTCTAAGCCATTTACCTAGAAAATTAATGCATCTTCTATCATGGCTTGATTTCTGCTTTAAAGGAGTGTTTACAATATGAGACATGCGACTCATTCACACTCTTATACTATAAGGTCATTGATTTAGAACATGATCACATTGTTTCACATACTATAGACCCTCCTCCTAGATTATCCTACTATTGCATCACCTAGTTATTCTCCTATTCAATATATTCAATTTCCTCCTAGGACTCCATCTCTTGCACTTCAAAAAAAAAATCAATCTTCTCCACTGCATAAGCCTTTATCTCCTCCACTGTGTTATACTCCACCTCAGCATTCTGCATCTCCTTCGTTAGAGCCTTTAAATTTTTCTCATCATTATTCATGATGTATTGCATACCATGATATACCTCATGATGTATTGCATACCATACTTAACAAGCATATGATCCACATACATTATACTCAACATCATCCTCAACATTGCTTGTAATGCCAATGTGATAGACCTTACTGCAACTTTCATTGTATCAATGGTCATTGTGATAATGATTGCTTTGCCCTTCGTGATCACTTACAAAAATTAGAAGAGAAGGGGGTCATTTATTTTGGATCTCACTCTCATGAGTGGTCTATCTCTCCAATCCCACGCAAGCATGCAATTAATCCAGTTGATTTTTTTGATTCGTCTAGTGATAAGGTCATTAGTCATCCACCACCACATGTTGTTGCTCATGCACACTCTCCATCTCATCCATCCATCGTTGCACCATCTCATGCTCCACGTCATACTGCTACTACACATTGGCTTCCACAGACCTCAACATCTTCACTTCCCATTGATGCATTACCCATCGTTGGCACTATTCCACATGACATTCAATTTGGATCATACACTCATAATTATTTCATTCCACACGCTTCCACCACTCCATTTTGGCTTTGTCTCTAGTAGGTGATTTCTATCACCTTACCCCTAATGACACACTTGTGTTCTTATGGTTCTTACATGACTGTTGAGGGATATTCTATAATAAGTCACTCTCATCACTCTTGCACTACATGCCTTATCGATTACTCTATCTTGTGCACATTATTATATCACTTCCAAATGATGCAATCTTGTTCCATGGTTCATTCTTTATTGATGAGGGGTCTTATATAAATGAACCTTATCATCCATACAATGGGGGGAAATCGATATTCTCCTCCCCCTCCTTCATCATACTAAAACATATTTCACTACACTATTATGACCATTTCATTCACATACTCTTTCACATTATACATTTTGTTACTTTGACATCACTTATATAGTACACCTTTTCCTCATTTATCTATTACACATCACAATTACACTACATACATCATCACTAGTTATATACAATATCTCATCATTAGACATCATCAACAACTATGCATTTCCAATCATATCAACAAAACAATCATTGCAATGTCACACATTGACAATCACAACAATAATAAACACATCAGCACATCAAATACCAATAAAACAATCAAATACAATGATCATGTTTTGCTAACAAGTCCAAACGATATATATGATATATATATATATATATATATATATAATGTTTACAATCATAACTAGGGGGAAAAATCCTCCTACATCAATACATTAACCACTGCGAAAGCTCTAGAACTAGATGCTTCTCCACTCACCTGACGTCGCTGATTGCGGCCCCTATATCTCTCTATCTGTCTACGTAATAGTGTATTATCTATCGAATGCTCTGTAAAGCAACCCTGTAACTCCATGTATAGCAAAAATAAATCCCATGCTAGGGAACCATCACCCACAACCTCTCTAGCTTGTCATGTCTCCTCACGTGCCTCAGCCTTCTCACTTGGTAGCAAGGTACACGTCGATGATGCTATCACTACTGGCTTGAACAAATGGGCATGATCACCCACAATATCATATACACACTCCAACATACCTCCACCCACATGTGCATCAGTGGGAACATTCCATGTTAATGTGCGGATAAATGTGTCTACAATCAACGACCAATATGCATCACCTACAACCACAGAACAACAAAAGTAGACAAAAACAACAATAATCAATCAACCAAATAAAAAATCATCAAATCACTATAAAAATACTCATTCTCTGCTACCATTTCCACTATGTTATTGGGGGCATGTGCTTTCCCCTCTACTCCTCCTCATAGCGGTGCTCCTGCTACTTTAGAAAAAAGTGTAAACAAAAACACCCATCATGTACGATAGGCCTGATTACATGCCGTATCATCCATATCTGCTGGCTCTATCACTGTATCAACCTTGTCTATCCCTGGAGGTACTAGCTATGCTGCTATCATCCCTGGTCTAGCTCCAACCATCTTCGGTTCCCTAATATCCCTCAACCATATATATGGCTCCAGGGGAACATCCTAGACCATACCAAACTATCGTAATATGCACTCCATTTGAAATAACTTAGCCTCTCCTGGAAATCGATCCTCTGACCACTTAGTTTGCCATATACACCATAGCTCTACTGCACCTTCTGGCCATCCTCTTTAGTCTCGGTATGGCCTCCATGTCATGACCTTTGGCCCCATGAAATCTATCATCACTTTTTAGGTGTGTGTATCCATATTCCTGACATGAATGCCGTACCCATCTCCTAACAAATATGTTTAGCCTTGCCCATTCTACTTGGGGATGATTTGTAAACTCTTCAACTTTGGAATTATCTACAGAATAAAAAAATAAACAATTATTGTTCTACTTTCTATTAGAAAATGACAGAGATAACTAGTGAATGAATTATGCTTATGCTTAGAATCAACAATTGTAGGAAAGAAAAGAATTTAAGCTCATAGACACCACGGAATTTTATCCTGGAAACCTCCAAAGGAGGAAAAAAACCAGTTGGGAAGGGAAATTGCTCTTTCTTTCCACTTTTATTGGGAAATTCAAAATAACAAGTACAAAATTTACAAGAAGTATGAAAGATAAATAGATAATATCTCACACTTCCTCCCAAATACTTGCTTGCTCAGTCTCAACACTCCTTTCTTCTACAAAACACAATTTCCAGCACTAAGAACTTATTTCTCACTTTCTTTAATGCTTTAATGATCTTGTTCTCTTTTAAAAACATGTATTTATAGCCTTTCTCATGTCCTCCCCATGCACTGAAGGATGGGAAAGGTCATGGAGGAGAAGAGACACATAAAACCTTTCAAATTCTAGGTTGTTTGGGTTTCATATTTTTGTTTTTTGTCAGTAAGAGCTAGGACCGCCACCCAATGTAGACCGATGGTCCTATTACTAAAAAGACAAAACCTCTGTGTATTATTCTTCCTTCTTTGTGCTGACTGTTTTGATGAAGTAGAGTCATTTTGGATCCCTATGGATCACACCTCCTCTGCTTAGGGGGATTTTGGTTCCACAAAAGCTTAGTGGGGGATTAGATGAGGAAATAATTCCCTCACTCGATCCTTCAAGTACCACTGGGCCTACCTTGGTGTCTTTCCTGTCAGTCCAATCTGCCAAGACTCATGCAGACCTCTCCTAGTCTCTATGACCTTCTGTTGTAGCACAAATCCTCCTCCAATTCACCTCATGATTCTAAGACACAATCCTGAATAGAAGGAAGCACCTGTAGTCCTTCATCTTCATCTAGCATGGATGGTTCATATAGGTGCAAGTTCTCACAGTTTAATATAGAGTACATCCTCATAAATGATGGAAAATCAAGTCGAAAATATTTTTCTCCAACTTACTCTAGTATGGTGAAGGGCCCATATCGTAGTGGATTGAGCTTCCGTGCTTGACCTTGTAGTCTCTCCTTGCTCAAGTAAAGCCAAAATTTATCTCCAACATGAAGTTTATGTTCCCTCCTATGCTGATCCTGCCTAACTTTGTACTTGGCTTGAGATTTCTCTAGTTGTTCTTTGACCTTGAGATGGATTTTCTAGATCGTCTCAATAATTTTTTTCGCTCTAGTCACCTCTGTGTCTCATGTCTCCTCCTCATCATGCTGCCCAACTGCTATGTCCAGCAGATTTGTAGGGTGATATACCAAGCATGCTTCAAAAGGTGACTTCATAGTGGATGTGTGTACTTATTAGTTATAGGAATGATGAATGTAGATTAAGGACTCATCCAAGTCCTTGGATATTTGCTGTTATACCCTCTGATCAATTGTACCAAAGTCCTGTTTACCACCTCTGTCTCTCCATTTGTCTACGGATGGAAAGTTGTGCTCCTTTGTAACCTTGTATCCATCTTGTCCCACAAAGTAGTCCAAAACTTCCCCAAGAACCTAGAATCCCTGCCAGAAACAAGAGACTTTGGCAAACCAAAATGCACCCATACATTAGCAAAGAAAATATCTACTACCTCATGTGCTTTTACTATCTTTTTACATGTCATAAGAATACACATCTTACTGAATCTATCGATAATAACATATATATAGTCATGGCCATGTTTAGACGTAGGTAATCCTCCTACAAAATCCATAGAAATATCCTCCCATAGAAGAGTAGGCACTGGTAAAGGCATATACAAACCCTCCTTCCTAGTCTTAGGCTTGCTGGTGCAACAAAGTTTACATCCACGTATAAATTTTGATACTTCTTCTTGCATATTGGGACAATACACATACCTTTGCAATTGGGCTAGGGTATTACCAACACTGAAATGTCCTGCTACTTTCAAGGTATGTGCTTCCCTCATCAATAGAATTCTTTCTTCTTTTGGCACGCAAAGATTCCCCCATCGGTAGAGTATCTCGTCCTTAAGATAGCAATATTTAATCCCTATCCTTTCAGTCCCTTGGGACTGCAACTACTGAGATGTCAGTGCCCTAAATTATTTGTCATGGGAAAATTCCTCTCCATAAGCTTAGATTGTGAGGGCTCGATCTGAGAGATAGTGGCCAAACAGGAAGACAAATTCCTATGTGGGTGGCCTAGACAACATGTATACCACAAAATTTGTACTACCCTTCTTGTATTTGATCACCAGGAGGAACTACTGAAGGAACCTCATCCATTTGTAGTGCCTTCCTGTTGTAATTTAGACTACACTTGCAAATACTGGAGAGGTTTGTGGTCAGTGTGCACAATAGTTTCTTTATCCAACAAATAATGCTTCCATTTTTTGATTTTCTAAACTAGTGCATACATTTACTTATCATATACTGAGTATCCTTTGACTGTTGAAGTTAAATTTTTAGAATGATAACATACGGGTTTACCTCCTTGAAGCAACACTGCACCCGTAGCGTAATCACTAACATTTGTCTCTACTTCAAAAGGTTGTTGCAAACTAGGAAGAGAAGGTACTGGAGCATGACTAATCTTGTATTTCAATAACTCGAAGGATTTTTCTTGTTCCTTACCCCAGTCAAAACCCTTACTCTCTGCGGACACTTTGTGTAGAGGTGCTGTAATCACAGAGAAGCCCAAAATAAAATTCCTCATGTACTATACTACTCCCACAAAACACCTAGTTTCTGTGGTTCCTGCTAGTGTTGGCCAATTAGTGATGGCTTCCACCTTTCTTTGGATCCACTCGTAGCTCTCCTCCTCCAACCATGTGCCCAAGATAGACAAGTGACTGTTTGGAAAATTCACATTTCTTCATATTGCAAATTAGTTGTTTCTCCTTGATAGCTTGCAAGAATTGCTGTAAATGAGTTAGATGATCTTTCTATGTGGCACTAAAAATCAAGATATCATCTAGATATACAATGAAACATGAATCTATGAAATTATGTGATACATCATTCATCAATATCATAAATGTAGCGGGTGCATTGCATAACCCAAAAGGAAGTACTAACCATTCTTACAAACCATGTTTTGTTTTGAAGAAAGTATTCCATATATCCTGCTCCTTCATTCTGACTTGGTGATAACCAGACTTGAGATCCAACTTTGTGAAGAATTTGGCATGCTGAAGCTGGTCCAAGAGATCATCTATGCGGGGAAGTGGATATCGGTTCTTTATGGTGATCTTGTTCAAAGTGTGGTAGTCGATGCACATTCTCCAAGAACCATCCTTCTTTAGCACCATCAAAATAGGTGAACCACATGGTGAGGTGCTTAGACGTATCGCCCCTTGGTCTAGTAGCTCATGGAGTTATTTCTTTACTTCAGTACTCTCAAGCAAGGATTTCCTATACAAACCAATGTTCGGTAGAGGGGACTCTGACAATAGCTGAATCTCATGCTCTACTTTTCATTTTGGAGGTAACCTACTGGGAGCCTGAAATACTTCCTGAAACTACTGAATAATACTATCCAAATCATGCTTTCCATGGTTAGAAATATTTGAAACTTCTACCCCATCTTGTTTATCTTTTAAGAAAAGTAAACAAAATTGATTATGATTTGTCTGAATAAGTCGTTTTGCTTGGTTAGCACTCACCATAGTAACCCGTGTCTTACGCTGGTGTGCCCGGATACTGTAGATGATCCCATCCTTGAGCCATCTGTACCGGTTTTCCCTTCTCATAAATATAGCATCCCTAATATATAAGTAAGGACTTCCGAACACAACATCAAAAGCATCAAGTGGAATAACGTCAACTTCCAAAACATCAATATATTGGGAATTTATCCCAAACTTGACCTTACATCTTCTTGTTACCTGAATTTCAACACCCTTCTTCACCCAACCAAAAGGATAAGGGTGTGAATGCTCGTAAGTCTCAAGACCAAGCTTCTTTATAACTGCTTTAGAAATCAAGTTAGACTGAGAACTGATATCAATCAAAGCATTTACCTTAGTTCTCTTGATTTGGATTTTGATCTGGAATAGTCTACTCATCTCCTCTTCTTGGTTATCCATGTTGGTGGCCGTGGATCCCAACCTTTCATCTACATCAGAGTCATCTTCGATTTCCACCTCCCCTTCTGTTCTCACAGCTTTCATGGACTTATTTGAGTCCTTGGTTCAGTTCTTCCGATGTAACTCTGGATGTAACTTCCAACATGTAGCATCAATATGACCATTGATGTCATAATTCTTGTAAAAATTCTTGGGATCTTTACAAGTATTCAAAGTCGTGGCATCTTGTTTACCTTTTCCTTTCACTTACCCTTGTTACTTGTTTTTCCATACTCTTTTTTCTTCTTATTGGTCGACTACTTTACCCTTGGCTCTGCTTCTCCTTGATTCTTTTCATCATCTATGTAGTATGTGTGCATAGATGATTTGTTGAGATCTTTGGGCTTTGTGGAGATGAATTTTCTTCGAAGGTGAGTGTGAATTCCTCCCAAGTACTTAGTTAGAATATCTTCATCCTTTAAGTCCATGTTTAGCAACATGGCTTGCCTCCAAAACTCCATAGTATAGACCTACACACTTTCACCACTACTTGTCTAAAATACTGCCATTTAATCATTTGGTCAGTCTTGTGGCTAATAGGATATAAGTTAGCTCTAAGTAATTCTTTAAATTCTTGCCAAGATTTCACAATAGGATGTTTCTTCTTTTCACAAGTGGTTAGATGGGTTTCCCACCAAACCAAAGGGTGTCCCTCTATTTTGAGATGTGCAAAAGTTATCCTCTGCACCTCAATGACATTATGGACGCTAAAGTAGAATTCCAATTGTTTTAACCATTTATCAAGGAACTCTGCATCTACTTGTCCTTCAAAGCTTTTAATATCAACTTTCGTCTCAACTTTAAAAGGGGTATGATCAGAGTTTACCTTTTCTCTCGTGTTTGAAGTCTCTTCTTCATGCTCTTCCCCATAATATTCCTCATGGTGGCTCCTCCCTATGCCAATATTTTTAGCTAAGCCTCAAACCACTGATTCCATGGAGTCTTGCTTGACAGAAGCTATCTTCTACAAATATGCAAGTTCTTCTTGCCTTCTAAACATCCTATCCACCATGGTCTCCAACATCTCAATTCTACGGACGAAGTTCTCTTCCTCAATTTGTCCCTGAATTCTCTGTTTCCATTTCTTTGTAGAGATTTATGGATCGCAAGGTAAAGCCTCTTTGCCTTTAGATCTTGTCACTATCATACAAATCCAAGAATGAATACCATAGTCTTGGATACTTGTTAGCTCTGATACCAAAATGATCTATAAACTCTTCAACTTTGGAATTATCTGCAGAATCACAAAATAAATGCTGCTGTTCTACTTTCTATTAGAAAATGACAAAGATAGCTAGTGAATGAATTATGGTTATGCTTAAAATCTGAAATTGCAGGAAAGGAAATAATTTAAGCTCATAAACACCAAGGAATTTTATCCTGGAAACCTCCAGAGGAGGAAAAAACCAGTCAGGAAGGGCAATTGCTCTTTCTTCCCACTTTTATTGGCCAATTCAAAATAACAAGTACAAAATTTACAAGAAGTATGAAAGAGAAGTAGATAATATCTCACACTTCCTCCCAAATACTTTCTTGCTTTGTCTCAACACTCCTTTCTTTTACAAAACACAATTTCCAGCACTAAGAACTTCTTATTCACTTGCTTTTATGCTTTGATGATCTTATTCTCTTCTACAAACATGTATTTATAGCCTTTCTCATGTCCTCCTATGCACTAGATGATGGGAAAGGTCATGTAGGAGAAGAGACACAGACAACCTTTCAAATTCCAGTTTTCTCAGTTTCAAATTTTTGTTTTCTATCTGTAAGAGCTAGGACCACCACCCAATGTAGACTGGCAGTCCCAGGACCACCGCCTTGGTTGGGCAGCGGTTCTGTAACTGCCACCCTGCATAAGGCGGTGGTCCTGTTACTAAAAAGACATAACCTCTCTGTATTATTCTTTCTTCTTTGTGCTGACTGTTTTGATGAAGTAGGGTCATTTTGGATCCCTATGGATTAGCGGACCACCCATCGGCCTCGATATGGAACTATGCTCATAGGACCATACATGTAGTAATGTCATATCTCCAACACCACTCCCATGAGTGTGAATCTATAAAAATCCCTGTAAAAATGGTCCAATGCATATCATGCCCATGCATATAGAATTCCATCCTCCTTTATATGACGGAAAATATCATTCATCTTATACATGATGCCTACAACACCACCCTCCACTACAATCGACAACGCAATCACTACGGCAATAAACTTCCACAATTACAGAACACTTGATCTCAAAATAATATCCAGGATAATATGAACATCTGTATGTACTCAAGACCTTGTAAAATACCACCTAACGGCCCTCGTCTGTCTCTGCACATAATCCATGGTCGTAACCTGAACCCTCTCACCAACAATAAGTAATCGAAGCATGCAATACACATCCTCTAGAGTAACTATCATCTCCTCTGTAGGTAACTAAAAGGTGAAAGTATCTGCACACTACCTCTCACACAAAGTTGTGAGCATAGACATATTATGGGGCACATCTGCCATCCTCTCTATGTGCCATAGGCAAGCACGATCTAGAACATCCCACTCCTCGTTTGATAACCCCAATCCTAGAAATGTGCTCAAATGATGACCACCAGGAAACTCTCTCGAATGGATGTCCCTTTACATAGCAGAAAACGACAACAAACACAACTTTAGAACACCTATACAAATACAAAACACCCTACCTCTAACATAAAAAAACACAAAACTTTCATATCTATACTAATCAGGGATTAACCCAAGCTTTCTAGGAAGCTAGTGCCCAGGAGCATGTCACTAGTGTTTGGAAGGTCATTAGTACCTTCACTGCCCTTGTCTAGATCTAAAACGATAAGAAAATAGAATTTTTTTTTTTTTGCAAAGATTCACCAAAAATGACAAATTTCAAACACGTTTTTCAAAAAAAATTACACTTACTAGCTCCGCTATCATATGTGATGCTACAACTGCTACCCACCATCTCGAACCGACTCAATTGTGGTGCTCTCACCTGAGGCATCTTCACACACCCAGAGCTCAAAATCACACTACCATAATTACCAAATGAAATACCTATCCACTTTTTCTGTTTAATATTTATAGTAAATCTTCATTAATTACCGCGATATAGTCATTTTTTCACACGTATTCTTCACACCAATACAAATCGTATGATTTCCATCATATATTGAGCATACTTACTCTAATTATTCTATTATTTATGGTTTTCTCTTCAAAATTCCACCTTATACTATATCATACAAGTCTCACACACAATATATTTCTCCTTGACATTATTCTCATCCAATAGACACACTCTTTTATGATATCTATCATACATCCACTATTACCTCGTTACACGTTTCCTTTCAGCTCAACATTCGTTCTTATCATCACTCCCCCCTTTCACCGAAAGGGGGGCATACAATTGGGGTCATCCTATAATTCCCCTTACACCATTACACAATCAATCTACATTTATAACCCATCATTATCAAACATTTACTCATACACCATGCGACATCTCACATCAATTTCTAACAAATCCCCCTAATGACCTAACCTAGGGGCAAAAATTGTAAAATATCTCCATGAGTAACCAATCAATAAATCACACACTCTAAACTCACGACAATACAAATTTTACCAAAGCATTCATCAAATTGACGCAACATAATGTATTTATCCTCCGATATGACCTAACTTGGGAGTTACATCACCACGTTCCCAGATGACCTAACATGGGAAATTACCTTTGCATTTTGCGACTACTTCCAGATGACCTAACATGGAAGAAATACATTTTGGAAAAACCCATGGAGTGGGGGAAATGAGACATAATTTCCTTTCCTATACTGCTCCTATGTGGTTTATTTACATTTTAACAAATCAAAATGGATCCAAATAAAAAAAATTGGTCTTTGTTCATCTGCAGTGGGGTAGACCTTTTGGGGATGTAGTTAAAGTTGGAGAGTAACTCTAAACTTATCTCCCTACACTCTTCTTCTGGTGGTAGGACGCCCAAGTCCTTAGTTTTTCATAGACAACGTAATTGGGTTGGGAACTGATCACTCGCTACCCCATCACATCTCCATCGATGAAAAAAATTGAAATCTCCAATCATTCAAACATCACAATCATCAATCTCACTTAGCACTCCTCATAACGGTCCCACATCTCTCGTTACGCCACATGGATCAACACGCCGATCCATGGTTCGTCAAAACTATGTGTTCTTACTCGACATGTACTTCTACTACATTTATGCACTCTTCTGTGACATGGGATTCTCCATACTTCTCCCAATTTTACATATTTATCTAATTTATGTTACTAAGATTTCACTCACAACATAAAGTGGGGGAAAATGCTAGACACAAAATCATGCACTGACTATTATATACTATACTTCCAAACTTCTTGTTTTATATATAGATCTTGCGTAAGAAAAGCATTCACTGAGGACCCATCCCATAGTCCATCCACTTTTCTTGTTGGTATTTATTGATTTTATCTTTTATACTTGTCACTCACATACACAGTTCTGGTTAGGTTATAGGGATCCCTGTTTGTTAGTCTTCACTCATTTTTCATCACTTGTTTCTAGACACCAGCGCCCAGTATTATACACTTGTGCTAGGTGCTTTAGTCCACCCTAGGTGCCCATGTCCTCTTTAAGTTTGATCTTATTTTTGACATTTGAGGTCGGTATTTTTAGTTTTCCCTCTTGTCTCCCGAGGTACTAGTCAGCATGTCAGGCCATTAGTGTTGAAATTTAAACAAGAGATCCCTAAATAAACACAAAATGCATACCATTATATAGGTAGACAAATCCTATCAAGGGATAGCTAACTACATAGAGCAAGGGACTACATTTGGGCACATTACTCTATATACACACTGCATAGGAAGGGGAGTTCATTCTATTCCATCCACACATTTTCATTTTATCTAGCTATTTCCCACTATCTTGGCATCATTAGTGTGAGGGTGACCTAGGAGCACTATTACACACACAAGCACACATAACTACATTAGGTATGAGCTGTAGTGCAACAATTAGTTGTAAGTCAACCATTGTGGCGGCTGAAGATAGTTTGACCCCTCATTTTGTATCTTTTATTTTTATGATTTGATATCTATTTGAGGGATTTGCAGGTCATGATTTCATTGCAAGTCTATGGTAGTTCTGATGATTATTGTGTGATCTTGTAGTGAAAAAAGGTGAAGAGGTGTGAAATCCTAACAAAACTTTCGAAACAAGATCTTCAGCTTTTCTACAGACTCAGGCACCCATAATTAGTACCCGAGCACCCTTGTTCCTCTCCAGGCACCCTGGTCCAGCTATTTCTACCTTTGCTGCATTTTTTGTGACAACCTTTGTTTCAGTTTCATCATATTTTCCAGTCAAAATTACCGCGGGATAAATGAAATTAAGATAAGTACCTTTACCCTCTCATTTACTTTCATAGTTAGTATTTAATAAATTGTTTGGAATTTATATTTCATTGTATATCATTTGTAGAAGATATTTACATTTAGATTTAAATAAAATATTCATATTTTATTGAATCATCTTCGTACAATTCTAGTTGGTTATAGACCTCCTCAGCAAGAAGTAGAACCATTCCACAACTGTATCTTACAAAGATTCTAGAAATAGATAGACTGATGCATCTTCATGTTATATACCTTGCACCCCACAAGAAATGATGAAAGATGCAATGTGGTCATCCGAGTGCTGCTTCCCATCACCATAGAACTTAGGAAAATTATTACGTGACCCTCTTGGTAAATAATGCAAGGGCGGGTTGAGAGCTAATGGAATTGTGATTTTCCCCCAAGGCGGTGGTGCTTGTTGAGCCATTGATGGTTCCTCTTCTTCGACTTCTTATTCTTACTCTTCTTTGAATATTTCAAAAATTTCTTCCACAACTTATTGCATAGGGATGTAATTAAATAGTTCAACTGCAACTATGTCAACAGAGTATTCAAGAGGCAAGGTTGGATAAAATTCAGGGAAGTACTGTTGACCTATTCTCTTTACAATTTTACTGATAGGAAGTCTGAAATCAATTTACAATTGTTCTTCAAAATTAGGATCAATCACACCACTAGCTCTTGAGGATCTTGTATATCATCTTTCTTCCAGCTTGAATATACAATTCAAAACATAATTCTTGTAGTCTCTCCTCTATCTGATTTTGAGACTTGTATCAGAACATTGTAGGGCTTAAGCATGTTCTTCTTCAAGATCCAATATTCTTGAAGCAACATGGTAATGATTTAATATGTTCTCTATTACACCAAACTTACGGTTCCTTTAATTAACTGAAATTTCTTCTTGTAGTATCTTCGAAGAATAACAGGTTATGTTGTAATACCGAAGGGTTTACTAGGAATATCCATGAGGGGAAGAAGGTTGATCATACATGAGGAATCTCATTGTGGCTTTCAATTATCCGATTTTTTTTATATATTTAAGTCTATTTAATTTGTAGGGAATTTTTTGCTTTTGATGTGGTGTAAACACAGCAAAATTCTGTCCCCATGGTGGGTGCACTAAAAATTTTTGGTAAAATAATTTGTCACTAGTAAAAATTAATTGATTTTCACCAATGCTCTGGGACTACAGTCTATCCTGGTTAGAAAAGGGGAGGATACACTTTTATTTTATGTGAATAAAAACAACTATGTTTTGGTTGGCCAATAGACCAGGGATCACAATAGGTACACTCTACTGCACTTGCGGGAAAATTTTTGCACCTCGTGCAAGGGAAGAATTTGCAAGGAAGGTGAGATATTGGGAGTGAGAATTTAGAGAGTGGGTTAATATTGAAAGTAGGCTCAATTAGATTCTTACAAGTATTAACTATAGTTTATCAACACACAATTAGAAAGAAAAACAACTTTTCTAGTTATGACAAGACAAAATGAACCATGAACATAAAATATCATTCATTCATTCATCAAAATATTTACACTCTTCTTGGTTTTAAAATATTTACATGTTCATAAAGCTACAAAAAATGAGAGAAGAGGAAACATATGGAAGGTGAAATAAAAGAAGTGTTATCTTTTCTTGTTCTTTGTAGCTATCTACTCATGAAATCACAAAATTGACAACAACCTTGAAATGAGGAAGTACATTACAATATATAGTTTTTCAAAATGACTCTTCACCTACCCCCACATGACTTTTCACTAACCTTTACAACATGTGACCTTTTGCATTCCTACGAAAGAAATTGAGTCCTTTTTATTAATTTAGAGAGACTCATTACAAAGTACAACTATAGATCACATTTTAATGAATAAGACAAAAATGAAAAGTAAACCCCCAACAAATAATTAGAACATGAAAGAAGAGAGGAAGGGGCTTGGGAAGAGAGAAAGGAGAGGAAATAGCTACTTGATGAAGATGATGCACTTGTCAATGAAGACTTCACTTTATTGATGGAATTTTGGAGAGTGCCTCTGGGAATATCTTAATCCCTTTGAACTCCTTACTATACCAAGCCACTGTAGGTGCTACAAATTTCTAATCCTAAGGAATGTGTACAAAAATCAAATATCTTTGAGCCAATTCTCTGAACTAAGCATTGATATTCTTACATTTCATGAACCATGTCTGATGCTCCTTCATAGTGTTGGATATAACAAGATCTTATCTTAGCAAGATACTCCAGTGTGTCTTCATTGAAAGAAAATGGATCTCTGAAACTCCTTCTTGACTAGCTCTTCAAATGGTTTCACTAGATCATCTACTGAAGTGTTTTCATCCACCGTGGGTACTCCAAGTTTTTTGTACCTCATACATTGATATCTTCTTACATATTTGAAGTACATTCCTCATACGATTCCAATTCATCAAGAGCATGGTTTATCATCTCATATCGAGTCAACAAGAGTTCTAGCCCAAATTTGATACAAGTCTTCTGATGAAGAGTTAAATACATTTCTACTCACCAGTTATGGAGGAGTTGACTTTTCCCATTTTGGCCACTAATGGAAACACCTGATCCCAATGCTCCTTCTCTTTTTCAATTTTATCTCTAGTCATCCTTACCTTTGTAGGTGGTTGCAATCATGTATTCAAACAATGAGAGAATCTCAAGAAGTAATGTCTTACCTTTTTCTAGAATCTTTTTCACCCACTTATCATTTTCCCCTTCCTTGACATTGTGAAGCCTTGAGTCTTTCTAATGGATTCTGGATCGAAAAGTACTAATGGGAGTAACTTCCTCAGTTGGAATAGAATGGAAGTGAACATTTGTGATCCATGAAGGTTTGCACATTATGATGTGAGGGTTCTTATATGGCCTTTCAGTTGTTTAATTTTTCTCCTTATACTCCTCATTTCTCGCAAGGAGGTGAGTAGATGATTCTTTGAACAGGTGTGCATCTCCCTTATGTGTTGCTAGTCCTAAGGAATGGTGCTTATTTCATAGATCAGATAGAGTCATCTCACCAATAGGGCTTAGATTACCTTCTTTGGTCAAACTACCTCCACATACTGATTTCCTGAAAAGTACCACTGAAGAAGTGAGAAGCAACTTTGAGATAAAAATACCTTTCTTTATTTTCACCATCATGGATATTGATTGAAAATACATAATCACTATCTTGTTGAAATTATGAGTCTCTCCTTCAATCATCTCTTGCACCCATGGGAATATCTTAGTTGTTTTAGGCTCTAATATTGGGCATGATTTTTGTTTTCGGATTTGAGTTAGATGACACATCTTGCACAGGTGGAGTTGGTGCAGCTATATAGGAGGAGATACTTTGAGACCATGTTAAGGGATTGATGGATGCGTTGGGTCAATTTCTCCCCTGTTCCAAATATTCTACATAGGATATTGTGTTGATCTTATCCTTTTTGTGCAGTCTCTTGTAGTATAGGGCCTCATATTCCACTAACTTCAGTTTTTGAGTGCTAACTGCTTGAGCGCAAACAAGGATTGAAGTTTTCTCAATTAATTTTGAAGTGAAAGGTGGGATGTATTGTCTTTTGAGAGTTGGGAAACCTCCCGATTTGATGAGGGAAGCTTTCTTATTTTTGAATCATTCCCTAGATCTTTGAATTACTGCTTTGGTTCTGCTCATTTATGTGTCCCTTGATTCAAGAATGCTCCAAGAGACTTGTGGGAGGGGTGAGGCCTTCACAACTTAATACTCAAGGATCATACATTTAGTACCATCATCCTCAATTCCATTCTTGTACCAATCAAACTTGAATTTTCTCATCTATCCCAACTGTCATCTCATATGATCACATTTACCTGACTTCAAAATCATCTGAACAATTCACCCAATAGTCCTCAATTTGTGGAACATGGTGCAAATCAAGAAGGTGGAATGTTTCAAGGTTTCTCTGAATGTTGAAATCCACCCTTGGTGTGTATGAGTAGAGATTCAAGAGGATAAAAGGAAGCTTCCAAGTTTATGGCATCATTAGCATTCTTATACAGGAGAAGATCCCAAGAAATATGGGGAATGAAACACTTTTCTTCTTACGGTTCTTGAGCTTACCATTGATGTGAGAAAATTTCCTACATAGCTTGAATATCACAGATCTTGTTGCTGAGATACCTTGGCAGCTTACGTGGAGAAAGATGAAACCTGGCTACTCTGATGTATGAAAAATTTGAGAAATGTGTGAAGAAATATCCTATACCTCTTGATCAAAGTAGCATCTTTTGAAGATAACCTTGATTTGGGATTTCCCTCTAGTATAACAAACAGTGAAAGCATCATTCAACAAACATAGTGAAAGCATTCATTCACTCTTTCAAAATGGTGGTTTCTCTCCTTCAGGGTCAATCAAGTGGATACTTCTCATAGGTAGGAGCCTTCTGAGAAATATTATGAGTGAGGGTCAGAGCATTTGAACGTTTATTGTGCTCATAAGAGCGTAGACCAGAGTAAGATGTCATTGAAAAATTCTTCATAGCCGGAAACTGGAGCTAATTATTGATGGATGTTGTCACTGATTATCTACCCCCAGTCAATCATTTACTTACCCTCAATGATAACAAGGATGAACTGTGCCATCCAATCCTGAAAAATCCCTCGTAGCCTCTTCTCCCATCACCCTGCTATGTAGGATGATTACATCTAAAAATCCTTCTTGGAACTCACTATTAGATAGAGATTTCGGCATGCGAGATGGATTTCTTCCTATGTTTCAACCATGACCCAATACAAGGCCTTGAAGATATGATTTTGGTTTTAGACCATTCACCTGACGAAAATTCCTTCATGATGATCACCATGTTGTTCCATGTTCGGGATTTGTCATACATTGACAAATTCCTTTAGGAGTGAGCACTGCCAAAATTGAGCTATCATATGCCCTTATGATTCTTGTCTCCAAGATCGTAGTGATGAGCCACATGTCTAGTACAAATCCGTGCTCTGAAACAATATACATGATGACCACCTGCAGTATACAATTCACTTGTGAACACCTTTTTCCTCCACTGGTTCTCTGGGACCACCAAGCATTTGATTCTTGAGATCTTCCAAGTCCATATGAGTAACATTGTTATCACCCACACCTGAGTATTCCAATACCATGAGTTGAAATCAGGCTCTAGACCAGAAAATTTGAACTTCATACTTGTAAAAATCAACAAGATGGATCAAAATGAAGATGACAACAACTTTCTGCAACTGAATCGGAGACTTTTTATTTTTAGCAATTAGGATTCGAGGAGCTGTTATTTTGGGAAAAAGTGATTTTTTTCCTGAATTCACTTTTTTGAAAACCCTTAACATGCTAAGAATACATTCACTGCTATTTCTTAGTTAATTTTTGAATAATTTCTATTTTTAGAAAAGAAAATTTTTTTTTCTTTTTTCTTTTTTGGAAAAAAAGTGTCTAGTTTGTCATCTTCATTGTTCTTTGAGTGCACTGATCTGAGAGGACTTTGTTATTTTAGGTAAGTTACTATTTTTAGTAAGTTGAGGGTACTTGATACTTACTATTTTTAGAAATAAAACATCTTATCCATCTCTTATTGTAATGAAAATTCCTTCACTGGATTCAGCTTGCTTCCGTGACTCTATGCTCCAAATTTCACTTTGATCTGTCCATTGGAATGCTTGGAAAATGAAAAAAGTAGCTTCTAGGGCATGAAAACTAGGGTTTTCTACCATTAAAAAATCATGGTACATCATCTTTTTCTATTACAACCTTCTTAAAGGTGCCTGGGATGAGGAACAACTGATAAAATTTCATTGAATATCTATTTACTAGGTTTGACAAGATATGAATTTTTCTTGATTTTGGTGTTCATTACGGCTGCCCCTAGAGAAATTTTGCAGAGTTTCTAGTAAAAATGTAGGTTTTTGGAGTTATGAAGCAGTAAAAAATGGAGGCTTGGTGAAAAAATTAAGTGAGGATAGGTTATTTCAAGTTTTTAAAACTCACGGTAGTCTTTTTTGGTTCATGAGGGAGCAGGTAGTAGCAAGTAGAAGCAGGTAGAAGTACTTAGTCAAATTTTAGGTTTTTTATTCTCTTGGCATGGAGTGAATTATCTTGTCCCCCTCTATCCCCTTGGGATAGGTATAGGAGGGATAGATAAGAAGGCTGCCCTCGTGTGGTCTTGACAAGAGGCGCAGTATGATTGCACGATTTATGGAAGGAGGAAAAACAAGCACTTGGCACAGAAGGACCAAAATTGGGTCACATGAGGAATCGTGAAAGGGGCTAGAGTGGGGTTAATTTTATTGTTACCCTATTTCCCCTTGGGATAGAGATAGGAGGGATGGAAAAATGTGCACCCTGCACTTTGGTGATGACAAGTGGCAGAGTCTCATTCGGTGAGGAGGTGAGGGGGAAGAGCTTGCTTCAAAGCACTACGAGAGCTCATTTTTGGTCACATGAGAAAAGCAGAGCTAGGAATAGAGTGGAGTGAATTTTATCATCCCCTCTATCCCTTTGGAACAAAGATAGTAGTGTACATAAAAATGAAACCTTGCCCTTGTTGGTGACAAGTGACACAACTCCATTGCATGATGGGAGGGGCTAGAGGAATGCAGATGAAGCCCTACAGAACACTTAGTAAGGTCATGCTGTATACAGGTTGGAGGAAAAAGTTGGGGGTGGGGCAGAATTTTATTTTCCCCTCTATCCCCTTGGGATAGGTACATAAGGGACACAAAAATGTGCCTCAACCTAGAGATGACATGTGTCATCAAGTGAAAAGTTGGCTAAAGTATGAGGAGATGTACCTTACTGAGAGACAGACTTGTTGACGACAGTTTTCAGAGCTCTAGGAAGACGATATTTTGATGAACCCTTATATAATTTTTACTCACAAGATCCTTCTAAGAGACCAATAAGGGATGGGTATCAACTTACACTTTTGTCTTGTAGCTCCCTAGAAATATCTCCTTTTTCCTCAGGAACATAAGGGTGTCTCTTGCTGAAACTGAGAATGCCATGAGAGTGTCTTGAGTCTTATGAAATATGTTAAAGGTTCCATCATGTAGAGGACTTAAACTAGATTTCTAATTACTACTTATTTGACTCCTATAACTCACTGTATAGAGATCTTGGAATCCTTTGTTGAAGTTTAGGAACCATTTTAGAATGCAAGCCTCCTTCACCCTGAAAAACCTGACTTTCACTGCAACTATCCCTAAACCCTCTGAAACTTCCCTTAAATCTTCCTAATTCAGTTCCATCACTCTCCAAACTCTTTAAGACACAATCCTGGATAATTTTTGGTTTTCTGCTCCACCCCGGAGGATTCACACCTGTCCAGAAAATGCTAAAAATAGCCTTTCCAAGCTTACAAGAGATTTCACCACTGTAAAGAACTTTACTGAAATACATTATCACAATATGTATCAAGACACTCAGGGAAGGTTTTTACAACACATATGAGTACCTGGAACATCAAGATAAGTCTTGACACAAAGGGAAGAGTGGTCCGAGAGAGGTGTTCAAGAGGGTTTTCAAGCAAAAATTTGACACTAGGGTTAAGTTGTCATGTTTCAAGTTTGAGTTTTTTCCCTTGCAAAAAAAACATGATAACAAAACCCTTGGTTCATGAAATATTTGTAGGGTTAGTGCCAACAAGTCCATGGTGTCCACTAATCTCACTTTCCCTTCAACGAGCTTGTAGATTTTTTCTTCCTGCGCATCTTGGTGGGCCATGTTAAGCTCTTCAAATGGCTGGGCTAATTTCTTCTTCTCTCTCCTTTGATAAAAAAAATGTATCCTTTATCAGCCTCTTGCATGAAAACATCAGTTTGGGAAGAATAAATTTATGATACCACTGTAGTGTCCCTTTCTAAGATTGAATTTGAAAATAAGGGTCTGGGTTCAAACCCAAATGCAAGAATTTTGTTTTTTGGAACAAAAGTGATCAAACCCTAACAACGAACTAAAATATCATCTTTTAGGCATTAAAAAATAGGTATAAATAGTAAACAACCCCTCTAGGGAAGTGAATTGTAACAATACTTAGGGACATCAATTATCATGCAATATCAAGCTAACGATTATAGAGAATGATTCCAAATATTTTAACCAATCATGTTGAAATTATTCCAGCCAATATACTTCATAAATTAAGGAGAAACAAGTGCCAACATACAACTGGAACTAATTAAATAACCAATAGAAATATAACTCACTAAAATATCTGAATTTGAGGTTCTAAACCCCAATAAATTCTGTGATAGATCAACCTTACAAATTAGGATAAATATGAACATAAAATCAAAACACCAAGATGTACCCTAGAAGACACTTAAATCCTTCTCCACCCAAGTCTCCACCCTAGGAGAGGGTGCCAAATTGATGTAAAAGGTTGTGATATATCTTCTTCTTCAATTCCCTAGCTAAAAACCAACAACATATTCTTCTTTGAATCCATTGGAACCACCAAATTGGAGAGTTTTCATTCTCCAACGTTGAACAAGGAAGGGTTTTGTATTCCTTTCTTTCCACACCAAAGGTTTTTCACCCTCTAGTGGAATAAAATAGAGTAATCAACCCCAAAACTAAGTAGATAAAATTATAATAGGAAAACATGCCCAAAATGAGCCTAAATGACTCCTTTTATATCCATATGGTGGTGCCAAAGTCTCATGGAGGGAATTCCCCCATGAAATAACTCAATAAGAAGCCTAATTTATCTTTTAACTTGCCTTAGAATCTCTCCAACCTAGTCGACCTACTTCATAAGGAAAATATTAAAGAAATATATAAATGTTAATACAAGAAAGACTAAAATATCAACCAAGGACCTCGCTTGTTTTCACCTAATTATTTCCCACAAAAAGTGGAATGGGAAAGAAGCCTTCAAATATATTAGTTTGAAAAAAAAGGACATTACAGAGGACCATTCACTTGGTTTCCAAAAAGGACAATTTTACTGACTTAAAATTTTAAAATTATATTTTATAGCTGAAAATGTTAACGAGTTAAAAAAGGAAACTTAAGAGTATTTCGAAAATTTTTCTAGATGGGAAAAATCAAGATATAATCATAGATCTGACCTTACAAAATCATGAATTAGGTAAATGGATACCATGGGAAATTAATGACTAGACAAAGCAATGAAATGGTGTTGGTGCCAAAACCAAACTGGTGAAGATGACATTGTTAATATGGGGTGTTTATACTCGAAATTCGTTTCTCAGGTGGTTTTGACACAAAAAATTCCAAATTGGGAATTTTCAGACAATCATTTTTTTATAACACAGTCTTCCAAATAAGGTAGCATATTAGATGACATTGTAGGAAAATCCAGAGATACATCGTAAAATATAGGAGTTATTAGATAAATTAATTATCGTAAAGAGTATGAGTCCATGCAAAATGCCAATAATTTTAGCACCAAAGAAGGGTGGTTAGTGGCATATGTGTACTAATTTAAGATTCGTAAATAAGATCACCATTAAGCATAGGTTATTAATTACTGTGCATAGATGATATTATGGATTGTTTGAGTGAAGAATCGCTATTCAACAATATTGATTTGAAAATTGGATACCATCATATTCATATAAAAGAGGGAGATGAATGGAATACATTGATTGAGAATTGAGAAAATATTGCATGAATGGCTTGTGTTTCTATTTTAATTGAGAAATGCATCAAGTAATTTCAGAAGGTTGATGGTTGAAGACCTGAAACCATTTTTAGGAAAGTTTGTGATCGTGTAGTTGGATGATATTATGATTTTTTGTAGGATGTGTAAAGAAAATTTGTTACTTGTTATGCAAGTTTTATAGAGACTGCATGAGGATAATTTGATTAATTTTTGAAGAAATGTGTCTTTATTTAGGAGGATCTAGTGTATTTGGGATTTGTGATTTCCTACAAAGGATTAAAGATGGACCCAAAGAAGGTCTATGCAAAAGTGGATTGACCATAACCAAGGAGTGCATTGAAATCATGTGTTTTTATGGGTTGGCTATTTTTTATCACAAGATCGTCATGCAATTTAGTGGTGTATGGGCGTAAATCACAAAGGCCATTCCAGGGGATAGGAATATTTTTCATCACGAGCACATGCATAAAAGAAGAGCTTTAAAGAATTAAATATGAAGGTGATTGAATATTCAATACTAGTGTTACCATATTTTGTGAAGGTATTTTAGGCCAACTGTGATGCTAATGGTATAGCCTTTCATATGGTATTGAGTTCACAAGGTAAACATGTTGCATGGTTTAGTGAAACGTTGAATGATGTAAAGAGAAAGTATAGTGTGTACGATCAAGAGTTATATGTAATTGTGGAATCACTAAAGAAGTAGAGGAACTTACCATTGCCAAACTAATTTGTGTTATTTATTTATGATCAAGCATTAACGTTTATAAATAGATAGGGAAGTTAAATAATAGGAAGACAAAGTGGGCATAGTACCTGCAAGGATACACATTTGTGTTGAAGCATAAAAGAAGAAAATCTAACATGGTGGTCGACACTCAATAAGAATAATTGTCTATTGACATAGATGAGGGTAGAAATTGTGTGTTTTAAATCCATGAAGGATATGTATGCACAATTTTAGAGAAGCATGGGAAGCATGCGTTAGTACCAAAAAGTGTGGAACTTTGGCTGGACTACTTGGTGCAAAAAGGATTGTTGTTTCAATGAAGGAAGTTGTGTATACCTAAAAGATCAACGTAGGAGAATTTGGTGAGAGAGAAACATCGCAGAGGATTGGCATGGCACTTTGGATTGGATTAAACCTTAACACAACTAGAGGAGAGTTAATTTTAGCCACAAATGATCATGGACGTGCACACATTTTTCTTAGGAATGTCATGTGTTAGTTAGGTAAAGGGAGTTATAAGAATGTAAGGTTGTATCAACCTTTTCCCATTCCAAATATGACTTGGAGAGATATAAGTATGGATTTTACTTTGGCTTTACCCAAAAATACGAAGGGGTGTTGATTCCATTTTTATAGTGGTGGATAAATTTTCAAAGATGGAGAATTTTATTGATTGTCGAAAGACTAGCGATGTAAGGCATATTACAGATCTTTTCTTTAGGGAGTTTGTAAGTTTGTATGAATTTCTACACAATATATTGTTTGACAGCGATATAGATTTTTTTGGTCATTTAAGGAAAACATTATAAAAGAAGTTCAATATGAACTTGTAATTAAATTCAACATACCATCCTCATACAGATGGGAAAGAAAAAAGTTGTAAATAAAAGTCTTGGAGATTTTATCAAGATGTTTGGTTGGAGATGAGCGAGAAACTTGGGTTTTAGCTCTAGTGTAGGCATAATTTTACTACGATAATTTATTGAATAAGAGTATATGGAAGACATAATTTCAAATTATATATGGGAGAAAACTAAAAGGAGTTGTAGAAGTTGAGAGATTTACCGCAAAATGAAGAAAGGAGTGTAGATTCAAGGGAAATTACAAAACACGCAAAGGGAAGTCCACCAACAAGTGCATACTTAGTTAGCAAAGATGAATGTGCAATACAAATAATGGGCAGATGAGAAAATGAGGGAAGTTGAATATTAGATTGGAGATATGGTCTTAGTAGATTTACAAAAATAGAGGTTTCCTAAGGGAACATACACTAAGATTAAATAGAAGAAAATAAGACCATGTCGAATCATAAGGAGTTTTCTAAGAATGCTTATGAGTTTGAGTTTCTTGAAGGAATTGATATCTCTAATATGTTTGATATAAAAAATATGTATCCATACTACATAGGCTAGGAAAGTACTAAAAAATTTAGATGCTAGAGAAAATGAAGCAAAAAATATTATTTGATGCTAAGATCAAGAAAACATGCAGAAAGGAGTATTTGGTCAAGTGGAAAGGAAAGGATATTGCATATGCAACTTGGCTAAGTGTTGTGGATGTTGAAAAACATGACATTTTGATTTTTTGAGTAGGAGATCAAGTTTTCAAAACTACTCGAGGTGTATGATGTAGGAGCATATGGGATCACAACAAATCTTGTATCAACCAAAAAATAGTTGATCAATTGAAGCCAGTTTGTGTTTGCTTTTTGTTTAGAATTTTATGTTATTTACGGGCCACGAAGTGAAGAATCATGTTGTTGGCAGACCATCGAGTATAGTGTTGCATTATGTGGAGTGCAAAAATCCATTGTGTAATGTTTGCATAGAATGTAGTCTCTTTTGTGAAAATGTTAGGTATGTTGCATAGTTGTATTAGTGTGCAATTTTGTCTGCACAATTGTTTGCACAAGTCATGCAATCACGTTTACGTCGTGGAAAGTTTGTTTTGTTGTGCTTCAAATATATGTGGGTCCGAATCAAACCACATAATATTGAGAACTTATTTTGGAAGCCAAAAAGTATTACTAAAGCTGCATAATATTGTTTGAAGTCGTGAGGCACTTCAAGGTTGTTTTAACATGTGAACCATTGATAATTAAATATTTAAAGCCATAAGATTTGGAAAGTTTAAATGATTGTGTATTGGGTTTGTTGATGGGTCCATTATGATTTTGCATTTAGTGTGTGGCATTGAATGGCTATATAAATAAAGCACAATTGTGTTTAGAAAATAGATAAGCTTTAGGAGAGAAAAATTTAGGTCAAGTGTTTGCTTTGAAGAGCATAATGTGGATACGAGTATGAAGATCAAAGCACAATGAGTTTGATAAGAAAATGATGGAAAAATTGTAATCATTTGATACGTGATATGCGGAAAAATTGTTGTTCATCGGTCTAGTGTGTTGTTTCTATGAGTATATGAATTGAAGCCTTTTTTTCTTCACGTTTTTCAAATGTGTGTTCATTTGATCTTCCCTCCCATGCAAAATTTCAATTATGTTGGTTTGTCTTTTCCACTTGTATTCTGAAGGTTGTGCGGTATAAGGTAGGGCTTTTTTTTAGCACCTTGACCATGTTTGTGTTAACCTTGCAAACACTACGAGTTAACAAGCAAAGAGTTACGGATCCATTATTGTAATGCATCTCATTTGGTGAGATTGTGACTATGTGTTTGTTGTCATGTATTTTCCTTTCTATTGAAGAATCAATAAAGTTCTGAATTTTTATTCTATGTAAGTAATGTGTTACATTTTATGCATGATATTCCATTGTGTGATTTTGAGAGCTACTTAGCATGAGGTGCCCCTTAATTGGACCCCTATCTACGAGTGCATCATAAAGCTAGATCTACAATATGCTATCAATGATCCACACCACTAATCCCGTAACCATGTGCGGGGGGACAATGATGTACCACCAACAACTACAAGGATTATGAAGAATGACTGCGAGACTTAGCTATAATATTAACCAAACACACAATGATGTAGTGAAAGTTTATTTGTAATAAATGTAAATTATATCATTATTGGAGAACATGGAAAATAAGTATAGAGGTGTACAATGTTACAACTCACTTTGGAGAGTCAGATTTTCTAATCAACATGGAAACACTTCCTTTGATTTTCCTAAACTAACAGCTATTAATACCAATTGGTTTATATCTCAATGATGTTGACCCTTGGGCAATTGTATATGTTACATATTTATATAACAATGTGAGAAGGAAATGATAACTGAAATCGGTTACAAAGAGAAACCGCTTCCCATTGTGTAATACTTGAACTTCTTTCAAATGTATGGTGATTGAGCTTCTTGCTACAATAGTTGCACCATAAAATTCTTTGACATGCAACAAAACTAGAAAGTGCCATTTGGAAAGCTGCATAGAAATAAGGAGTTTCCACATGGATGCTATGAAGTGATGTTTCAAATAATAGAGGAACTATGCACGAGTGTGCCACAAAGGTGGACATGTGGTGATGGAATGAGGAAAATTCGTTACAAAGGCACAAGACATTGATGGTTTATGTGAGGCTCTGAAGACTTTGTGTAGGAAACAAAGAATGTGTAGTTTTGCGGACATGAACACGAAGGTTGAAGGACTTGTGCATGTGTAAGGTTTGACAAGACTATGGACAAGTGCAAGATAGGCACAAGACTCATGCATGCAAGTGTTGTGAGGGGCATTGCACAAGAATGAAATCCTCAGTGAGAGATGTGCATGCTACATAGATGCCCAAAGGAGAAGTGTGTGCACTTGTTTCATTACAAACAGATCATATGTGGTTGGTTTACGACAATATATAAACCCAATATACTATAATCCTTAGGCTAGTGGAGGTGGACACAACAATGAAAATTCCCCTCATTCTTACATAATGGTTAATTGGACAAGGGACGAGTATGTTTAACTACTTAGACTTTTATTCAATTACTTCATCATTAAAAAAAATTTAAAAATCTATATAAATACCTCAAAATACATAACTTATTATCCCTAATGGAATACGCTTCTTCAATACATCTTAGAATTGCATTTTGGAATTGCTAAATTATAACTCTAAAATCCTCATTCATATACACACATCAAATGCTTTCCAAAACATAACTCCATTAAGTGGGTGGAGAACATAAATAAGAAGACATGAACCATTGTCTTTAAATTTAAAGAAAAGAAGAAAAAGAGATGCATATTATTTCAAAGCTCAGAGCTACAAAATTGCTCGGTATAAGAAGCTGGGATTTGGGGGTCTATATTTGACTAATACAAAATGTAAGGTATACTTTGGCTTCCACATTAAAATCTTCGAAAATCATCTATTGCTATACACCCCAAATCCAGATTTCAGCTTTGTTCATACAAAATACCTCAATTATCTACCCAAAATTAGCACCACCACCAAATTTCAAAATCTTCAGTTGTTTTAACTCGGAAATTCCGTCTTATGGTAGTCTAACCTGACCTCTTAGGAGATTTTTTGGAGCCAGAAAATTTGGTAACATAAAAGTTATCAGAGTTCAAGCAAGAAAATGGATCACCACCCAAGTTAAAATTTCCATTCAGCAATAAAATTTCAAACTCTGGCTTCTGGTGGACTGGCACGGTCTCTAAGAAGGGATTTAATTCGTAGGAATTCATTAACATATTTATCTATGATCCATTTTTCAGGCATGGGTTTCAAGTTCTTCTATTCCTCCTAATGGTGGGTGTTGAGAAACCCCAGATGTTTGGAAAATTCAATCACCAGGCGATTGTAGCAGGAAGAATCTTATGAAAAAAAGATTAGGGATTTGTAAGAAGAGTTTTTGTTAAAGTATAGATCCCGTAACTGGCATGTCTATGCCACGCAAGTCTAAAACCTCCGCTTGAGAGAGGTTATCATATGTCATGAGAATTTGTAAGTACCTTTACCAAGCACCCTGGTTTGGTGTTTAAAACACCCTGATTTGGTGTTTTGATGTGGAATTACATTTACAAGTTAATTGACCCGAGATCCAGTTTGAACCCAAAAAAGAGAGAGAAACCACTGTCTAATTGAGAATCTCATCACATGGGCATCTAAAGTTTCATAGAATTCATATAGGATATAGAATTTAATTGTACCTATTACGAGATCTTTTTGTAAGAAGTTTTGTTTTTTTGGAATTTGAAATTCAAAACCCAAGAAATATATATGCTGACATTTTATGCATCACACCAACCTGCAAAAGGAAACAATATAAATGAGATTCAAGGCAGATCATTGAAGCCCTCACTTCACCACTTTACTGCTAAAACTAATGGCAGATCAGTATATAATTTTGTTCTCCTTTAGAGAGAGTTTTGGCAATATATATGATCAGTTCTTATGAATATGTTTTGCAGCCGATGAAGTGCTTTAATTTGCAGAAATTATATCTTTCTTAGATATATAAACCTGTGCCACAGCTTTAAATTAATGGACGTAGAAAAAGTGTTGAACAAAAGAAATGCACAAAAAATGAAGTCAAAATTGAATATTGTCTGTAATCCAAATTATTACTTTTGTTTGCATGTAGTTCATATCCGAAGAGCCTAAATTGTTGAAATGTTGACCGTTCAAACATATGTGATGTTTAGGCATAGTTGTTATATCCATTTAATTTTGACCGTGCAAATATATGTGATGTTTAGGCACAGCTGTTATATCCATTCAAGTCTTTATTGTACACCAAAGAGAAAAAGGAGAATTTAATATGTACAATCTGTGAAACTTTTATTGATCTCAAGGTCAAAAGTAATCAATATCAATAACACACAAAAAATCAGAATTGCCTTTTCAGCTCCTGAATTGTTTCTCTAACCATGCATAGACCAAGACATGATTCAAGATTGTGACTGAAAATTTCATAGAAGAAAACGAGTCCTTGTCCACGTATAAATATTCAGAACTCCTACAAAATCAGAATTTCAATCTAGCTTCTGAATTATTCCATTAGCACACATAGACTAAGACTTGATCCAAGATTGTGATTCAGTTCTTTATTAAAGAAAACCAGTCCCTTGTCTAGAACACGTTGCAAACCTCGTTAAGATCTCTGCCTTTGAGAATCCTTAAAGCACCCCCAAAGACTGAAAATGAAGGCAAGCCCCCTCACAAATTGTGATACCCGTTCTTCACTAAAGAAAACCAGTTCTTGTCCAGACCGCATTGCGAACCTCGCTAAGATCTCTGCCTTTGAGAGTCCTTCCAGCCCCCTCATAGACTGAAAATGAAGTCATTTGGCTCCTGGCGAGCTGCTTGGAAATGAGCTCATGAGGTGGGATCCTCGCTTCATAATCCCCATCATCACTCCTCCCATTATCCCTTGCCTCCTCCACTCCTCTGCATTTCTCACCATGAAGGATCTGAGACCAGCTAGGTACATTCACAGGAGCAGACTGATGCCTCATTCTATTCTTCCTATACTCATCATGATGATTCCCACCTCTGGAAATTTTCGTTCTCCTAGCAGTGTTAATGTCATTGTTCAGCTCCTGAGTAGCCTCTCTGCACACATGCAATGTTCCTAGCTTCATTTTCATGGAAGTTCACATGTTCGGTCACTGTGTCAATAACATCCCACACATCCTCCTCGGTAAATTCATCAACTTCCTCAGAGTTCTCCACGCCTTTGGGACTCTGAAACCTGCAGAGCTTGCACATATGGCCTGGAATCTCATTATTCTCTTTAGTTTTAGGCCTTCCGATAACAGAATTGCTCCGCTCCATGCCACCCAAGATCTCTTTCACAATTGTATTTTTTTTCTAAATTTCAGGACCGAATTCCTTCCTAGTCAATTAAAACCAACCTACCCAAATGGTCAGATTAGGCCAATTTTAGCTCTCCAACCCACCCAGATGCTCAAAATTAGGTCAACTCTGAATCTTCTTTTGGTCTAATTTCAATGCTGTCAGGACTCTTCACAATGGGTTTTCAAATATGGACGAAAAGGTTATCAAAACAATCATCTTCTTGTTTTTTTTTTGGGTTTTTCTTTTTTTCCTAAATTAGAAGCCTGCCCAATGCCTCTAATAGAAGTGTTACCTCTTATTGAAGATATTCGAGTTTCAAGAGTCAAGGGAGAAAACCTTATTTGAAATGGTTGGATCCGAACCATCTCTTAACTATGTGTGTGAAATATTATTTAAACATAGCGGATCAAATATTGTCCCAACCGTAAGGTATTGTTCCAAAGGAGATTCCAGGGAATTATTCAGTTTACTCTCTGACCTTTATTTGAATCCTATTGATGAGGGGAGACATAAAAATAATAAGGAAAATTTACTTGGATTTACGACAATTAAATCAACATAGTAATTAATATTTATGTCAGTGAAAGTTTATGAAACTCTTACCAGTCGAATGTGAGACAGGTAATTATCATACTTTTTGTCCAATTAGCTGTGTGTCTTGGCTATATCAAAAGATTGAGGATAGTTTCTTTTTAGTTGTGGGTACAAAGACATGTGGTTATTTTCTGCAAAATGCACTTGGGGTTATGATTTTTGCAGAACCCCGCTATGCAATGGCAGAATTGGAAGAAGGAGATATCTCTGCTCAATTGAATAATTATGAGGGATTAAAAAGGCTTTGTATTTGAATAAAAAAGGACAGAGACCCCAACGTCATCATATGAATAGGTACTTGTACTACAGAAATAATCAAAATGGATTTGGAAGGTATGGGACACTATTCCGGTCATGATATGTGGATTTTTATACTCTTTAAGGTTGGATTCGTAGTGAATTTTTTGTGAGCCAAACAATTTTTATAATAGATTAAACATTAATTAATAAGATTTTAATTTTTATTTCAAGACAATTTAAGATTTAAGTGTTTTAACCATCAAGAAATTATAATTTAAATTTTGTTCATAACTCCAATTAAACATTTACTTAATTAAAAATTAAATTTTAAAATATTATAATTAATTTTTATTTTTATTTCCCCATTTTAATGAAAATATTAGTTAAAAAATATGTAGCAAATAAAAGAGAATACTTCCAATATTTTGTATTTTGGACCTAAAAATCTTATTGAATATGATTTATATGCAAAGAGCATATGGCCACCTTTTTGCCCAATAATGTCCCTCCACCACCCAACATCTCCTCCTCATCCCTTCAATAAAAGTTAGGAGGAAAGTTTAAGTGGAAAGTTTTGAGATGAGGATGACTCCTTTTGAGGATGTCTATCCTTTGGAAAATAGCCAAATGTTTCAAGCCTATCTCTAGAAAAATAAAGACAAATATTTCTAACTTTTGTATCATGATATGATTGTTTTGGATATATCTTATCCAATGTCTTTTAATCTAGTTTTCATTTTGAAGATAGAGGTTATTGATTTAATTCATGATATGATTATTTTAAATATATCTTATCCAATGTCTTCCAAATTAATTTTTAATTTGAAAATAAAGGTTATTGATTTAATTCTTGTTATTTTATAATAGTTTGTATATTTTAATATAAAATAAATTAATTATAGTAATTTATATTTTAAAAATTTAATTGAATAAAGATTTCATATTATATTTAAATAATTGAATTAAAAAAATAGTAATAATAAATTTATAGAATTATTATTTAAAAGTTTTTAATGATAATATTTTTATTAGAGTATATAAGATGGGTATGAGAAGATAAGAGAAATAATTTTATTTTATATAATATTTATTAAATTATATAAAAATATTGATGAAAAATTAACATAATAAAAATTTAAAAGTTGTTAATGATTTTTTGGGTTAAAGTATGTCAGATGGGGTTTTAAGAATAACCAAGAAAATCATTTTTAGTATATAATACTCATTAGATTATATAAAGATATTGATGATAAAATAGTATAATAATAATAACAAAATTATTATATTACTTTTGACACATGATAAGTTAATGTCAAATTTGGAATAAAATTAATCATGAACAATAAATAATATGACATCATCATTTTCTTGAAATTATTTCATATTGGAATAAAGATAAAATATATTTATAAATAAATATTAAATATTTTTAAAAATAATAATATAAATAATACAAAATTAAAATAATTGATTTTAATTTTATTGAAAAAATGATTAATTTACGAATTGAATAAATCACATGCCTTTTAATAATCACTATTTTAAAAAATAATTTATTTAGCCAATTGAATGTGGGAATTAGATTTCAAATTTATTATGAATAGTTTTTTAATTGAAAAGTGCACTTTTATTAACACAAAAGAATAATATAATGTTGATTGTACGAAAAAGATGGGTGGAGAGAGTCACTCACCAAAATGCCAAATAGAGCTAGAAAGGCCTCCAAACGGAGGTCGATTCACGTAAAAGAAACAACAAAAACAAGGAAGTGTGAGAAAAGGAAGAAATGTGAAAAAAAGTTGTCATAAGAAAATGGCCTCAATCTTGCCTTTTATCCTTTCTTCTTGATTGCAGTCCAACCCCTAGGAGGAGGCCCTGTGCTAATCACTTGGAGGTTTGAGCTATGCATTTCAATTAGGGGTTGATCTTTATGAGACTCAGAATTTCCATATTCATGGACTCTCTTCATTCCTCTTGTCCAAGCTTTATTAACAACCAACTCTTTCGAGAAAGGATCCTCCACAGACATTGCTTCTTTGGGAGCTTGATTTAAATCTTCATTATGGACTTCTGCAACTTCAATTTTCTCATTCTCGACCTCTGAGGTGTGAAAATATAATGTATTATTTCTGCTTTTGGCTTCCAAAAGAGAGGGATCATATAGTTGTTAGATTTTAGGTTTAATAGGTTTCCTTCTTCTATTAGGAAGTCCTTGATCTTGACGAAAAATATTCTATCAGATGACTTGTTTAGTGGTAAAGACAACACTTGATCATTGTATTTCATATTCCAAGAGTAGGATCCATTTAGAGCAACCATGATTTAGAATCAACCTATCTGGGAGACCCTTACTAAGGTTAATCTCCACAAAGGTTCAAATATATGTGAATATATTATCCATATATCATTCATTGTCTCTATTTAAAAATATTCCCAAAGTATTGCAATTATCCTAAAGGACCAAATGATTCCAAAAAGGAATAGGTAAATTTAGGATCTGAAGGCAATTTGACATTTTGGAGACTACCATGGTGGAGGGGTCAAAATCTAAAAATCAAGAGGTAATTAAGAGCCTTGCTCTTTCCCAAAACCATGTCCCATGTAGAAGAACTATATGGTAGTCCTCATCGTCATGGAGCTAAACTATAAATAAACCTTTGGAACATAACATAATATCACATGTTGAGGATCAGTTGGAATAAATCCATTGGTGAAGCTCTTTAGCCTTTAACCAAAATATATTAAACCAATATCTTATAGCTATAGATTTAAGGTACATGTAGAGAATTATTTTTCCACTCCATTTTTGACCTCAAGAGCAAGCACCTCGTTTGATTTCTCTACAATATATGGACTTGGCAAGACAGAGGGTTGGGTAAAATAAGAAAACCCATTTGTTTGAGCAAACATCCTTGTAAAGTTATGAAGATGCCCCCAACCTCACACATCCTCCCTAGCTGCCCCTAAGTGAATGACACCATGGAAAACCTATCTACCTACTTGGTTTACACCAGTTGTCCTTGTGTAGCATAACTAACAATATTTTTGCATCATCCCTTGCTTTAGGGTTTTGCCTAGCTTTCCCCCCATTTTCAGTTATTTAGCTTTGATGTAAAATATAATGTGATTATTTTTTATGTAAGTATATTTTATAGAACTGACAATTTTTGAAAATAACTACCTTTCTTCACTAATTAAAATGTGTGGAAACTAGACATGGAGTTTAGTGTGAATATTTTTTATTACACCTATTTTACAGGGGTTTTGATTGGGTTAGATTTACTTTAAATTTTTCTTAATGGTTGAAAATAGATTTCCTTTAATATTTATATTAGTATTAATGTTAGCATGCCATAAATAATTTTTAAAAGATTACATAAAATAAAAACCTAAATTAAAGTAACCAAGTTTGTTAACACTTCTACTTCATTTTACATAAATTAAAAGAAAAAAGTATGATTTTTAACACTACAAAGTATAGTGTTAAAACAATTTTTCCTTTTATGTAAAAATGTTGAGATGGTCTCTTCATATGTATATCTAAGGGTGTTTTTTCTGAGGTCAATTTTTCACCAGCTATCGAATCCAGACTAAGAAATATATATGTTTCTCTCATAATGCTTGAGAAACAATGCTTCTGGATTCAATTCTAGGATATCCATACAAAGATTCATCTCTTCCACTCAATTTTTGCACCCACACTAATATATGAGGTTGAAATATCATGGCCTTACCTTAGGAAAGCCTATCAAATACGCATTGATAAAGAGTTCTTAACTTGTGCAAGTATCTATTATCCCAAATTCACACCCCCCCCCGGCAAATTTGGTCAAGACAAGTCCTGCACATAGAGAAAATATGAAGGGAAAACGTTTCAAACCTACGAGCTTGCATTCCAGAACGAGGAAAAGGAAAAAGTCAAAGTTTGAACCCGAGTCAAAGCCAAAGCGGGGAGGCAGATGAAAAGGTGAAAATTTTCCTTTTGACAAAATGGCACAAGGGAAAAGATTAGAGCGCACCTCCCCAGGCAACAAAAGGGTGCCACGTGTCTAAGCGGAGCAGCAGGGTTGCAGGAGTTTTTTGGATTTTGTGATTATCGCGGAAAAAGGGGAAAAGATAAATTTTGAACCCACAAACCTAATTTTTCCCTAATCTGGCTGCCACATGTCCCACATTATCAAAAGCGGACCCATTTTTCAAGTTGTTTTCCCGCCCTCCCGTACGGACCCGATACAAACTTCGAAGGGGCATATCTTTCGGCTCAGGGCTCGAAATATTGCAAATCTGACACCATTGGAAAGATCTCAGCCTCACCTATGCCATGGAGGTCTGAAACTTTAATTTTGAGGAGGTTAGGTGAATAAAAATGGAGGAAATGTCTTCGGGCCTTCAATGCAAGATCCATTTGTCTCAACAACCAGATCGGATTTGATCTGTTTCCACCATTTCCACTTCTTTCAAGGCATCGAATCAAGGAATCATGCAGTAAAGACAGATTTGGGGCATATTTTATCAGAAGCATTAACAACAATAGTTGAGCTTCAACCCACTTTTTCCTCTTCTCTCTCTCTTTCTTCTTCCAATCAAATCTATAAATACAGGGGTAGGATTCATTGTAAAGGGTTGTTGTTCATTCTTCTTCCATGCCCCCTCTCCCTTTCTTCTCTAGGGTTGAATGTGGAGTTTAAGCCTCCTCCCTTGGCTTTGTAATGGCATTTTCCTACCTCTTGTGTGTTAATGGTGTACTATGTGAACTCTTGGAGCAATAAAATTTGTTTCATGATGCATTTTGTCCATCCTTTGCTCATTTTGTTGTCTCTTCTTGCCTCTCACCATTGTAGGGTATATTGTGCATATCTCTGATGTCCATTGCAGGTTTTGGGAGTTGTGTTTAAGGGGTTTGAAATGGTGTTATGTGTGAACTTTATCCTTGGTTTGTGATGCATCTGTCCATCCTCTCCATTGCTCACCTCTCTCCATTTCAGGTAGTTGGGTTTGTGATTAGCAATTCCCTTTTCTCAGTGCTATCACCTCTGTAGTGTAGGATTTCTTTATTTTCATGCTCTCTCTCTCTCTCTCTCTCTCTCTCTCTCTCTCCTTGGTCCCTTGGAATTGTTAGCTTAGGATTAGATAGTCGCATTTCCTTCCTTCAAAGTAGTTTAGTGCTAGGATTAGGAAGAGGAACCAGCCTTCTCTGGAGGATCATTCCCATTTGCAAGTCCCATAGCTTGGGGAATGATCCAATATTATGCAAATTACACCAAATGAGTCTGCCTTAGAAAAGAAAATTTTTAGAGCTCATTTGGGGGTGCTGTGATTTCACACTAATAGTATCTTCATTCTAAAATATTGGTCCCACATGACATCATTATTGTTGAATTACGTACAACCCCAATCATCACTAATATGATCTTTAAAGTGGTGCTTAACGACACATAGGCTCAAACAAATGGCCAACTCTTCAGTTCATTTCTTCAGTCTCCCATCTCAAACATTCAAAACCCCTATACAGCTAACACATTGTGGGATCAAATCTTTCCAGTATGCTAGGGCTTCCAATCTAGTAGACTTATAATAATTGACATCGATAGACTCCACCCACATAAATTTATAATTTATGGATCATATGTATCCAAAATGGAGATAAATAGGGGTATCAGAGATGAGATATATAGAATGTGATAGCGATAAGGATTCTCAATTTATAACATTCTATGAAATTTCTGATGAAGGAGGGTAACATGGTTTAAAGAGTTCTCTAGTAAAATCAAGGGTATAATACTAATTTAAAATCAATTAGTTCTTGTAGCATACCACTAGGTGCAAGGAGGATAATCAATTCCACCTTCCCAATGATGAGAGCAGACAATTGAATGAGTAACAAATAATTGAGATTGAAAACAAGGCCTTAAATGAGGTTATAGTTCAATTGTGGTATTACTAGACCGTGTGGTAATATTTCTTTGAACATTTATGAGCTTCCAACATACTCCAATTCTTATATTCCCTCTTAACTCCTAGATGGATTCCTAAGTGAAAAAGTCTCTCAAATTTATGTTTGTTAACTATTAAAACATGAATTATAATCCTACACTAGGAAATAGTTGAGAAACAGGGTAACGTGCTCAAGGTTATGATGTTATTTGGTATTTAGGGACTTGATCATAGCCTAATTCATTTCCACTTCTCTATGGGATTCAAACATTCTCTCACCTTGTTTTATCTCAAACATTTCTTACTTGTAGTCTAGAGATCAATACCATCTCTAATTCTATATCGACTGTGCAGTATTGTAGTAGGATTTTATGGGGATATGCAATATTCTACGCCTAAATGATTCTAAAACTCCCATTCCACCATCCATTATATGTATAAATATATCCCTTAATCTTATAGAAATGAAGAGATGAAGAGATCACAATTTATAGGTCTGTCATAGACTATAGTAGGGTATAGACTAGGACTTTATCCTCCATATACATATGATTAATCCTAATGGGAGAAAAATCCTCTTCACATCTTTGAGGTCACAACAAGCTTACAACTCCTATTCATGTAACATAAAATAAGAGGAAACACCAACACAGTGTATGATCGCAAAAAACATAAAACCTTAAATATTCCAAGATTGACACAAGATACATGAAGAAATGACGAGTTTGAGAATTTTACCTCACCTTTATGCAACCAAAAACACCTTTATTCCATTTACAAAAGATTAAGAATTCAAGTACATTAAAGAACCCTATTTTCCTATTTAAGGACCAAGATTACAAAAAATACATGAATTTTTCTCTCTCTACCATTCAAATTATTCCTCGTATTCCTAACTATGTAACCACATTTTCACTATTTCCTTTTCTAAGAATCTACAAGCTTATTTTCCCTTTTGGACCTAGAATTTAGTTAAACAACTAAAATCACTTGTTTTTCTTGACTTGATGTGGTCAAATTAGCTCCTAATTCAAGTTTAGCATGTGTGCCTGAACTAAAAAGTGATCAAGCACCTTAAAACATGTCATTAGGCTTTCTTGACACAATATGAAGGGAACATGAAAATATAAAAATATTGATACCTTAGAATGCCCTCAAATCCTTGCTTATAAGTTTAAATTTTAAAATTCCTAGTTTTGGGTGGAAAAATAATTCAAACTAATTTGAGAGCTCTAAACAAGGGAAGTGACATGAAACATGCCTTATTGGTAAAAATAAGGTTATAAACCTCTACACACAAGAATTTGATCATATTTATAAAGGATTTCACTACATCAGAAACCTAAGGTAGGATAGTATTCTTGAGCTCCTACTCGTGATTTCTTCAACATTACCACCATACTTAACTATCTTAGTAGCAGTCATCTAGGTGGCATCTTCCATGTCATGGTTCTTCCAATTGACCTTCTTATATAGTATAGAATCCATCTCCTCTTTGGTTTCCTTTGGTAATTGGTGTTTTCAATCAATGCTAATGTCCTCATCATTCTCAGTTGCATCTGATGGTTATTCCTCTTTATAGTGATAAATATTATCCATACTAAAGATTGGAGATATCCCAATGTTTTCAAGTAACTCTAGCTCATAAGCATTTTCGAAAAACCTTCTCAAAATCTTGCATGGTCATATATTCTTAATTTTTATCTTGTTATACTATCCTTTTTGGTACTTCTCCTTTCTAAGATGTGTTAAGACCAAGTATCCCTTTTCAAAAACTAAGTTATCTCCTCTTCATATCAACACAATCCTTGTATTTTTTAGAAGTTTGTTCCAATTTTTTCAACTTACTCATGAAGCTCTTACATGGCTATAGCAAAATATTCACCTTCAAAACTTTCTCCTCATTTCCTTTCCTAAGTTCCTTATCTTATGTCCTCCCCTTGGAGTAATTCTTTAAATAATTTGAAAAGGAATCAACCCTATACTTCTATTAACTGAGTCATTACAAGTAAATTCAAATTGATCTAGAACTTGATCCCACTACTTAGGATGATTACATACTAAACATATGAGAAGATTTCTAAGGCTTCTATTAATAATATCAATTTTCCCATCAGTTTGAGGATGGTATTTTGAACTAAAATCCAATCTTATACCCAAATTCTTCCAAAGGGTACTCTAAAAGTGCCCAAAAATTTTAGTATCTCTGTCAAAAACAATATTTCCAGGGAGTCCATGCAACCTAACTACCTATTTGAAGAACAAATTTGCAACATTGGTGACATCAATTGTATTTTTAAATGCTACAAAGTGTGTCATCTTAGGAAAAACTATTAAAAAGAACAAAAATTGAATCATGACCTCATTGGGTTATTTGTAATCTCAATAAAAAATCCATGCTTAATGTATCCCATAACCTATTTGAAATTGGTAGGGATTGATACAATCATGCATTTTGACTTCTTTCTTTGATATGTTGACAAATTCTACACCTTTCCACAAATCTCTTGACATTAGCATGCATTATTTGCCATTAATAGTGCTCATTTAGCTAAGAAAAGGTCTTATTTTTCCCAGAAATGTCCTCTTAGTCCCCCACTATGTTTTTCCTTAAACAAGTTGCTTCTTATGGACCCCTTAGATATACATAGTTTTCTTCCTTTAAATAACAATCCTTCTTGGATCATATAGTCCATCTATGGGATCCTATCCATGCTTACTGAACTCTTCCAAGCTTTTTAGGCTTCTTTAAAGTATGGATCTCCCTCATACAAATCCTTTAGTTTCTCAAATCTTAAAACTTCAACTTGTAACTCATTTAAGAATATAATTTTTCTAGTCAAGGCATCAACTACCCTATTGGATTTTCTACTCCTATGTTTGAGAACAAATGAATAAATTTGCAAGAAATATATCCACTTTATGTGCCTTTGATTTAGCTTACCTTTGTTGTTGAAAAACTATAAAACATGATTGTCCATGTAGAGTATAAACTCCTTGGGAAAAAAGTAGTGTCTCTACTTCTTCAATACTTGAATCATGACATAAAATTCTTGATCATAGGTTGAGTACTTCTACTTAGATTCATTCACCTTATCGCTAAAGTACCCAACAGGATCTCCCCTCTTGAGTCAAAACTAGTGCGATTGTTGTCCCACTAACATCAAAATTTACCTTAAAAAATTTAGTAAAATTAGACAAGTCCAATAGAGGTTGTTATGTGATTTTCCTCTTTAGAATTTGAAAGCTTCTCTCCAGTTTCATCAATCAAATGAAACCACTTTTGCTTCCCTTGATTGTTTTAGTTATTGGTGCAAATATCCCACTGAAATTTATGATAAATTTCCTGTAAAAACTTGTCAATCCATGGAAACTTTTGGCATTAATAACACTCTTGGTAGTAGGCCACTCCACTATGGATTTCACTATTGGAGAAAATAGGGAGGATTCCTAACAATATTATTGATATGGAAGTAATCATCTTACAGAGAAATGGTAGGGCTAAAATATATAAGTATTTGCATAGCCACATAATAATCAATATGAGCAATGAGATCTAATTTTCTGACCAGTCTCATTCTCAATAGCCACTTTGAACTTCTTGAAGTTCTCAAACTCTTCACTTTTGTTATGAAGACAAAAAGTTTACATTTTATTGAATAATAATCAACATAAAACGTGAAATATTGAAATCCATAATGACTAGGTTTCATCAGACCATAAATATCAATATGAACCAAATCAATCTTACCTGGAGCTCGATAAGTACTCTTTTAGAATGAATCTTTGTGTTGTTTCCTATGAGGCAGTTAGGAAACTATTTTGTATCCTTCTTGAGATATGGAAAACCTCTCCCCATATTGTACTGGCGAAGTGTATTGAGATATCCAAAAATGATGTGACCAAGTCTCTGGTGCCACAAATGTGCATAAAAATTATTCTTAGCCACTAGTGCCTGATCATCCATGTGGAAAAAATTAAGTTGGAACATACGTCCCACATTTGAGGATTTTGTAACAATTTTCGAGCCTCTAGATTTTTCTTGATTCAAACACATGTTCTTACCGAAATGACTATAAAAATCAATCTTCATATTATGATCTAGAATTTAACTAACTAATAGTAAGTTCTTCGTCAAACTAGGGGCATACAAGACATTTGATAACCTACAATTTTTTGAACCAAGAGGAAGAGAAATGTTTCCAATACCTTGGACTGTGTAGGAAGAGTCACCCCCCAATGAAACTTGGTTGTTGGAGGGTGTATCTTGTATAGTGGTGAACCCGTCTCTATGTTCGGTCATGTGTCAAGTGTCGTTGTGATTGCTGATTTTGAGGTCCAGAATTTCTCGATGAACCTTTCTTGCACGTATTGTACCTACAATCTTTCAACTCATGTCCTCATTTGTAGATAGGACTTTTCTTCTTTTGTTTTTCCCCTTGCTGATGTTGTTTTTGGGACTTTTGGGAAGATTGTGCTTTTCACTTCCCTTTCTGATGAGAAGATAGTGCCTTCTTTTCTTATTCATCCTTGTTGTTTATTATCACTTCTTGCCACAAAAAATTCACTAGCTTTTCAAAACTGGTGGTCTAATCTGACAAGTTGATTTTTCCCACAAAAATATGGTAAGCGAGAGGAAGTTCTTTTAGAAAAATGGGTACAAGAGATATATTATATACCTCCTCTCCTAAGGCTAGAAGTGAAGCCCTCAATGTTGCATTTCTCCGCAAGAAAGCATTCACTTTCTCGTTTGCCTTGAATTTCATTGTAAGAAACTGACTCCACAAATTCAATATTGCGTTCTTGTTTCAGGCCTCATACATTGTGTGATGAGGGTCGTCAATCCTCAAAATTAATCATGTTAATTTAGGGTTGGTGTCTAAAGGCAATATACAAAAGGAGAAAGATATATTTGGCAATGGTCCCCTCTACCCAAAATCCACACTTACAGGAATTAAAAATCACACTTGCACACTTGCATGGAATTGAAAAAAAAACTTGCATTAAATTGAAACACACTTACATGAAATTAAAACACCCTTGTAGGAAAGGAAATAAAACTTGCAAGGAAGGGAAATTACTAAATTGAAAAGAAATGATAAACAAAGAATACACCTGCAGGTTTACAACAAATTGTGCACCAAAGGAATAATCACATGGTACAAAGAAAAAGATGAAAAAAATATAATTACAGAATGGAAAAACAAACATAAACATACAGAACCATCTTCCTTGGAATGAGTGGTCAACTCGTTCCTCAGACGAGGATTTTGATCAAGACTTATTTACAAATTGGGTGCAATAGAACCTCAGAATGAATTGATTAAAAAAATGGAGATTACATTCATTTGTGTGGGATGTTACATTTATAATTTCATTTCAATTGCCTCCTTATTTTTAGGCATACATCTCAATCAAATCTTATCAAATAAGATTTAAATCTATCCAAAAAGCATCAATCTCCACAAAATATGGAGAGATCTTATCTAACTCTAACTAACAATCCAACTCTTTTAATTTATTGTTGAGAATCAAAATGAATATTGATTCTTCCTTATTTTACAAATAATAAAGCACTTATAGAAATATCTATTTTTAGAATGAATTCCAAAAATAGATAGCAATGTTTTCTCAAACCACCCTTAGAGTTATTCTCATCTATGTATCTCTAGTATTCATCTCCATGGATCTAATATCCAACTCCGAAGCTGTAATGTTCAACTCTAAAGCTATACTGGTAGACTCTGAAGCCATAGGAAAATGACTATAAATTTTGCATATGAACTTGAATCAAGATGATTATTTTTTTGAACTTGCATAATTTTTCAAGAGGAAATAGTTTTTAATTAGATTTGGGTTTGGGTATTCTTTGATAACTGTTTTTCACTTTTTCCCAAATATGTACTAAGGAGCCGCTCATAGAAATGCTAAACATTTCTAGAGCTAGTGAAGGAACATGTATGAAGCTAATGTAGTGCTGAAATAACAATCTCTGGAGCAAATATGAGAGATTTTAAAGATCATCCAAGGCTGGTTGTAGCTAGTGCTTAGTGCTCAAAATGACTTATTACATAATTATAGCAAAGT
This sequence comes from Taxus chinensis, assembly GCA_019776745.2. NCBI lineage: Eukaryota > Viridiplantae > Streptophyta > Pinopsida > Cupressales > Taxaceae > Taxus > Taxus chinensis. Next base: position 693,664,493 of record CM034150.1, read on the forward strand.
ACGGACTTCATATACACAAATTTACATTTCTTTCCCAATAATAATTAGAAATATCTAATGAAAAGATAACAATGAATTCTAAAGAAATAACCATGATATATACTCTCTATTTTATCCTAAATAAACTGCAAGTTCATAAATTACACTTAGATCCACTTTATATATGCTAAGAAAAATAATTTCAAATATTTAAAAAATGATTAATTTTTGGGGCTCATCACTGTGCTCAACTTGTCCCATGCTTCTTGTGTTGTTTTGACATCTCGAATGCGGGGTTGCATGTCATTGGACACTACAAAAAATATTATCAACTTGGCCTTCTGATTGGCCCTATTAAACTGTTATTGTTGGAATGCATCATCTATTGATCTGCTTGTTGCTTACACTGTGGATCATTGGCACAACTCAACTTGTCAAGTGTTTTACAAGGTTCTGACTCGGTGGGAGGATTGGGGTTGGCACTAAATTGGATGCATAGGGTGTTTGGAGGCTCTAATGGACTTCCCAACTCAATTTTTTCATGGTGAAATGATCCACTTAGTGAATCATCCTCGTAGACCCAACTTGGTCCTACTTAGCTCTATATAGGCCAACTCGCTGACTTGGCCTTTATGTAAATCAACTCACCTGCCAATGTGCACAGTTAGCTCAGTCTGGAGTGAAGGCAAGGCTCATCTCAGTGGGATATTTCCCAAATCAACTTTGGTCCCTTGATTTGGCGGGAGGCTATGCTTGAATACACAACTCACCAGTGACGACCCTCGACATATCCTACCGAGCACCAACCAATACTGAGTCACATGTACATGAAAATTAAGTAGACAATAAGAGATGTTTGAGTTCCAAATTCAATTTGTTCATCTATATGTTCTATAGGTGTTGATTCTGTCACTCAAAAAACAAGTACAAAGAGCACCCTAACACACATCACATATCATACATTCCAAGTTAGTGATAAAGTTTGGTTGCATGTTTAGAAAGAATGCTTTAAAGTTATACATTGGAAGATCAAGTCTTTATGTTACAATCCTTACACCATTCTTTGAGCTAGTGAGATCATATTTATTCTAGATCTACCTTCATATTTGGGCATTTGGGAAATGATCAATGTGGATCTTTTCAAGCCTTACTTCCCTCCACTTCTTGAGCCAGTAATAATACATTATCCTTATGATTTTGACCCTGAATCTTTGTGCTCTATAGCTAAGGACCATATTATCAAATTGTGGATGCACAAATCTGAAATGGAATTCATTAGATGTTTTGAGGTATTCAAGGCTAGGAATTATGTTGGGAAATCCAAATGGTACAAACTTCACTAGCTTAAGGTTTAGTTTCCTCATCTAACCTCCAATGCAATGGAGACCATTACTTTTTAAGAAATGTAAAATGATCCATGTAGAACCTTGTAGACTACCTCACAAATCTCACAATCGTGAAAACCTCATCACTCCTCTTCAATAATTTTTCCTCTAGTCCTTTACAAAATTATATGGAAAGGATACATCCTCTTAGTTTTTCATAGCATCCCTAGTGTCTTATTATTTTTGTACAACTTTAATCACATTCTTGACATTCTCACGGCAAATATATAGCCTCACTGTATTGAGCACAACCTATTTCATCATTTTGCAAAAATTCCTACTCTTCCACAACTTGCCCAAAAATTAGCATCATTTGTTGAGTCATGCAAAAAATTACCTCATATTATTCCTTACATCATGTGTGTCTGCTTCACAACCTACATAGCTCTTGTAGTCTTGTGCTAATATCACGTAAAATTTTGTGGCTTCTGTAATATTATGCAACTCTTTTCAAGTTACATTCACAACTTCTATAATGTTGCATAGGACTTTGTGGAATCTATATGATATCTCAACATTTTATAAAATCTAACAAATATCTTGCATGGCATCTCACTTATGTCATTCTTATTTGCATTCCATTTTTCACCATGGATATATGTAGAACCATTTCCAACATGTGCTCATCAACACCTTTTTCCAAGAGAAATGCCATATGGCATGTCCTATACGAAGCCATGTAATAGTCTCATAATGGGATTCCATAAGTCAAATTCTAGCATCCTCACAAGTGGGAATGTAGCAGAACTTTGTAATCTTCCCTCCAACCATCGTTAGTTAAAACTACCATTGTCAATGTATATATACACTATAACATATGATCAATAGTTAGATCTCCATAAATATGATCTTGTAGTCACTCTAGACATACCAAAGAGTTTTTCTTGGTTCCTCTCCAACACTCATATGTTTTTAATACCATTAAGAGTCTAGAAACAATAAAAATGATGCATTCTCCCTCTAATACAAGAGTATACTCTATTAGTCTTGCTAGTTATTTTATGCACCTTTATATTTCCCTATTCACTATTAATGAATAGGAGTTTCTTTTCCTACATATAAGTACTATGCTAGATTGTTATGTGTTTAGTTCGTTTCATTCAATAACCCATGTGGAATCTTATAATTCTTCTACTCTAGCTATTGCAAGACTTTCTTGGGTTTCATGATGCAAATAATTATTTATACTCTATTATAATTCCATACTTAGGTTCAACACAAATTCTTCAAATTTTATCCAAATGAGGCACAACATTTTCTTATGATTCAACCATTTTGTGAAATTGGTTTAGGTTTATAATCGCCCCAAATTGTGTAAATAATACCTTCATGCTAAAATTTTAAGCATATATGGAAAGTACATGGTATAACACCCATATCATGAATCCAAGTTCTACTAAAAACGATATTATAATTCAATATGTTGGGTATGACATGTCATAAGGTATATAATATTTTTGGTTCCAAAGTCAATTTCAATCTATATGTGTCGATAAAATCTCTACTCTGGCTATCAAAACTTCTTATAGTCACATTTGATCTACCCAAATCTTCTCTATTTATACCAAGCTACTAAACATATACAATTGTGAACCATTATCCAAAAACACTCTTTTAATTCTTTATTAGTTACAACAAATTGGATGTGCAAGGGTGAATTTTGATTAAAAACATAACTTGGAGGCCGTTCCTTATCCTCAAAAGTTTTTGGATCCTCATAATCATTTAAACATCTACAACTTATTGCAAAATGAGAAAGTTTTGTATCACTTAATAAATTAGTTTCATCCAAAATTTAATAAATAATATAATTATAAATAGTTTATATTTTAAGTAACAAAAGGATACATACTTTTACTTGGATTTTTTTAGCAAAATATGCCTACCCTTTCATAATACATGTAAAAGAAAGTAAGCAATGCCTAATAAATTACACAATTAAACATAAGAAAATAAGAGACTTAACATTTGAAAATGTTTTCACTCCAAAGACTAAGTTCTTGATCTGAGTCATTTCTAAACTTCTTGTTGCAATCTAGAGGGTTTTATGTAAATATTTCATTGTTTGAACTTGTGAATGACTGAATCTAAATGGAATAATGCCACAACTAGATTAATTTTTTGAGTCATCATTTGGGCTATACGAATGATTCTAATGAGGGCATGTACTATAGGATGTCAACCTCCAATTTTATTTTCTTACTTCCAATATGTTTCTTTTTGTCCCAAATTCATGTACTTCAACTTCTAAACTCTATGTAGATAGGGTTAATGAATGCCTTTATGCTTTTTCAAATCCCTCAAAGTGTTCACATAATTTCTAAGTGCAAAGTAAATGACAATACTGAACATGTATCCAATATGAGCTGGATATATGTTGGTCAAATGAATTGAATCATTTATTTATAAATACATGACAAATTATTAAAATTATGAAATTGGATGAACAACTGAAATCTAATGACTAGAAATAAAAAAGGAAGAAAAGATGGACAAGTCAACCTCATTTTAAAGGTTTCTAGGAAATAATTTTAAGATCATATGGATGATCTTGATTGTGGTTAAGAAAAGCATAAGGTGGATGTAGGGATTGTACAAAGATGTAGGATTATAATATCAAGCCTCTAATGTCGTGATAACAATTTTATAATGTCAAATTTGGATAGTTCACCCATGTATCGACAAATGTGCATAAAGAATATTAGATCATGCAATATAGATGCCAAAGGGTCATTTTTTAGTGTCTACAATTATAATTTTCAATAGATTATTCACTCAGGCACAAATTGTTAATGAATTGGAATCTTGCCATGAGATTTATGTTCACGTAAATAATTTATTTGAGTGAACTACTTATGCTATTCTATTGCATCATCCATAAAGTAACACTGAGAGGCAAACATGTTTTGATCTCTCAAAAATAAAAATAAACTCTTTCAAAGGGCCCTTAAAGTTATATGGAAATAAAGATGTTGAGATTCTCCCAAAGATGAGGCAATAATGAGATATTAATTTGAAAATTAAAAAGGTTAATGCAAAAGGACTTTCAAATGATCATTTATGAGAATATAGATAGGGGTTGGCCCAGGTGTACTTCAAGCAGATGTTATGAGTAGGAAAGTTGTTTTTTAAAATTCAACAATTATGTGTTTTTATTTGTTGGTCTCATGTTAATGGAGCTTTTGTGTATTTTTATTTATGTTTTTATTTGGTCTATTTTTAAAGTCTTAAAAATTCTATTCATTAGTTCATAATTGTGAGTTAATCATCTATTTAAATATGTTAATAAATATTTTATAATGTTAATAAGAGTTGAGCATAATGTAATAAGTTGTTTATAATTATGTATGGACTTAAATTTGATATTTATATGATTGTCACAAGGTAATTTCAACTTTAAATTTGATGTTCATGTAGCTGTCCTCTATTTTTTTTTGGTTAAAATAGTCAATTAAAAAATCATAATATTTTATCTATATAACAAAACTTAAACCTTTTTTTTTCAAATCCAACACAATTATATAAATAAACTAATATTATTTAATAATAATCCATAAAAAAATTAATAAAACATAATATAAATATTAATAAATATAATATATAAAAAAATAAAAATAAAAATCTTGGATTAGATATCTCAATCTATTTCACATAAATATATTTAAGATATTCCCTCAACTTTTTTTCTCCAAGTTTTTTTTTTTAAAATGCGCATTTCCAATTTAAAAAATGGCATGTGGATGAGCAATTTAAAAGTTTCAAACCTATTTAAATAAAATTCCGAATTTAGAGAAGTCTCCATCTCAATGCCTGCAACAATTTTATTTTTAAAATTAATATTTTTCAACTTTAGCAATATATTTCTATGTTGAGTTTTCTCGGAAGTCACAATTTAACTTGGAATTTGTAAATTTTATTTAATTGTGGAGTGGCTAAGGTTTCTAGGAATTATTTCATGATTGAAAATAAAATATTTTTAACGACATATAACTAATATGGTTACAACAAACTATTAGTTACATGATTCCTCCTACCATGATGCTGAAGTTTGCTTGGATTTATGGAAGGCAGGAATTTCAAGATAAAGACTAAAGTATTTCTATAGTTTCCTTAAATCATATATAATATAATATGGCAATCAGTTAAGCATAACGATGAGAAATTTTGATATTTAAAATTTTTAGGTGCATATGGTTCAAACAACCAATGATTTGACAATGAAGTGTGGATTACTATAAGAGATGTTTTTTTTTTTTTTTTTAAAATTAATTAATTAGAGGGGGTGTTTATCATTGTTGGGGCTTGAATTTGGCTTGTCTAAGAGAGTAGCCACCTAATTTGGTATAGGTTTTGTTATTATTACAAGTTAGTAATTTTTTGTATGTGGATATTTGATTTATATTAGGGTCAATGGCACATTTTTCTTTTATGTTGGGTTTTATATTGTCTTTCATTATTTTTATTTTTCGTGTTTTTGTAATTTTAATTTATGTCTATTAACATGTTGATTTAATCTAAAATATTTGAAAATTTAAATGATTATTTATTTGTCCTTGTACAATTTCATATGTTCATAGAACATCAAAATATTATTTAAGGTTTTACAAGGGAAATTAGTAGAAATGGAGGGTTAGTATAAGACTAGATGGGGCAATATTAACCACCAATACTATTTTGGGCCACTATCGGTCTCTAATAGTGACCATGTTCAATTTTTAAGTCTTTAATTATTTGAGTCTATTGGGCATGTCTCGTTGGTTGTATTTCACCCCTTTTTCTTGATTAGCTTGCGAGAAAATAATTTTTAAAATTATATTCAACAAGTCTATATAAACAATGTCATCTAAGAATTTTGTAATAACAAGTACTTAGCATTTTCCATATCTAGCATTAAAGGACTAAGTTTTCTCTAAAAAACATATATTCATGGTTTCAAAGGATTTATCTACTTTGCATGTTTATACCAAAAGGAAGTGTAAGCAAAATTCAAGTAGTTTTTATAAAATTACTTAGGGATAAAGAGAATGACCGACAAGTGTCTCTCATGAGATACTAGTTTACATAGAACTACATGAGCCCTTAATCCAAATTGATATGTAATGCAATGTTTCCAATTAGGATTTTCTCGAGTTCAATACTCTTTATGACTTTTACCTTGTTTTGATGAGTCGTTAGGGTTTTGAGAAAAGAGAACACATTATAACATCCTCTTCGGAAGAGGTTACTATCCATCAAGAACAAACATAGATGCACAAAAAAATGAGATTAGTCTGCGAAGTGTACGACAATTTATATGAGCAATGTACATAATGCCCATATGGGAATTTCCAATTACATAATTGAAGGCTAGCACTCCCCTTGTGTTGATATTGTTCCAAAAACATCAAAACATCATCAAATTTTTGTAGCCCTTCTAATTTATTTTCTAAGTCTTCTACGAGTTGTTGACATCTATGTTGTCAAATAGGTAGGATCATTTTAGGTATAAACTCTTCTTTTTCTTATTCAAGTTTAATATTACCTGTTTCTTATTATTTATCTATCCCTTTTGACACTTTTTAGGTTTCGATTTATCATCTATTATTATAATTTGAATTTGTATAATGTTTTATGCTAACTTGGGTCATTAGGATTAAATTATATAGCTAATTCATGTCATTTGGATTAAAAATAATTAAAACAAACAGACAATTTTTAGTGTAGACACCTAAACGTGGTCCCTAAGTCTTTATTTAGAATTATTTTGTAAATGGTGTGACATTTGTATAAGATTAAATTGGTCCAAATTTGAAAATCTTGTCCTCTGATTGACTTTCATTGTTCTAAAGTCCTTATCCCTTATCATATCCTAGGATTATCTTATTATTTACATCCCTTTTAATTCTGGTGTACCTATCTCCCTTTTTCTCACTTGTAGGTCATAACTAATGAAAGCCGACGTGGAAGCCAATTTTCATGAATTTAATTTCAAGGTCACCTACAAACTCCCTAAAAATGGAAAAGTGTTTCATTCATTTAATAAAGGAAGCACACTCAGGAACTTATTATGTTCTAGATAGAGTTTTATTGTGCAACATTTTTTTTGGACAAGTCAAAGTTATATTTGTTATGCAATTTCCACTATCAGTAATTTTGTTTCAACATGAGGGGTTAACTTATGAGAGGGATACTTAGTTCCCACTATCCATCCAAACCCTAATGCAAAACCAAAAAAAAAAATTCCTTGACATTTTGGTTCAATAAAAATTAGATCATTATATGAAGCCACAAGTCAAAGTACATAAATTTAGGACAAGGAAATGAGAAATAAATTCAATAATTGAGGATCATCGTCACTCCTTTACCAACCCATTCTATAGTAAATATATTTTCACAATCTAATTCCTATGTAGTCACAAAATCACACACTTTAGACATTATTTAGTCCTGATCTCAAACTACTATTCATATGGTTTTTGAGTGAAGAAAGTACTAGTTAACCCCCGTCTTTTGGCCATTTTACTTTGATTTATGTCACCACTGCAAACCTCCCATACACACTTTCCCAGTCTATTTTTTTCATTTTTCATCATTTTAGCCTTGACTAGGGCACCCATGCTTATACTAAGGTGCCTGTAGGTGTCCTGGTCTTAGTCGGGGCACCCTGACCCTTTTCTCACTTTCCCGCCACTTTTTGGGTATTTTCTAGCTGTTTGAGCATTTCATATTTCTTATGGTTAGTCTCTTCAGGGTTAATCACAAAATTAGATCAAGAGAACCATATAAATATAAATTTATGTGACCATAATGAGGGACCAAACACTAGTCACTACTATCATCACCTAAGGTTGCACCCATCAAAGGCTAAATTGACATCCATCTAGCTCCATCGCAAAGGCACAAGGCTAGTTCATCTTCATCACACAAGCATAAGAGGGAAGTTTATTCTATTCCATCCACCATTCTATTACATTTTCTACACAGTTATTTCTCACTACTTTGACAAAGTGCAATTGACACAAGAGAACTTAGGGCATGATTACACACACTTGCACATAGAACTACTTCGGGTCTGAGATGTAGTGCAACACTCAATTAGTAATTCCACCTTTGTGGCAGCTGAGGTCATTTCTACCCCTTCGTATGCATATTTCTTTTTAGGGTTTGATGTTTGTCTTGGGGTTTTGCATGTCTGTTATTCATTTTTGATTACCAACGACATATAGCGCAGTGCAGCGAAGATAGTGCGACATGTGGTGAAGGATTCAAATCATATAACAACCTTGCAAATCTTGTCTTTGGACATCCTGCACAGACCAGGGTGCCCAGAACGCAAACTAGGGTACCCACAGGTGCTCTGATTCCCTCCCAAGTGCCCTAGTCCACTCAGATGGCCCAAACCTACAAGTTTTTGGACCTTGACATAGTCGTTTCCTCCGGTTGTTGCTCCAGTCAGCTTTGCGACACAATCCAACAAGTTTGCTAAATCATCTAAGCTCTTTCCAACCCTTCTTTTCATATTATGGTTTCTATTTTCATTAGTCTAGTTGTTTGGGTCACTTTCTATATTTATTTATTACATTTATTTATTATTATTTACTATTGTTCCTAGTTAGATTAACTACCATATTACCCACATTTTAGTTAATCATTTTGGTGAACCTGACGTTTCTAACACTTCCTTTTCGATGTACCTCGGGATATGATAATATAATGTATATGGGTTGATGGAGATGTTGACATGTGGCACACATCCCCTTAATTAGTTATATGGGGTCACATAGGAATTAGTTATATTAGGTAATGAGTCGGCCTACATTGGGATTAGGTGTTACCCATCTATTAAGAGTAATGTATATCTATATAAGGGATGTGAGTATCAATGTCATGGATGTATGATTAGAGTCTTCTACTTGGTAGAGGTATATTAGAGGTTTCCCCTTGAAGTGGATTCCCATCTTGGGAGATTGTGGAGTTACTCCTTCCTTAAGGAGCATTATATGGTGTTGCCCTACCTTAAGGGTATTATTCTGAATATATTAAATATTTGGGCATCTTGGCCCCCCATATCTCTTGTGTTTTTTTATCTTCTTCAAATTACTGATTTATTATATGCAAATATCTTATCAAGTGGTATCAAAGCAACGATCTGAGCAATTTGTGGGATACAACCCTAATGTTGGTGATTCACCTATATCTGAAGATAGAATTGGAATTTTTCAGATATTTTTCGTGGGGAGAGGAAACATAATTCAAGTGATTTTCCCTTCAAATTTCAGATTTTTTGGAGTTGTTTTTCGAAAGATATGTCCGTTTTAGGGTTGAAACTCTAATTCTAAGGTTTCGTCTATATCTTCTGAATAATGACGAATTAGGAAATAATGTTTTTTTGGTTGATGTGGATATATTCAAAGGTGATACCACTGAAATTTCAGAATTTTGGATCTATTTATGATGGTCAGAGTTATTGCAGTTTTATGGTTTTTCAATATTTTGCTCCACAGGCCGCAATTATAGGATTTTTCCTAAATTTCTTACATTTTCAGAAATATCTCAAAAATTAAATTGGGGTTTGTATTATGTGATTTCTGATTTTTGGCCAACCTTTAGCCGAAAAGGTTAGAATAATTTTTGATCAAAAGGGTCTATTCATAAAAACCCTAGTTTTGTGGATCATGGGGATGGTAACTTTTTTTGGAGATGGAAGGATTGATACTAGAGAATGGTGGAACAAATTTAGGGATAAATTCTCTAAACCATCAGATATTTGGTTATTCAAGTTGTGGATTAGTGGCCCTGCACAGATTTGGTTTTGAGTTAGAAAAGGAAAAGTCTAATTGGTCTTTGGAGGAACTGGAACAAGTTTTCATGGACATATGGTAAACAAAAGAAGAAAAGCAAGAGGAAGTAGAAGAATTTAATGATAACATTGATGAAGAGGAAATATCAGAAGATTTTTCTCCCTATTTTGATTACTGGTTTTGGATACCTTGCGGTGTCCATTTTTCCCAGTTATTGTACATGGGTACCTCATCAGGCCTTGGTTCTGGGACCCACCTTCTTTTCCACCCACCTAAGCTATGCTTACAGGAGGGTGTTAGTGTAGGTTATTATTTATCCTTTTATTTATTTATTAGGATAATTCTTACACTTGTGAACTAGCCCTACACTTGTTGGGTTAGCTTGCTTAGGCATACTAGTTGTGTGGAGTTAGCTTACTAGTTGTGTTGAGTTAGCTTCTTAGTTATGTGGAGTTAGCTTACTAGTCTTTTGGAGTTAACTTAACTAATAGTATCAGTTAGTGGGAGTTCTTAACCACTGATTTAGGTAGTAGTTGCACTTCCCTCCTCCTATATGTACATCTTTCTTATTGAATAATTCAAGTCATTGTATTGTAATGTATTGAGCATTATGGATTATGATGGATTTCCATATATGATATTTTAGGTCTTCTCTTTTTGCAAATCTAATATGGTGTGCTATTATCATCTGATATCGCGGCTTGGAACAATCTTCTTATTGTTCCTTTCAGAAGAAAATGTTGAGGTTGAAGGTGCTACACATGATTTAGAAGGAGAGACAACAGATCGAGATACAAGTTTAAATAATGCATCTCCAAGGAAGGAAGCTTCAATATTTCAGTTTGAAGGGCACATTCAAAGGAAAAAGGTGATTTTTTTCATAAACCATAACAAAAAACATAGCTTCATCAATATGGATGTAGCTCAACATCTACATGTTTAAGCAAAGCATATCAAGGAATCTCAAATGGATGGTAAGCAGATTCAAGTTTTTGAAGATTTAAAGCTTTATATGGATAAATATGTTTTAAATTCATATTTTTATGCTTTTGATATGGATGGTATGGATATTGTTCTTGTATATCCTTGGTTAGAGACATTGGGAATAATTAATATTAATGTGCAAAAGAAATTCATGAAATTATGGTACAAGAGAAAGAAAATTACATTGCAAGATATCACACTTAGCAAGGAAAAAAGTAATGTAAAATTAGATGATGAAGATGAATTTGAAGAAGGTGAAGAAGGTGAAGAAGGGAATAAGGATGAATCAGAAGGAGAGGATGAAGAACATGATGAAAACATTCAAAAATAATTTATCTACTCAAGAGAAAAAAGAAATAATAAATCAAGTTGGAAGAGGAAAAGAAAGTAGAGGAAAAAGATTGATAAGGTTGAGCATATTAAGGTTGCACCATATAGACACCCACATCATCATGAGAGGAAAAAATCATGGAGACATGCTAGGACACATGAGGTCAACAATCTATATGGATATACAGGGAATTTGAGGAGTAATAATTTTGGTTATACATGGAATCAATGGAACAATAATTGTATGACATGGAATCACAGGAATAATAATTATGGATATGCATTGGATGCCCAGGAGGAACACATATGGACCAGGATGGAATCAGATGAGCACAATGGAATATGGAATCAGGTTTGGAGTAGCATCACCCACTAGGATTTCATATGGGTGGTTGGATGATTGAGCATGGCGACAAGTGTGCAATAATTTAAAGCACACTCATTATATGGCTTCTTCTTATGTTTCAGGGACGAAACATGTCAAAGAGGGAGGTAATGTTATGTACCTTGGGATATGATAATATAATGTATATGGGTTGATGTAGATGCTAACATGCGGCACACATCCCCTTAGTTAGTTATATGGTGTCACATAGGAATTAATTATATTGGGTAATGAGTCGGCCTACATTGGGATTAGGTGTTACCCATCTATTAAGAGTAATGTATGTCTATATAAGGGATGTGAGTATTAATGTGATGGATGTATGATTTGAGTCTTCTACTTGGTAGAGGTATATTGGAGGTGTCCCCCTCGAAGTGGATTCCCATCTTGGGAGATTATGGAGTTAATCCTTCCTTAAGGAGCATTGTATGGTGTTGTCCCTACCTTAAGGGTATTATTATGCATATATTAAATATTTGGGCATCTTGGCCCCCAATATATCTTGTGTTTTGTTATCTTATGTAAATTAATGATTTATTATATGCGAGGTTCATATCATCCTTTTGACAATGTCGTCTCCTTACTAAGTTATCGCTCAATCCTCTTATCTTACCTTTGCACCAAAAAAAGGTCTCAAGAATAGTTACCACCATTTCTGATTTCATGCACGTGCATACCCAACACCCTTCTCGCTTTGTCATGCCTTGGACTGATCCATCCATTAATATAGTTACTACTCATCGTACTCGTCTTAATCCTCCTATGGTTCCACCCACTTATGTTCCTCCATGGGTTGCAGCTCCGTTTCCCCCTTTTACATGCACATTATTTATCAACATGTCCTTTTAAAGCACATCCCAATTGACTCCACTTTCTTAGATACTATTTGCACATGTGACATTTGGGTTAGGTTTGGCATGACACTTAGTGACATCTTACCACCTCTTCACTCACCACATCTTTATCATGGCTATTTTCATATTACGACCACTTATGGCCTGCATGTGTTTCATTTTATAGTCTTTGTTGCGCGTACCCATCATGATTCTCCACTCAAACTTAGAAAGTCCTGGATTGACTATATTGGCTGTACGATAGACACCAGCCATTCTTTTCTTACATTTCCTATGCATTTTGGCAATATCTCTATTCCTAATTATTCTTCTCCCTCTTAAACTCTGAATATCTCTCGTTGGCATGCTCATGGTTGTCCACCGGGTAAGTGCAGTAAGTTGGGGGACCAAAAAGGGGTCATAAGTGGACGTCATATTGCAAAAAACAAAAAAAATCAACTTGTATGCATTGTTAACAACATGTGTACTCAAAATTGGAAATAATTATATGAATATGAATCGTAGCATCTGGAATATAGTTTCTAAAATACTAATTTTTAAAAAAAACGAGACAAGTTTAGCTATATTAAAACACTCCAAATTCTATGACTTGTTTTTTTTTTTGAAAACACCAATAAGATTGTAGTTCGTTTTCCCGTGATTTGGATGACCATTTTTTTTTCTTTTTTTCCCCTTTGGTGAAAATTTAGATATTGCTATCTATCTTGGGATGTATTTTATTTTGTATTTTTTTTAGCAATATTTTTTTTTTATGATTTTTTCCATGAAAGTGGTCTAAAAAAATTTAGAAAATAGAGAACTTTCCATTTGCCCGCCATAACTACATCAAAAGATATCAAAATCAAATACTTTTTTTTGAACGTGTATAGAATTTTTCCACGTTTGGGATGGTATAGGTTTTATCACATTCTGACAGGTGAAACAAAAGTTGCAGTCTTAAATGTAGACATGAACATTCATGGGAAAAAGTGTCTTAAAGACCTACTGTGAGTAAAAAATTATAAAATTATATTTATCTTATTCTATTCACTTTAAAATCAATATTTATATGAAGCTAACAGTCTCCCCTATGCGATGGTACCATTTTTGTGACATGTTTTTAATTTTTCGGCATGGTTCAAGTCTGCGGAAGAGCAAATTTAAATTTTTTGGCCTTTCATACGCCATAATGACCTCCCAAATCTCTGGTTCGGGAAAAAAAGAGATTTCCCGAGCCTTGAGGGTAGGATTTGATGATACAAAAATATCCGTGATCACGGTTTATAAACCACGATCGCGGTTCTAAAATGGTGGAAAAAATGATGGTCGTGGCTGTTTTTTGGTATCAGAGAACCGCGATCATGCTTTTTATAAAGCACGATCATGGTTTTTATAAAGTGCAAGTGTGATTTATAAAGCATGAGCACGGTTTATAAAGTGCGATCACGCTTTTAGGTTCAAAATTTCCCCAAGTCTGGAAAAACAGACCGTGATCATATTTTTAATACTACGATCATGGTTCGTAAAATTCGGGATTTGATGTCCACTTTTTTGTCCCCCAACTTGCTACACTTAGCTCACTGATATCCTTTAGTGTTGAAGAATATGTAATGAATGTGTACACACTACGCTATAATGAGTCCTTATACAAACCTCCTCACTCTATGTTTGGGATGGGTTTATGCGGAAACATTTGCAACTATAAATATCAAATCCAAAACATGAAAATATGGATCTAACAATCCCCACAAAATCTAAAACAGTGGAAGTACAAACAAGAATAATCCAAAACACACAAAAGTACACACACATAACACAACATGTACCGTGGTTCACCCAATGTTGGCTATGTCCACCAAAGATAGAGATCTCATATATATAATATAACAAGAGATTACAGACCAACTCTTTTACACAAGAGTACATGTATCTCTACAAGAGTATATCTTCCTCCCAGATCTCCAACTGATCTTCCTGAGTACACTAAAATGTGCCTCCATACCACCACCAGTGTCTCCTCCAAATCTCTAACTGGATCTACCTGAGTGCACTACAAACATTCCTTTGAAACACCACCAGATCTCACATACCTGAAGCTACCTTTCATCTGCCATTGTGCAACCAAGCTCTCACTGTACTATGAATCTGCAAACAAAACCTCTAGAAGGGTCTACCAATGTGTAACTGTAACCGTGAATGAAGAAATAAGTCTCTCCATCATCATTGCATCAACATGTGCAAACATGAAGACAACTTCCTCTACAATACTAGATTCCTATGGATCAACGATACATCATGATCTCGTGGATCTGTAATACAATATCTCACAACATGTGGATCTATAAGAATGAGCAATAATAAGATCTCACAAAAACCTGTGGATCTAACAAGAAGAAACACTAATTGTTTTGCATATTATGCAAGCCATTACATGAGACTAAATAATACAAAGGAAATACGGTAGAAGATAATACCATCTTCTCACCAACAGTGTCCCTGCACTTTCCTCTTATTCAACTTCTCTCTATGAAATTTCCTATCTTCATGCAATCTAATTTTTATTTTTCTTCTTCTTCATCATCCTTTCAAGCAAGGGTTATGCTCTTCTTCACTTCTAACACCTCTAACCCTAGTTTTATAACTTATATAAGCCTATAAAAACTTAGGGCACAATAGCGATGTAATTACATCTAATAGATTTGGTTTAAAACAAAATCTATATTAAATCCCGTGACTTATAAATAAAAAACTCTCGCACAGGTAACCGATGTCAGTTACTACCTAGCCGATGCCGGTCATTGCATGACCAATGTCGGTAACTTCCTGACCCATGTTGGTTAATAACTGACTGATGCCGGTCACTTCCTGACTGATGCCAATCACTGTGTAACCCAGTCACTTTGTAATACATGCTCTAATGAAGCTATTTATCTCTAAACCTAACACTCTATAACTCATCATGTCTTTGATGCTTCTCTAGTAGGTTTCAACTACGATAACAATGATCTCCTCGATAATGGTGCATAGCCATGTTCTCTACCATGCATTTGGGGGGCATAACTTCTAACAAGCCTCCCAATCTAGCAGTATCATACATCACAATTCTATTATACACATAGCACATCCTCAATGTGCACTCATCACACTTATATAGGTATCATTATTACCCGATGACACACTCTTGTGCTTAGGTTCACACTTGACTATTGAGGGCATACTACACATGAACCCCACACACTGCACCATATACACCACACACTGTGTCTATTCACTTATCGCTCATCTCACATTATACATTCTAATTTTAATCTACATCATTTCGAAATTTACACATCTACATGTCATACATCGTACTAGTCTTCATCATACATGTGTCACACTACTATTCTCCTTACATCTAGCTTTACATACTACTCAACCTATATACTACATACTACGTAGCACACATCTCTACATTACTAGTCTACCTACACACATTACATTGCATATTATTCATCATGTATTACACATTTCTACACATTATATGATCATCTATTATCATCGTGCATGCTACATCATTTTTTACGCGATGCACTCACTACCCTATGATGCACTTTAGTTCCTCAGTCCATACTCAATTGTCGAGGGTTTACCAATCAAATGGACCTTTTCATTCTTACACGTTCACCATTTGACCTTCTATCATGTGATATTACTAGGCTTCTGACATACGTTATAGGCTAAATGGTCACCTATTCCTTCATCTTGTAGTGGTACATGCTTTACGATACACCACCACTCCCTTTATTCGTATAATCATGGTATATACACTTTAGGCTATATCACCACTCCCTCTATTCATCTAGCAGTGATATACGCTTCAGGATACATAATAAAGTTCTTTCGATCATCTTGTCATCATATACACTTCGGCTATAGGGTTGACGCACACATCATTTATGGGTAACATATCATCACACATACACATTTATCACAACGCGTTAGTCATAACATACACACTTCGACCATTTACCGATAAGGTACTCTTGTTTATAGTTCATTCTTGAATGTCAAGGGGGAAAACCAAATGAACCTCACTGCATACATTTCCATTCACTCAGGGGGCACACGGCTCCTATCATTCCATCTTGCATTCCATTCCATCCATCCACAACATATTGGATATCTTGGTTTCTTTTACTCTTGCTTACATTTGCTTGTATATGGTCACTTTGTTACACATGCTAGTTAGATCTCTTATATGTCATTTATCTATACCATACACACATGTGCGTTCATGTCTTTTCTTATTTATGATCGCAAATACAGGTCTTTACATGTAGTACGGATGCTTTCCTTCTACCCATCCTACATTGGTAATTGGAGACATCCACATTCATCTTTCATAGGTGCTATTGTTTCATTTTGTACTTAACACTCTATATCACATGGTTATACATGCTTTTGAAATATTGGTTATCTTTCTAACATGCTAATGAGTGCTTCATGTGCAACATTTATTTGCAGGAATACTTGCTTTCATGGTTATATGTTATTTGTACTCACTTCTTTTGTTTGCTATTGTATGTGGGCCTTTCCCATTATTCGGTATGCACACTTGTTTGTTGTATGCGGCCATGATGGCCTTTGCATGTCTTGTGACATCATGAGTGATGTCCCATGTTTGCAACCCACTTTGGTGGTATATGATTGTCTTCTTGCATGTTTACATTACTATATTTCTTGGTAGCTTATACACTGTTTGCCTAGATTACACATTGTCTTATACATGCATGTTTTTTTTGTACTAACACTTGTCTTTGGTTAGCCTCTTGTTTTTGCAAGCCTTGGTTTTCTACCAAGCACCTTCCCTTCCTCCTGCAGGGTAGAGTTATAGAGTTCATGCGGTTGGTCCTTTTTGGGACCGCATTCTCCTATCAACGACATTGCATGCGCCCCCAAAGAGGGGGGGCATTAGTTGGGGTTTACATACTATACAAATATCTATACTGGTATAATCAGTTTTAGTTTACGCCCTTGGTATTATGGGAATAATTCAATTTAGTTTCCGTGCTTAGCACTGTGGGTTATACAATGATTGAGTTCAGACCAGTCTATGAAACTCATACACAACAAATTTTATAGGACATGGTTGTCCTTAGAATTCTAGGGAGTAGTTACAAGTTAGAGGATACAATAGAATTCCTCTCTACACTAGTTCAGACAGTAGCATCAGATCACCCAGAAAACTAGGAAGTACATAGATATCTTCACATATATTCAAGGAATCAGTTATAGCTTGGAGAATAATGCAACTTTCTCCCTACACTTTTTTGGTCTATGGAGTTGGATCGCCCAAAAAATTCAAGATAGGATATCCTCTTTCCACGCTCTTTCTCTCATCACAGATCAAGTGCAAATGTTCCTTTTACATTTTTCATACTTTCATTTTAGTCTTTTCATTACATATACATATGTCTTTTACATGCGGTTTTGACATATACACATGCGTATTTGACTTCTTGATCGTCTTCTTGTTTCAGGTCAAACCATATGAGAAGCAAATAGTCAACAACAACAACTGCAACAATGGGGGAAATAAAAATGACATTTTGTGGAAGCACACACCATACTAACCATGCAAGTACATTACACACATCAACAACTATGTACACATTTTCATAGTAGGTTAACGCTCATCACATTTTTGCACTTTTGCATCTTTATTTTCCACACTTTGTCTAGTCCTTCAGTGCATTTCTACATCACTCTACCCATATTATTAGGTACACATCTTTATATACTTTATGTTACTGAGATTTCCTCTCACCAACATAAAGTGGGGGAAAATGTAATCACAAAATCACACACTTTAGACATTATTTAGTCTCAGTCTCATACTACTATTCATATGGTTTTTGAGTGAAGAAAGTATTAATTAACCCCCTTCTTTTGGCCATTTTACTTTGATTTTTGTCGTCACTGCAAACCTACCATACACACTTGCCTAGTTTTGTTTTCATCATTTTCCCTTATTTTAGCCTTGACTGGGGTGCCCGTAGGCGCTCTAGTCCCAGTCTAAGGCACCCTAATCCTTTTATCATTTTCCACCACTTTTTGGACACTTTCTAGTCGTTTGCGCATTTCATATTTCTTGTGGTTGGTGTCTTCGGGGTTAATTATGAAATTAGATCAAGAGAACCGTATAAATATAGAGTTATGTGACCATAATGAAGGACCAAACACTAGTCACTACTATCATCACCTAAGGTTGCATCCATCAAAGGCTACACTTGCATGGACATCTAGCTCCATCACAAAGGAATAAGGCTAGTTCATCTACATCACACATGCATAGGAGGGAAGTTTATTCTATTCCATCCACCATTCTATTACATTTTCTACACATAGTTATTGAAAGGAATGATAACCAGATCGTACCAAGCCAAGAACACAGATGCTAATCAAACACCATGATCAATAAGATGAAAGCAATTCACCAGAATAGATTTATATAAAACATTTGCAAACAAATGAGCAACAATATCATATATTATTATGGAACTCAATGTAATACATTGAGAATGGGCCTTGCTTAAATAGGCAAGGAATAACAATCTAAGAACCAATCAAGGTCGTAGATTAAGCGATAAATCAAGGAAATAACTAGTAATCAAAGAACTAGTCAAGACCATAGATTTAGGAGAGAACTAGACATCAAGGATCTAGTCAATACCATAGATCAAGGAAAGAACTAGTCAATACTATAGATCAAAGAAATAACTATATCTAACAACTAGATAATATCTCCTAATAAATAAATAAGATAAAAGAAATATCCACACACATAAGTGGGTGAGGATAAATACAATAAAGGTAAATAAAGTACCTAGGTGAACATAAGCTAAGGTAAATACCTACTCTAACACCCCCCTCAAGTGAAGCTAGGGGCCAAAATAGAAGTGGCATGTCCACAGTATGAGTCTTGGCAACTAGGCCTGGTGAGGTTTCATGTACAATAATTGGGAAAAAGGGACACCGTAAGGTACCCAAAACCAGTAACAACAAATTAAAGAGAGTAAAAACCCGCTCCAAGGCATCCCAAGAATCTCGGCTCAAAAAACTTGTACAATGCTAGAGAATTTTGATGTGCACTGTGGTATGAATCCACTGCTCGATCATAAAACTACAAAAAAATTGACACTGGGCTCCACCAGAATAGCTCCATACAAGGAGACTGTCAACAGAGTGATGTCGAAAGTGTAAAAAAAACACCAAACATAATTTGATTAAGTGCTACAAATAGGTGTGCCACAATCCAAGAACAATAACCAAAGCAACAAGGTAAGGACACAAAATCTAGAGTGTCATGATCCAAGAAAAGCCAAGGTAACAAGGCAAGGACACAAAACTTGAAGAAGTAGGATCAACACCACACCCTCCCATACTACTGAATGGCTGGAGTGACACTACAAATCTGTATGAGTTGTCAAAACAACTACTTGAACACTGATAAAATAACACTGGAATGCACCAAAATAGATCCCCCACAAGAGATAATGTCAACATGTCAAAAGTGTCAAAAATACAGATACAAAATCTCTCAACAAACAAGAGAGATACACTATACCTACTAAATAAAAATTCTCAAAACAAGAAGCATCACAATGCAAAAGGTATAGAAAGTGGAGCAAGAGGCCAAATGGTGGAGGAGCCATGCCTATAGAGTCCTCTCAACGAATGCCTATGTCGCCGCCACGAGTGATCAAATATCCATCCCAAATCAACACAGATGGATGAAGAAGATGCCTGCATATGACTTGGTGAAAAATGCACAATGGGTGCGTGAAAAATAACATCTGAATGTCTGTTAGGTTGATCATGTATGACAGCTGAAATCTTAGGTTTCTCAAGCCTGAGTGAAGGTGTAGAGCTGATGTGTTGCTCATGATCCTTAGAAAGAGTCAAGTGAACAAAAAATTCACCCTGTAAATGTGTGATCCCATTGAAGTATCTGTTTGAAAACCAATGTCATGACGAGAATTCCACTTAACATGTGGAATAGAAGAAACAATACCCTGTGAATGTATGCCAATGACTCCGCTAGTGAGACCCATAGAACGGAGCATGCGAGATCTAAATGCAGTGGTATGCTTCTCAAAAAGGCCATGTAGCTGAGCAGAAGTAGGATACACAACATGTGGTACTGTAATAGGCACAGACGTGGAAGAGCATGCAGTAACAAGCTTCATAGGTGTATGAGAATCAAGAGAAGGAACATGCTCAAAGACTGACAGATCAGTGTCAGTGGGTTTAGGAGCAATAAATGCAAGTGGACTAGGATCATGGATATGGTTGTCCACAATATGATGGTGATGCTATAGGCTAGCAAGTTTGTTCTGCAGGGAGTGTATTTCACTTCTTGAGCAATATTTTTTCTTACACAAATTTTATAATATCCTCTTGAAGTCCACATACTTTAGAGAAAAACATATCATTCTAAGAATCCATGATAGGTACAAACTGAAACTCCCAAAAGTTTAGGACGTCGAGCTCAGCCGAAATTGCATCCACAATTGATTACAACACTCCTCCATATTTGGCACTTTATAATTATAGTGCAAGTCTCAAAATAAATATTTCCAATGGAAAGAGCACGAAAAAACAAGCACTTTTGCAAAAAATGGCACTCAAAACCGAGTTACCAATCAAAAGTTACAAGTTTTTTAATATTTTGCTCTGTTATTTATTTTAGTTGCCACTAAAACAAAATAAATTGTTGTTGCCTTCACCACAAAAATAAAATTACAGGGGGCTGAAGTTAAGCACCTACTAGTAGTCATCACAAGCTTTAAGCCCTCATATGACCATACCATATGACCAAGGGCTAAAGATTTTAATAGGTGTGCAATACACTGAGAATGGGCCTTGCTTAAATAGGCAAGGAATAACAATCTAAGAACCAGTCAAGGTCGTAGATCAAGCCATAAATCGAGGAAATAACTAGTCATTAAAGAACTAGTCAAGACCATAGATTTAGGAGAGAACTAGACATCAAGGATCTAGTCAATACCATAGATCAAGGAAAGAACTATATCTAACAACTAGATAATATCTCCTAATATCTAAATAAGATAAAAGAAATATCCACACACATAAGTGGGTGAAGATAAATACAATAAAGGTAAATAAAGTACCTAGGTGAACATGAGCTAAGGTAAATACCTACTCTAACAATTATTGTTCTCTACTTTCACAAAGTGCGACTAGCACAAGAGCACCTAGGGCATGATTGCACACACTTGCACATAGAACTACATCGGGTCTGAGATTTAGTGCAACGTTCAGTTAGTAAGTGTACCATTGTGGCAACTGCAGTCAGTTCAACCTAGGTTCATATGCATCTTTCTTTTTTAGGGTTTGATATTTGTCTTAGGGTTTTGCAGGTTTGTTCTTCATTATTGATTACCAACGACATATAGCTTAGTGTAACGAAGCTAGTGCGACAAGCGGCGAAGGCTTCATATCATATAGCGACCCTAAAAATCTAGTTTTTGTCCCTCCTGCACAGACCATGGAACCTAGAATACAGACTAGGGCACCCACATGTGCCCTAATCCTTTCCCAGGCACCCCAGTCCACTTAGATTTCCCAAACCTGCAAGTTTCTAGGCCTCGGCGTAGTCTTTTCCTCATGTTGCTCCAGTCAGCTCTGTGACATAGTCCAACAAGTTTTTTGAATCAACTAAGCTCCTTCCAACCCTTCTTTGCATATTAGGGTTTCTATTTTCATTAGTCTAGTTGTTTGGGCCGCTTTCTATATTTATTTATTACATTTATTTATTGTTAGTTATTGTTGTTCCTAGTTAAATTAACTACCATATTACCCATATTTTAGTTAATCATCCTCTCATCCATCCCCATATTTTAAATCCTACTAAAAATTCCATATTCTTCCACCGATATTTATTCCTAGAATCATATATGAAATCTTAAAATGATCACAATGATTCAAATTCTTCAAAGCTTGCGAAATCAAAGTGATTTCCTTACTTAAGAATTACACAAGTTAAATATGAGGATTGATTCCATTGATTTTATTATAAATATTTTGGTTCATTAGGTTCTTTCACACCCTTTATAATAGCGTTACTACCATAAAATTTAATTATTTAATGGAATAATGTATCAATCACGTCACATTAGATCTTTTTATACTTCTTATGTATATTGCACTAATGATAACAAACCATTGACTAATATTTTCACCATAAATCTACATGATTATGCTCTTGATTGGTTATATTCTCTTTCATATAGATCCATTCTTTATTTTACAACTCTAGTGGATAATTTCTCAGCGCATTTTCAAATCAATATTGGGAAAGATGTGAAATTTTGAAAAGAATGAGAAGTCCACAAATATGGGAAAATATAGCAAGTAGTAGGTAATGTTGGTGCGTGTGACTTACTTTGTTTTCACTCGATTTCTTGTCCACTTCACATGGCGGGTCGTCTCGTTTAACAAGATCATAGGTCATTAGGGTTTCATGTGTCCATGTGTCATGCACGGGAGTCACACAACACTCCTATATATGTACCCTTTCTATTTAAACTATGAGAATGAGTGGACCAATTATTTTCATGTTTGATGTTCCTTTTTGTTTGATTTCTTGTTGATTACTTAGAGCATTCACATCACCATTGGAGTTCAACCTCTTAGATGTGCATGGGGTTTTGTATTGATCCTTGTAGAAGAATCTCAAATGGTATCAGGATGATTGTTTGATTAACGTGCATTCATTTATTCTGGTTGTTGATCACTTTCAATTTTATTTCTTCTCGTGCAAGTTTTTATTCATTTTGGAATCTTTTTTATCTAGTTTAACATTCTTGTTTTGGACTTTGTGTTGGTTTTCTAGGTGTGCATGTGCATGTTTTAGGGTTTTCTCTGCTAGATCTAGTTAGTTGTAGCTAACTTTGGAGGAAAAAATAGATTTTGGGGGTAGGTTCTTTTTATGGTTTTATTAGATTTATTTTTTCACTAAAAGTACAAATTTTATTGAAAATATTCTAGTTCAACATTCCCTACCTTCTACCCTTGTATTCTTCCAAGCATCTTTGCTTTAACCCTATTTGTTGTCTTCATTCTTCCAGCTTAGTCAAGCTCATGTAGAGCTCGGTGAGATCCTCAGTGATTTATTATTTACATTGATTTGGATCGGGTTTTACATTTTCATTCAATTTATGCATTGAGTTTTAATCGAGCTCATTTCTATTTTCCTTTCATACTAGGTCAAGTTGTTCTATGCGGGTTGTGTTTGTTACATTGGTTTGGGTTTTGCATTACCCTGGCTATGTTGTTTTTACCTTGGAAAGTTGTGTTTTGAGTCAAGTTGGTTTGTTTTGTGTGTGGTCAAGTTTTTATCTCTACGAGCTATGTTCCTCCTTGCTTATGGGCTGGCTTCTTTGGCATGAAGATATTTTTTTCTTGTTTCCTGTTCAGACCTCATGCCCCTCTGAAACTCGACCCCTTACTCTTTGGCCTTCTTGTGTTGCATTTTGGGCTCTCTCTAAACATGGGATCATCTCCGGCTCTATGTGACCCTTGCTCACCTACTCCACTTGGCCCTGGTTTGTTTGGCACACTCTACGTTCTCCACCCCTGCGTAGGATCTCCATCAAACCCTACACTTCTTGTTGTGTTTGGCTCATGAATTTGTGTTGGTTCCCTACATTGGCCATGCAACAACTCACTCAACCTGTGTTGTGGTCATTTCACACGACACACTCTGCATCCTTGCTTTGAGTTGTTCAATGACTCTGCCCCGTTGCTGACTCACCCATGACTCACTTGCCCAAACCGATATGCCTTGAGCCTATCCATTGTCTTGGACTCCCAATCCTACTGAGTCATTCTCCCATGTTAGCTCTTCCCAACGTCCTTCTTGAGCACATGACCACCTTGGTTGTGAGGCTCACCGCCAAGTTATATCCACATGGAACCAACCACCCAAATCACCCTCTTCCTTCTACCATCTCACTCCCATGAGTTGGCTATCAACCGAGCTAACCACCTTGCAAAACCTTTTCCCATCCCTTGTTTTTAAAGAAACATAGTTTAATTTATATATAGAGCGATGTTTTTTTAAGGGGGCTAATATTTTAAAAAGGGTAAGGGGTATTGTTTAAAGTTAGGTCTTGTTTTTAATGAATTAGGATTTAACATTAAATTTCAAAATTGGTAATTTCAAATTAGAGCTTAATTAATCTAGGAGGATTTACTCAATTTAAGGGCCTTTTTTAATTTAGGGGTTAATTGATTAATTTTGATGAGCTTTAATCAATTAAATAATGGATTTAATCATTTTTTTGAAATGTTATTGTCACATTTTTTTAAACTTTTGATCTCTAAAAATAAATTATTTGGGAAAACTAAAAGTGCGTTTTTTTGTCTATATTAGACATTTTTAGCTACTAATATTTTGTTGGAGTGTGCAATGCCTCTCCTAGCAATTTTTTGCCTTCTGGGAACATTTTTTGCATCTTGGAGGTCCCTTGGACTTGGTTTTGACCCCTTCTTGCATTGTATCACTCTTACTATTGCTTGTGAAATTATGAGCACATCCGCCATAGTATTACAACGAGGGGGTTTCTGGTGCGACTTGAGACACTATTTCTCACACGGGATTATTTTTTCTCTCCCCTTCTCTTGATTTGGGCTCATTTTTTTCTTTCTTACAGTGATGAACTATTTCGATAGTTAGAACTTGATTATGCTCTTCACTCTTGTGTGTTATTACATTGATTGCAAGGTGAGTGACTAATTGTTTCACAATGCACATTCACACCTGATTGCATTCAACACACTAAACTATAAAGTGTCGAAATTAGGGGGTGATAATTTTACTATGGGGTGGTTGTGTTTCTTATTTCTTTCTGCGTTCTTTCTTTCTCTCTCTTCACGATGGATGCTCTTTTAATTCCTTTTCTCATGGTGTTCAAATTTTTTGAATGGAGATCGAAAATGGTAATGAAACTAAGGGATAAATGGTTATTTTACATCACCATGGGAGCTGAGACTGAACGTGATGGTGATCTTGAAAAATCTAAGTGGTTGAACTGATGTGACGAATCCGTAGGTATTCTCTGTATATCTATTTCTATTGACTTTCTCTTCCACATTGAGTCGTCTAAAACACATAATGAAGTGTGGAAAACGTTAGACAGTATGTTTGGACAATGATATGACATGAGAGCACATGAGTTGGAAAACAAACTACTAGGATTAAGTCCTAGAAAATTTGAAAACTTGCAGGCCTTTTTCTCAAATTTCGTCCACACTAGATTGATTTTAAAGGAATGTAAAGTGGAGAATAAAGATGTTGGATATCACAAACACTGAGAGGGGGGTGAATCGGTGCTGATCAGATTAGAAACTTCTAAAACTTATTGAAAAGAAATAACAATTAAACCTGGACCACAAATTAAGGTGCATGCAAAAATATAAGTATACAAGACACCAAATTTATAGTGGGAAACCCTTAGAGGGAGAAAACCCACTTGAAATCAAATCCTTTTATTAAGAACACCCATTCTTAACATACAATGACTTACAATTTTGTTGAGCACCCACTCAACCTGAGAAGCACCCACTTCACAGTCCTTCTAGCACCCACTTGAAGGTTTCCAAGCACCCATTAGGCTACTTTAGCAAGTTGCAACTTACAAAGAGCTCATACCCCTGTAACCCAAGCACCCACTTAGGAGAATTCAATGACAATGTACAATTTGATCATTTAGTTTCTTGTTGCTTCATACAACTAATCATGATCCCTTGCTGGAACTTCATACACATTATAATGAATCTGATTTCTCTTGTTGGATCACTATCTCTTCTAATTTTCACTCAAGAACAACCACATATTAGATGTCCATTGCCTCTAGATCACACATATATCCTTCAAACTTGTATCTTTTTACCCTCTTACCTATACCTAATTGATAAATCAATATGCTTCTCATTTACAGACTATCTCAGTTGTTTAAGAAGATACATTTCAGTCCTCTGTACTTTATATCCTAGTCTTCTGCCTTTTGCATCTCAGTCCTCTTCTCATTTGATATTCAAGATATCAAAGTATTCAACAAGGAATTTTGTATTCACTCCATCAAACCTCCCTGTAAATTAACTTACACACCCTTAGTATGAGTCCATCTTCCTGATTTTTCTATCTCCACCAATTTATTGCTCACTCTCTACTTGTTACAGTCTTTTTCTTTATACCATGGTATTCTTTTTCTCTTGGACTAACATCCCATAGTTGCACACCTCCATATTCCACTTCCTACACCTGGTTATATGTATTTATTTAACATATGCATTTTCAGATTATTTCCTTAGCTCACAAGAAGTCTTCACATCCTCACTTTTAGCTCTTTAACAACCAACCTATGTTTTTGACTTCTTTCTCAACCATACGAATCTTCAATATTTGTTTAAGACCTCAACAGTACTTGACTAAAAGAGATAAGACAAGTAGTAACTATTGGCCTTCCTATTAGAACTTGAAAGAAAAATCATTGATGTGAAACTAACTATGGATCCTCAAATTCATTTTTCAAATCTTAACTTACTTCAAAGAGAGCAAGAAGACTCCATTACTTTAAGCCAAATGTTCACTTTGCACTTTCATTCACTGTCAAGAGACTTTGCATTGAAATTCAGACTATGTTGCATCAATTTTTACACCTTGAACGATCTAGAGATTGATAAAAACTCAAAAAATAACCTCTATTGTTTTTTCATTCTCCCAAAGCATTGATTGAACCAAGAACACGTTCTTAAGGATTGAACCAAGAACAATTTTACCAGTCATTTTCCAGGATTGTGCATGGGCTCCAGGATTTTTGCTAAATATTTCTTGTTTGATACCCAACCATCCTCCTCCTTTACAGAGATTATCCCAAAAAATTGTGAAGTTTAGATGTGGAATTGACATATTCAAGCAAATAGGTCTTTAGAAAACCATAGAACAAGGCATGAGAGTCTGTGTTACCCGAGAGCAAACAAAGAAAAATATCTTCCTTGATAATGGATGGAATTTGAAATTTAAAATTGTTGTGTGTGAGTAACACCTTCCTCCAAATCTTTAAAATGATTTGGTGTTTTGAATATCCTCCATATATTCACAGGAAACAAATTTTGTAGTCTAGAACACATGGCAAGAAGCTTGACTAAGAAACTTGAAGTGTAGCCAATTGACTGTCAGAAAAACTACCTCACAGAAATTTTTGAATCAATATTTAAACATGTTGTGCATTTGTGTAACCTTCCTCCTTATTTTCCAAGTTATTTTGAATATTGAAAGATCCTCCATTTATCTAATGATATCAATTGTGCCTTCAAATTGACAAACTCACAAAGGTGCCCTTAAACTTTGACATGAGAGTACATTTTTCATGAAATTGCATGGAAAAATTTATGAGATAGAGTCCCTTTTACTAATTTTATGCTCAAGACAACTTGAAATACCTTAAAAAATACTCCCTGTAGTAGCTTAGATGGTTCACAGTGCCTTAAGAACAATGACATGATTATAACAGTGAGAAAATTGTCAGTCATACCTGTATAGAATCTACTAGGAGATTTTGATATTTGACATGGGAAATCCTTTTGTCTATTTGTAGAGAGATACTTGAACATTTTAAGCTTCTCCTTAGTACTCAAGTACATCACCTCTTCAAATATTCACAATCCCATTTGCCAACTCAAGCTTACAAAGAGACTTTTTCACAGTGCCTTAAACAAACAACTTGTACCTTGAAGGAGCTAGAAAGAAAGTATCGACCTTGAGAGGACTTGAATGATTTAGATCCATGATATGAACATTGAACAACTCTTAAATGTGATAGAATAGCTCAAACACAAGATTTGAAGCACAACAAACCACTTTTTCCTTTGTAAGCTCAAGAAGGTTATTGGAGTGAAAACAATAGTGCTAGAAAAATGATCATATATTTTTTGATACTTGTCCAAATTGCTTAAAAAAATTTGCAAGAATTCATAATCAGAGTTCTCTTCAAAATTTTATTCTATGATTTATTTTAAGAAACCCTTATATTTTTCTTGATTGTTAAGAATCCAAGAGCCTCAAAATGTACTTTCCAAGAAGGCTGCTTTGGAAAAAATTGAATAACTCAAAATCCCCAGTACATAATCTAATGAAATTTGACATGGAGCATTATAAGACATCCCTCTACATGTACCAAGTGTTGGTTAGCCATATGTTTTCCTATGGAGCTCTGACCAACCTCATTTGCATGCAAGAACATTGTCAGTTCTCAATATCAACTTCTATGAAACTTATAAATTTGACTCTTAGAGCTAAGCTGAGCCTAATATTTGCTCACACATGTTGTAGACACTCTCCTAAGGATTCTAAAAAAAATTCATGACTTTTTTTAGACCTGTACAAACCTGTCACACCTCATCAGGCACCCAAAACCATCCTGAAAGGGCACTACCAATCAACCTTCATGTCCCTACTTTCTTGACTTCACCATTCAACCCTTTTTTCCATCAACACCACTTGACATCAATAAAAACACCACTGAAAATGAATGGGGTCCAACAAAATATTCTCAGTTGATCTTGTCGATTCTTTCTAAGTTAGGTTCTGAATACTCCATCTTTGTTTTGAATTTTCACATCTCAAAGCTCTTGATAAGTATGAAAATCAGAATGGTATTTTCAATTATGTGGGTGTCACTAATGTCAAACATGCCAAAACTCTTATAGGTCTTCTTAATTCCCTAGATCCTAATCAACAAGAAAGTCTTCAATAGATTTCTTCAATTCACCAATATGGGGAGTTTTTGTTCTCCACTAAACCACAAGGAAGGGTTTCATCCTCCTTGGATGCCACATAAGAGGTTTTCCGTTCTCAAGTGGAAAGGTATTGAGAAATCAGCTGAAAAAACCAAGTATAATTGTATATGTGTCAAAGATGATGTCCAAATGAGGCCAACCAACCTTCTTTTATGTCCCCCCCCCCCCCCCCCCCCCCCTTGGTTGGCGCCAAGACCCCTTGGATGAGAAATGGCCTCTTTAGGCTTCACTCCATCTTCTATTTTCTTGTTGGGAGTCTTATAACCCTAGCTGACCTACCTTAGGGAGTAAAAACACCAAATAAACCATGAAAATTAATAAAAGAAAACTAAAATGAAGATCAATTACTTCCCTTGTTCACTTATTCTTCTTAGCCATAGGAAGTAGAATGGAAAGAAGTATCCATTTGGCATTAATTAGAGAACAAGGGACATTACACATAATTATTTTTGTGCTTAGGATCCTTCATAATATAATGTTTCTTGTTGGGAAGAAGCAATAATATTCGAAGAGAAAGGAATACATTCCACTTCTCCTTAAAGGATCTTCCCCTTCTTATAAAAATGCTTATTCTAAAATCTTTGACATCCCCCCAAGATTAATCTTTTGAGGAGGAAAAATTCCATTCCTAAGCCCTACCACAATATTTTCTTGTTAATCCTTATCAGTTGGGGTAGAGAAATATGGATCATCACACAAATATCTTGTTGTGCCTCCTTTTGTGATCTTGATAAAGACCTAACACCCTTATTATCTAACAAGGGGACAATCATGATCTGTTGTGTTGAATCCTCAATGGATTTAACCATGTATCACTTATCAAATGTTTGTTTATGGGCTTGAGAATCCATTCTATTATCTTCTCCCTCCTTTCTTCCTTGAGGATTTGTTTTTTGAAAGTCTCTAATATGTAAGACTTCCCTATTGGGTTCTATCTTTTTTTATAAAATGTTTTTCTCGACCTTATTATTTGTATGAAATTCCCCTACTATATGAAAAAATCTATTGTGTTTTCCACAATTAAGGATTTTGTAATCATATGAATTCACTGGGTTGTATCCATTCATCACATTTAGAGACTAGATTGATAGAGGAAAGAAACTCCTTTTCCACTATGGAATTCACACAAAATCAAAAATAACTTGTCTCATTTTGGATTTAGTAATAGGTTCAAAATCTATTAGATACTCATAAGATTCAGCTATCCCCTTGAATACTTAAAATTCTCAATACTCCAATGGAATTTTTTGTAATCTAACCCACATTGGAATCATGGTGAAGTTTTACTTTTCCAATTTCTAGCTCGGAGCCCACTTTTTTTAAAAATTCCAAATTTTCCTAAAATCCAAGAACCTTCAAGCATTACACTGATATGTTCTTCATGATAGGAAAAATCAATGAGAAAAAAAACCCACATATTGATTTGACCATTTACATTCCATTTTGTTAGCTTCCTAGGTCCTTAAAACATCAATGTTAGGTCTAGATCCGAGAGGCGAGTTCACTATTTTCTGATTTGATTTCTCATTTATCTTGTTAGAGACTTCCAAGATAAAACACCCCTATTTATTTATTGGATTGAAAGATATTCTCTCATCACATGGTTGTTTTCTTTGGACCCCATTATCCTACAAATGTTGATATGGAAGTCCCCCATTTTTCTCTTTTAGAGTGCTCTGGTAGGGGTTTGTAAGGCCTAATCGAGGACCCCGCTCTTCCTCTTTTCCCAGGTCTAAAAATCTTGTCCAATTTGTTGACTACAAAACATTAACAACATTTCCCCCTCCATTTCAAAAAAAACATGCTCATGTACCAAATACGTGCTCATGTTTCAATATTTTATTCACAATCTATTCAACATATACTAGGTGTGGGTGGAAATTGGTTTGGATCTTTTAGCTACCAAATAGGTTCTCAGGTAGCAAATAGGTGTGATTTTACCTAACATCATTGGTTAGATTGGTTTTATTTTACAAAAAAATGGGGACCTGATCACCCCTCAATTCTCCATCTTGCTAGGCAAGACTATTCTACTCTAGTTGCCCCAACCAAGGGGGCATAATCCACTCCAAGTTCCTCCATCAAGAAGTCTTGAGATTTTATACTTTATTTAATGGTTTAGTGTTGAGTTGAAAAGACATGAAATTTAAATAAGGGGAACATTGAAAAAGTAGGATGTGTTTTAGTTTTAAGTGAGCATGTTTCTTACCCTTGTTTTAATTTTGGTGCAAAATAGAAAGGTTATTTGAGGTGTATGTTCTTTACAACAAGTTGTCAAACTTAGAAGACCAAAGTTCCTTGTACCATACAAATCTAATTATTATGTAATTCCCATAATTAGCCAACAGAGTTATGCAAATGTATATATGATTTGGGATAGTAAGTATGTATTTAGAGGATTTTTTGGGGATTTTTTTTAGATTTTTTGAATCCACATAGGAGGAGATAGGGAGGCTGATAAATCAAATATATTGATCCTATATTATGTTAGAAAGAGGGCTACTTCCATTGTGGTATCACCCCTATTGGCATAAGGATCATGATATATTGGGGTTCATATGTTATTTTGGACCAAGCCAATCAACCAATGTGGGATTAATGTTTTGATTTAATAAGGATGGTTTAGAGTTGTAGAAGCAATTACAAGTTCCATTTAAGAGGCATCTATGACTTGGGGTAGTAAGAATGCATTTAGAGGTATTTTTTAATTTTTTAAAGCCACAAAAGGAAAAAGAAAATCCAAACAAGTGAGCACACTCACCCCATAATATATCGACCATTATGTTAGTAAGAGGACTACTTCCATTGTGATGTCAGCCCTATTGGTACAAGGATAATGATTTATTGGGGTTTATATGTTACCACAAACCGAGATAATCAAATAATGTGGGATTACTTCTTTGATTTAATGAGTATATTTAGAGTTGTATAAGTGATTCCAAGATGCACTAAAGAGGCATATTCAACTTACAATATGTGTAGTGCAAAACTAAGCACTATGTTTTTCTCCCTTCCTTATGTTTTGTTGACTCATTATGATGTTTTGTTGACTCATTATGATCATTTTATTATTTCATATGGAGACATTGGACACTTGATTTGCTAGTTGTTGTTTAGATACTTCTATGTTTTATCATCAGGTTGGTTATGATGCACTTACACTTGACATGACACTATTTGTGACACTCTTTGCTTATCCATACTATAGGAATTTTACGTGGTTTAGATATGATTATGTGATGAGATGTATATGATTTCTATATTGGATATATCATGGATTTTTAACATACTTGTTATATTATTTGGATAGTTAGATGTGGCGTATTTTTATTCAATTGACACAAATTTATTATACTACCATGATTATTTGTTTTGTTATTTCATTTGATTTTAGATTAAGAAGATATGAGGGTTTGTCTTGAGTGTGCAGAACTACAGGTTGCACCACAAGGAGAATATGGGACTCAGAGATAACACCAGCAAGATGCACAAGCCTGGGTAGCCCGAACCCATCCTCACTTGGTTTAATACCTCGTTATTATTCATTTATTTTGGATTTGGTATGATCACCTTGATTTTTTGTTTTGGTCCTTTGTATTATTCTTTCACCTCCTCTCACCTTGCAAAATTAATCTTGGTGTTAATCCTCTTGTTTAGTGGTGTTTATTGCTTAATTTTCATTTGATGGTGCTAAGTTGTAATTGGGAGGTTTATTATTTTTAAGTGTGTTTATTTGTGTCTTAGTATTACCTACCCTTTATTTTGGAGGGGGGGCACCAAACATCTTAAAAGCTCCACTTTCTCCCAAATATCATATTTGGGCAAAAAGTGGAATTTTGGAGGCTTGTTTGGAAAAGCTTGGGGTCTCTCTTACCTTAAAAATTAACCTTTGGACCTAACCTATGGGTAGAGGGAACTTTTTGTAAATCCCAAAAGTGTTTTCCCTCTCATAATCCTCTCTAAAGTCACCATCATTCCTCTCTTTTGTCTTTTATGGATGACTTTGGGATTAGGTGGCATGATTTTGGGGGATTGTATTTTTAAATTTGATTCCTTTGCATTTATTGTTGTGTGGGTACTTGGATGGGGACATTGATGAGTAGGATGTGCCTGGTTGGAAGGGTGACATGTGTCACCCTCCCATGGGCTTGGATATTTGAAGAACTTACTCTATTTTCCCCCTATTTTTGAATTCTTGGGAACTTTTTCAAAGTCGTTCATTTGATTTCTTGGAGCTATAGCTTTTGGTGGAGTCTATTGGAGCATTGGGAGATTTTGGAATTTGGCTTGGTTGTGAGGTAGAACTCACCCCTTTCTTTGTTCTTGTTATTAATGCAATGCATGAAAATCTCGTTGAATTGATATTGTTTAGAATGTTTGTTAGGGTATGGAAGTTGAACTTTGGTTGTTTTCTCATTTATGTTTTTGGTATTTTGGTTTTGTCCCTCCACCCCTAACGGGGAGTGAATTTGGGAATGGTTTTGGGAAGGGGGAAGGGATATTTTCTTCATTTCTCATGGCCTCTTTGGGAAGCCATGAAGGATCTTATTATTCTAGTCCCTTCCTTGGTGGAAGTAGGAGGCATTTCCATTTGGCTTGGAAATACCCTCCTATCTTTGCCAAGGAAGCATCTGAGGCTTGGAAATCCTTAGCAAGGAGGAGAATGTAGAGCAATAAGGAAATCTGTGGGTTATTTGGAGTTATGGAGTTATTAATTGTTTGGAGGATGATCTTGGCAATACATGATATACTCTTGGTTTTGGGATTCCTCTTTCCCCTCTTCCTATTTCCTTGGGTTTTTGGTATTTGGTGTTTGAGTCTTCTTTTGGATTTGGTGCATATTGGATTCTTCCATCTTGTGGTTATATTGTATAGCTAAGTTGGATACTTGTTTTTTTGGCTTGGGCGTCTTGGTGGCATGTTATTCATCTTTCCCATGGGCTTGGGGAAGGTTAGTGTGCATTCTCTTGGGAGAAAGACATGTGATGATGCCTATGGTTAGGAGGTTTTCAAGCCTTCTTATTTTTGGTCTTTGGAGCACTTGGATAATTTAGAGCGTGGAGCTAAACTTGGATGCATTCTTGGAGTTTCTTAGTTGGAGGAAAGTGATTTAAAAATTCAGTTTTGGGCATGTTGTTCCCACATAGTGGGAGGCTTGTAATTTGTATTTTTTAGTGTTTTGTATTACTCTTGTTAAGAAGAAAATCTATATTTTGTTTCTCTATTGGAAACTTGATGTAAGATGTTGTGAAACCTACTTTTGGGAGGTAGCTCTAATGTTTGTTTTGAGTGCTTTTGATTAAGTAAATCTTGTTTTATTATCCTCATTGAATTCTTATTTTGAAAAGTAAGTAAATATGGGCTTTGAGATAGATATTTATATTTTAAACCAGCTTCTATCTAAGGCCATTGTGGAGTTTTTTCTCCTTGTGATTATATGGAAAATTTATTGTTGTGTTTGTATTTTCATTAAGATATTTATGGCCTTGTAAGTTAGATCAAAATTGTGAAAATAATATTTTGGTATATTTATTGCTTATTGTTACAGAAAGGAAAATAATTAGTCATTTTTAGATTATTGCACTTGTTGGAATGATTTTGAATACAATATATTTTTTTGTTTTCCAAATCATCTTCCATTGTGCCTTGTTGATGTATTGTTGCTTATAAAAGTTCTACTATAATTGCCAAATAATCTTTCTTTCCAAGTTGAAATTTAGTTGTAGTTGGAATATAATGCTAGATTGAAAGTAAGAAAGTAATGAAAACATTATTCTTAGAAATACTCTCTTTCATGCAATACCATACATGGGTTTATATATATATATATATATATATATATAATATATATATATAGCAATGATACTTGTATAAAATCAAAGTTTTTATTTATATAAGGAAACCCGTATAAACAACCATGAATTGTATAGTGTTTGTAGTTATATATATTGTGGAAAGGGTTTGGGGAGGAGCTGCAACCCCTGCCCAAAACCTACCCAATCCTCATAGTATGTGGTTGGCCTACATAAAATGCAGGTTGCATAACACTCAATCGGCATTCATTTAAAATAAAACGTTGTTGTGTGTGTCGATCATGACGTATTACATTTGATATATATTGCATAATAGGGAGCGACCGAATGTAATACATCATGATAGACACACACACACACACACACACACACACACACACACACACACACACACACACACACACACCATCATCATCATCATCAACACAACAACAACAACAAACCAAAAAATAGAAAGGAGGAAGAAATGAGAAAATAAGTCAATAAAATGAGAATAGGGAAGAAATATCTTCCATAAGAAAATATAGGGTTTCCTAGACCAACCCTAAGATCTAGGGTGGAGATCCTTTCAATCCAAAGGCTCTCCTTAAACCTAGATTATGCACTTGCAATTGGGTCCCATGGCGGGCCTTCCCACATGCAAGTAGAAATTTGAATTTGTATCATGGGTAAATATTCATTTGGGTAGAATTTTTAAAATTAATTTAATTATTTTAATGAGCACGGGTCTTGAAGACCCCATTTAAATTACCTTAGGGATAAAGTTATAAAACCATTAAATTGATTTAGGGGACCTAAGAATTTATTATTTCCCCTCTTAATTAAATAAATGGGTAATTGGATTTAATTAGTTTTACTAATTTAATAATACCTCAGAAAATGAAATTTGTTCCTTACACCTAGGAATTACCTTGGTATGAGAGTTAAAATATAAGGTTATTATTAATCGAAACCTTTGGAATTGTTGTTAGCAACACTAATGTTTATTAACGTAATGACATGATTAAAATATAAGAATGTTTGTATTTTGAGCATCGTAATGATTTATTATTAATTATTACGCTATTAAAATGTTATTGTCAATACGCAAAACATCAACAACATCAAAACAAAACAAAAAACAAATTATCACCTTTTGTAATGGGTTTTTATTGGGTAAACTATGGTATAATTTCAGGTTAAAATTATGGTTATGATAATGTGGGATAAATTATTTTAGAGTTGTAGAAGTAATTCCAAGATGCATTGAAGATGTGCATCCAACTTATGGTAGTAAGTATGTATTTATACATAGTTTTGTAGGATTATTTCTAGATTTTTTTAAGCCACAGAGGAGGAGAGGGGAAGGCCGAGAAAGCAAAAAAATGCATCCCGCAATCAATCAACCATTTAATTTGTAAGAGTACCACTTCCACTTTGGTGTCATCGTTATTGGCATAGTGACCATGATATATTGGGGTTTATAAGTTACTGCAGACCAAGCCAATCAATAAATGTGGGATTAATTTTTTAATTCAACAAGGATTTTTATATTCATAGAAGCAATTCCAAAATGCATTTAAGGGGCATATCGGACAAGGGGTGGTAAACATGTATTTAGAGATAATTTTTGGAGGATTTTTTATTTTTATTTTTTGAAGCCACGAAATAAGAGAGGAAATCTGTCAGAAAAAGAAAACATCTACTGGGTACTCCCCAAGCCTGTCAATTTCAGATTCAACACAACAGATTGAAATTTTTTATGTTTTATTATTCATAAAAAGAAAGCCTTTATGACATGTATAATAAACCCTCTTGTGGGGTAGTACAAATGTTGGCACATCCTAGGTCTAACTAGGCTCATCTCCTCTCGTTCGGATCTAAGGCTGACCTCAACCTTCTATCTCTTAGTCCCTCTCCTTTGGCTAACCTTACATCCTTCAGCCTATAACGACCTCCTCAACTTCCCAAACAACAACCCCTTTCAAAAACCTCCAAATCGGCGGCTCTTCCTCCTTTTTATAGTTGCATGCACTCAACTTTTCCTTCTTCTCTCTCCATTGTGTTGGCTTCTCTTCTTCTCCCACTTAGAATTCACATTTGAATTTTGCTTCTTTAATGCCCTTATTTGCATGATCTTCTCTTGGCCAATCTTGTTGCACCACATCACCTGATAGTTGTATTCTCCTTTTCAGATGCTCCATCACCTAGTCACTCATGTGACCATGCAGATTTGTCACCATCTGTCCTTTCTGTTAGTTGTCTCCACGTCATATCACCTTGAGCCTCTTTATCCACACTTTTGTCGTGCCCTTTCCTTTTCTTTGATTTCTCCAAAATCTTTACGCGCTTTCTTTATTTTCCTCATGCCTTCTTCTTGTTTCTCCTTATCCTTTAGTGCTTTTATTCACATGCACTTCCCTTCACACATTATCCTTACTGCGTCTCATTGTGTTCTTATGCTCGTTTGGCTATGGGAATCTATTTCTTTACGCGCCATATCTTCTTTCTGCGTGCATATTCTTTGTTATGGTTATCACGTCATCTTCTTTTCTTCTCTGTATTTCCCTCATCTTGTGCATTGCCTTCTTCTTGGCTACGTGCCATCTTTTCCACGTGCCTTTTCCTTAGGTGGTTGTGAGCCACTTCCTCATGTTCTTCTACTATGGCCATCTCTTTGAGTTTATTTTCTTCGAGCCTCTTCCTCTTGATCACACAAAAATCATATGCACATGTTCCCTTCCTTCTATGCATTTCTTCTATACATGCCCTCCTTCTTGTGGATCTAGGTTGCTCTTTTCATTTACCTTTTTTATTATTTTCTTTCATGACCCTCCTCTTCTTATTCTTTGGAAGCTTCTTATCCTATCACACAAATCCTCTTGCACTATTTCCTCTTTTCTATGTGCACTCTCCAATCATTCACACACCTTCCTTTAGTGTAGGTTTTCTCTAGTCCCAGGATGCCTCTGCATCAAACATCAAGGGTATTTTAAACTTTAGTTCCTCCTCAAGTGAATCCACTAAGTGATAGGATCACCCTTTGGACTAGATAAGAAGATTGTCACAAATCCTTCACTCAGCGAGCCATCCTCCTTCCCCTGCGCTTCTTCTAATGCCTCTTCCAATCTTTAACCACTTTCTAGTGACTCTCCTGCGTAATCTCATGTGCCTTTGTGAGATCCCTCTCCTCACAATCCCTTCTTTCCTATATGGGTATGCTTTCCCGATCCCTTTAAAGTTTTTGCTCTCTTTCCTTCTACATAAGTCTTCGATTGCTTCAACCCTTCTTTTTTGGTTCCTTTACTGAGCTTTTTGTCCATGGAGTCTACACTCTCTTTCATCTCCTCCCTACATGAGTCCTCCTTTCTTGTCTTCAATTGTCCACCTTCTCGAAACAGATCCTCTTCACTCCTTTGTGACACTCTACTTGTTGTGTCCTTTTGATCTTGGTGCAATTCCTTGTTAGCCTCAAAAATTCTTCCGCACGAGTCTATACTCGCTTGTGTCCTCTTCCGCAACCCACTCCTACGCTATACCTTTCCTCTCTTCTGTTTCATTTTCTTCACAAATATCCTTTTCCACACCCTTTTTCCCTGCATGTTACTCCTCCTCTTTTCCCTTCCTTCCTCAGACCTCCTTTTTATGTCTTGACTTCATGCCTCCCCTTTGCTCCTTGTCACCTTTCTGCTACGACCCATCACTTCTTTGTTCCTTATGTATCCATTTTTTATGTGTTCTTCTTGACACAATTATCCTGTGTCACCTCTTATCAATTTCTTGAGATCTTCTTGAGGGTTTCTTCTCTCCTCTGCCTCTCAGGATCTGTTAGACCGCACTCTGGATGACAACCTATGCTTTTTTCTCCCTCTTGTTGTGGAAATTTTTCCTTTCCACATTTTCATGTACCTTATGTGCGTAGATCTTCTTGAGCCTCCTTTTGCGCTCTACCTTGATATCTCTATTGACCTCTTCCCCTTCTAGTGCACTCTTTTCAATGTGCACTCTAGAAAATCCTCTCCTTACTTTCTCTACATTTGTTACGTTAGGGGAAACCTTCTTTGGGGTCAACCGTTCCCAGCATCTCTTGATCCTATCTTCCTCCTTGTATTCTCCTGCATTTTTTTCGAAATGTTGCTGCACCTCAACTAACTCGTGTGCTTCACTTATTTTACACTTTCATCTAAATGCCTCCTCTCAAAATCTCCTTGGATATCCTTAACCCTTATAATACTGCAAAATGTTGGAAGAACATTATCATAAATTTTACATCTACCTAAGCACTAAAACTTCTCTCAACTCAAAATTCAAAACGTTTTCATCGTGTATCCATCCAAATGATATTCCATATTCATCCAGTAATCCTTCCTTGATATTCAAGCACAATATCATTGTCACATGTTGTGGATATTACACTTTTCTTAATGACTTCCATATTTTAAATATTCCCTTGTCACTGAGACATCATGGCAAGAATGACACAAAATAGAAATAGATACCATATTTTCATAGTTGTATACACTTTATAAAAAGAGGTTTTTTCGTAGATGAAAACTTTGGAAAATTTTCTATATCTTGGCTTTACAATGACAATTTGTCTTCTTATTTTAGATCTCAAGGGAATCCATATTCATTTAATAAAATCCATACAACAAGAGGAGGTTTGTATTTAGTTGTGTTTATGTGTTTTTATCTCTTTTTTTATTTATCTTAAGTTGTTTTGTTAAGATTTAGGCTAGGTTTTTTATTTGTGTCAATTCCTATTTCAAGTCTCTAACGTATGCATGCATATAAGATGAAACCACCAAATGGTTTTGTGTGTGATTAATAGTTTTATTCACCTCTAATTTCTTACCATCGGGATTTTTTGTTACTCTTATTTAGTTTCACTTTTATGGTTTGGGTTGAAATTGCATTCCACTAGATTCAAATTTCAAATTGAAAGACTCCTATATATTCAAGTTTTCTAAGAGCATTTATCATCTAGCTAATACCTAGAAATCATATAGAAATTAAAAGGAACTATCATTGGTAAATCTTATAATCACATCACAAGGGTGCAATCACATATTTTCAAGCATATGATTTATGCATAAAAGGGTTTATATTGGGACATATACTACTAGTTAGCATGTTATCATTGTTGAGGCATGAGGAAAAAGTATAGGACAATGGAGTTATTTGCATACACAAATACACCACACACTAGGAGAGATATATGGAGTTTTAATTTTATCGTATTACTCATTCAAAATCATTTGATTGTGATCACTGAGGTCACTTGAAATCAATCACCTAACCTTGGTATTTCTATCTAATGTTTTCTTTAACATGGTTATAGGAATTTGGATTCATAAATTTATATAAGTGTAAATTTGAGTGAAGTAAAAGATCTAACCATACCAACATGCTGTAACGAAAAAGGAAAAGTAACCTATAGAAAATCATAGGTGTAGTAGAGACCCATACAAAATCATTTGTTGTGTACAAAAATGCCAAATTGTATTGTCTTTATTTAGTTGTTTGGTTCTAAAACATATAGATTCGTAATGATACTCCGAGCACCTTCTTGAGTCTACATACTACCTTGATCAATTGAAGATAGTTATAGATTATCTATTGAACCAGAGAAGTGATCTCTATATCCATAATTGCACCTCTACTTGTCTATTGAATGGTTGTGCTTGTAAACCCTAGTTTATAAATCTATAAATCAATGTATATTATTTGATTTCTCTTTTATTCCTATAACAATATAACATCATAAATTAATGTATATTGCAGATTATTAATTTTAGGGTATGATAAACTATAAATTATAAACTATATACCAATTTATTTTGTAGGAATAAACCACTATGTGGCACTTGTTTATCATGATTTTGTTTTGTTCAAGTGTATTTGTATGTTCATCAATTATTGGTCTAGATTAGGATGTTTTTGGCATGTGTTCCTTATTCCTAATCAATTTCTATCATGTTCTCTTGTGAATCCCCGTGTTTCTTTTCTCTTCTAGATGTTTAATCTCTCCTTCATCATTTCTTTCTCCTCCCACCATTTCTCTAGTTTACTGGGTTTTCATAAATGTCATATAGTTTTTTTCAGCGACTTAGTACATTTTTTTTCATAACTAAATGTACTATGTTTTTGGCCCTCTCTTTTATGTGCACCCTTTTATGCTATTTATGGGTCACTCGATGTTTTTGACCCTACTTTATCATAATTTCCCACTTCTTATGTTTTGGCATACATATCAATTGGGTTATAATTTGAATGAAAGAAATCTATAAATGCATAAGTGCATTACTAAATTTATAACAATCATAACATGAATTAATTATTTCTTTCACTGATAGAAAAACATCTTCATGCAAAAATAAATTACAAGTGTTTAGAGAATAACATCTAGCATTTACACCTAAAATGGCCCCTAGTCATTAAATTGCATGATTTTAGAATTTTTGTATACCTTTTGATTATTGGTACTCTCATATTTTAGAATTAACAAGTATAAAAATTCTAAAATTGTGCAATTTAATAACCATTTTTACTTGTAAATACTTGTTTCTCTTCTCTAAATGTTTGTAATTTATTTTAGTACATGGATGTTTCTCTACAACTCAAATAAATAGTTTTTTCATGGTATGATTATTGTAAATGCACTAACTTCTTGAATTTGAATATTGACATAGTTGACATACATGTTGACACACAATAGGAAAGAATGGTTGATAAATGTGGGTTAAAAACCTCAAGGGACTTATAACACGGATTAAAGGATCCACACAAAAGAGAAAAGGATATTTCATCATATGGTTCTAGTCATAACCAAAATCATACTATGTTTCTAGAGAAAAACTATGAACCTAGGGAAATAAGTAAAAATGAGAGGAAAAGGGAGGAGAGATAAAATATGTGGAAGAGGAAGGAAACATGAGGAGTCATAAGTGAACAAGCCAAAAATTATTAAGAAATAATTTAACCTTTATTTTATTTTATTGGTGTCAATAAAACTTTAATATGATTGGAATATAGAAAGGGTGTACATTCAAATTAAAAAATTAAGTATTAACATAAAGATCCAAACATAAAATAAATTATTAAAAATGATTTGATCAATTAAGCACATGCTAACTATAGTGGCGTACACAAGAGGAGAGTTATCCTTAGATATTATAATGTTTCATGGTGTGATTTAGATCTAAAACATGGTGGAATTGGCTCGAGAGATTCTAGAAATGCTTCATATCTATAATAGATTGTCAAAACCATCAAGGACACTAATGGTAGGTTTCAGACACTAGCACTTGAAACTTCTATCTTACTTGTACATTTTTTTTCTTTGATTTTTTCTATAACGTTGACTTTTAGATCATGTGCAATAGATAGATATATAGCCCTACATGTGGTCATAAGCTAAAAAGATGTGTGGAATCCCCTAGAATCATACTTATTTCCTCAAAACCATGTGTCTTTTAGAAAACCTATTAAAAAAAGGGTCTACAATTTAGGTTTTAGCACCCTCGTGTTTCCTACATAACATTACTCTGGAGAGGAATCAAATTTGCATAGTTCCTCACTATCGGAAGTGAAATTGTGTTGATTTAACGACATGAATGTAATTACAAATTTTTCTCTTTGAACACTCAATATTGATAGCTTGACTTGGCTTTAGATGACCTTGACTTGGCTTGGAATGCTCTTGGATGGATTTAGAGTTCTGCATACTTGTGTAGTGGGTGTTCCTAGTTCCTTTTCTTAAAATAGGTAAATTTAGAGTAGATTTTCTTAATATTTTAACATCAAGACCAAGTACTTCCTTATATTTGTATTTTTGTCAAGATTTTATTGAATTTCCAAGTAGGTGTTAAGTGAGTGAACAAGTATGCTTAATTTATTTTTATGTCAAATATCCATGAGATATAATTTCTCCTAACATTGAAATAGAAAGGGTAATAAGTATAAACATAAGAAAATATACCATTTACACACATAGGACATAGCCATATAATATGGGACAATATCATATGACATTTTTATCCAACTTATACGGTGTTGTCTAGTAGGATAGAATACAATAAGTAAAAATGTGGAAAAGTCTAACAAAAAGGGTAAGATGTCTATGAGAAATGAGATCAGTCTTGTAGGTGTTGGAACAACAAAATAGGAGAATAGTACATTCTTTCAATACTTATGAGAGGGTGGGATAATGCATTTAAACCATGTTTTTGTGCACAAGTCATGACTAAGGGATATAAGCCAAATTACCAATTTTGAGTGGTTATATTCCACCCCTCCCTCCCTTAAGAAAATGAAATAAATTTTCTAACTTATAGGAAATAAATACCGAAATGTGTAAACACATTTTTTGTAAGGCCCTAAATTTAATCACCCAATTTATCTCAATTTAGTTTTTTTTTTAAAATCTAAATTTTTTTTAAAAGAAATAATGAGGTGAATAAAGGAAAATAATTTAGGTTTTTCTTTTCATGTCATTTTGGGTATATCTCAACTTATTTTCCTACATTTTTATGGCTTGTTATTAAATGTTCATTTTGGTTAGTATATCTCCGCATTGCGAAATTCTCCTAAAAAGATTTTATGGGTTCGTGGTTTCATGAAGCATGTTTAATATAAATGGAATTATAACCTAGATTTATACATAAAATCCCCAAAGAAGGCCTTGGCAGGTTTTTGTACTACTCAAACATC
Organism: Taxus chinensis; assembly: GCA_019776745.2. Lineage (NCBI taxonomy): Eukaryota > Viridiplantae > Streptophyta > Pinopsida > Cupressales > Taxaceae > Taxus > Taxus chinensis. Next base: position 693,708,542 of record CM034150.1, read on the forward strand.
ATGGATGTCTGATGGAGAACCTGGAAGAAGTTTTGGATTCTTTAACATGCTTAAACTATACTACATACCTTGGTGGAAATTTCGGATGATTTTACAAATAATATCTTTGCCCAAGATGTCGACATGGTTTAGAAGCTAAGATCTCTATACAAGGCCTTAATGAAACCTTTACATGTTCAAACATTCAATACACATGCATTAATTGTATTGGCCCAAGGTATATAGGTAAACCTACAATTTACATGCAAATTACACGAGTGCATGATAATTTTGACATTCCAACATATATTGAGACGAGAGAATTGTGGGTTTCAAAAGTTTTGAATGTAGTTTGCATGGAAATTTCAAATTTTCTTTGAACCTTTGAAATTCACAATCAATAAAGGTCAGAGTACCTTGGAATCCAAAGTTCATAATGTAATTTTCATGCAATATGTAAATGTGCTCCAGAAACTCTAAAATTATAAAAACACTAAGTCAAGTGCATTTCATAATTCGGTGCTCTGGATCACGGGGGGTTCATTAGCTAGGCAATATCCTAGCAAGTGAGTTCATATTGAGGTAATTAAAATTAATAAAAGTAACGTCAATATACCGGTAGACATGAGGGGGTAAAAGGATTTAATTTATTAATATTTTGAATTAGGTATTGGGGGTAGGTTAGAGAGGTGGGCCAAAGGAAAGGGAGGTTTAATTTTAATATAAAACTAAAACATTTAAATCCTAGTTTTTAAAAATAAGTACCTTAAAATTGCAATTTAAGGAGTGTGGTCATAAAGTTAAATTATAATCTCTTTTTGAATAAAGAAATATCAATTAAGAGGTTCTTAACAAGGAAATAAGAAGAAGGTAGAAAACTAGGATTGAGTATGCTTTTCAACACAAGTGATATTATTTTACCATCTTAATTATTTGAAGAACTATTGATAAATGATTAAAGCTTAAAATTTATAAGGTAATTGCTAATAGGTCTTGAATGGCTTCAAACTATCTTTTGAGAGAAAATGCATATTAAAAAAATTTAGTGACAAATATGATATATATTCTATTTAATATATTAGGGTAGAAATAAAAAGGGGTAAATAAAGTTGTTATGGGAAAAATGGGTAAGTAAGATATGTGGAAAAAATAGGGGGTATTCTCATTATAATAATATAGCATGGGAGGAGATATTATCAATTGAATAATTAGAGGTAAAAACTAGAATTAAGGGTATTCTTTAATACCCTTCGAACAAACGTGTTATACCATACTTTTACTAAGTGAACCCCCCGTGATGCAACTTAGGATAGTAACACATAGATTCTCATAGACTAAAATATTCAAATGTATGCATGAGAAGTGTTTTTTACTAGATTTTGATTCTCGAGTAAGCATAGGAACACAAAATCATAAAATAGATTGTTTGGGAATACAAAATATTATGAACCTCACAATCACTCCACGACCCATAATCAACTCTCTATGTGAACTCATTCTGTGGAAAAAGAAAGCATTTAGGTTGATCGTGTTTAGTGCCGCTAGCATGGTGGCATTGTTCGAGCTTGCTCCCTAGCCAACCACCATGCTCATAGAGGCATCTCATAACTAGTATTGCTTAACAAGATGAAGACTGATTTAAAGAGGGGGTAACTGAAAATCTTATGTCATTTAACTCAAAGTTTTGCAAAACCTTCTAGCCAGAATAACAATTGTTTATACTCCCAACAAACTACCAATAGCGTCCACCAAGATCATTATATTTTTTCCAACTAATCAATAACAATATGCCACGTGCAACATTTCAAAGAGTTTTTAAAAGAGGAATTGCAATAATTTCTTTCAAGAGAATATTTTGTTTTACTTTGCTCGAGAATATTCACATCATTAATATTTTAGTGGCATGTGAACTTATAATGTCATGTCACTTTATGTGCTAAAATAGTTTGAAGCACATGCCTAACTGACATCTGTATTAAACTTAGGAATAGCATAATAAAATACTCACAAATGACCACTCCTATATATCTCCTTTGCTACTTTTGAGGTCAACTCAAGGCAAAAAATTCAATGAGAAAATTCGAGATATTCCAAGCTTTTTAAATATTGATAATAATCGTTAATCCTTGATTCTCAAGTGGATATCTTAGCTTGTTTGACAATAAATCATTTTTTTATATCAATGTGATTTGATATCTAGTAAAATCAACTTGCAGTATTTACGTATAATTTGCACTAAGTATTAAAATTTTGACAAATGTCACTACACTCAACCCCCGCTAACTTAGTGTACGAAGCAATCACACGTGACATGCTACAATGGACTATGCTAAATGTGGTATGCATTGAAGTAAATTAAAGGTAAGATAAAACCTGAGCATCTGGTTGGAGCATCACATGGTATAATGAACTATATTAGAAAATGTGTTAAGTCTATTCGTGTCAGAAATTATGGATTCGCGTAATCTATGACCTACGCATTTTATTCTCTATCTAACAACTAATGACTATATAAAGCAAAATGTCATTTGCGTCAAACATCTGAAATAAAAACTATTAATATTCATAGGTAGTTGAATAATATGAGACTTACTTTTAGAGATATATTTGAAATTAAGGTATGGTTGATGAATAGTTTGATGGGAAACTTACAGATGTTAAAATGTCGAAATGTACATATGGTATACACTGAACATCTATATTTATCGTTCCTCATGTCATCGATTCCATGAAAAATTGCAATAATAGTTTCTATGAAGTGAATAAGGTAGTAATTAGGGTTTCCCATCATCAGTAGTGCAGATGACACTTTTTTTTAATGATCAATGACACAAAACCTTTTCCTCTCATTCTCCTTATTCGGGTCAGGAAAAGTTACCGAGAATCGTATTTGGAAATGCCTATTAGCATAATCAATGTTTGAAGAATTGGCATGACAGGAATATCATTTTTTTTGCACATCTTGTTCATGTTTCAATCCTCGAACACAAGGAAGGTCATAAAACGGGAAAAATTTAGTTTAAAGATCATAATTCAATTGATCAGTTAAAAGATTATAACTTTGTTGGTCAGCATAAGGAGTATAATCTAGTGATGAGCCAACGAATCTGAAAAACCCCGTATGTCGATGCATGAAGATTTGTGCAATCTACATCATCTAGTTTTTTGGAGATTTGACCAATATAATGTTTAACCATTGCATGTAAATTCAAACGTTGGGCGAATTGAGGGAAGATTCAAACTTGGGTGATATTTTCAATTGTGCGAGGAGATACCATATGCAAGAAAGTATGAATCACAATATTAAATATGGATCCATGATGCAATACGACGTCGAGATCGAAGTACCCTCAATGCAAAGACCTATGCTTATTGATCCCAAAACAAATTCTAAATTTAATACATATCAAAGTCAAAGGATCAAGTCCAGCTCAATAAAAGTTCAATGTTTGAGTTGGCACCAAGAAAAGAGAAATGAAAAGAACAACTTAAATTGTCCCACAAAAAATAGTATTTTCTATCTATACTCCACTTCATTGTCTCAAACTTGCTCACAATATTCATATGCCCACAATTTGTATGAAAAAAGCCAAAATAATAAAAAAAAATTGAAAATTTTATTAGGTTCTATGTGTGAAATCCAACCACAACTTCGACATATTGGGAACATATGTACACTATGTGCTCAATAAAAATCTTAGAAACAAATGTTCATTTAGATATACTCCATGTATCTTTGGTGGCATGTGACATCAACCATTTCCCTTGTCTATTCCATCTTCATGCAGAGTGTGGCAAGTATAAAGTTTCGTCTTTAAACATATTTAATCATTATATCTTTATTGAAATACTTTTCTTAATTGGACATGATATGAAGAATTTTATGTGCGTGAAAGCTTTGGTGGAAAAGGAGGTGACAAGATTCCTCCTCATTTTATTAGACACATTGAAGAACATGGTGAATTTTCAAGTGAGAATTCTCTTCGTTGATTGACCTACAAGGAAATCATGCCCTCTCTCCCGGTGTTGTGGAAGCCAGCGGTAGAGCTTATCATGAATTAGACATAGGAAGGAGTGGATGTCATGCACATGGTTGTTTCCGTGCTACCCCAAATCTCATAATATCTAAGGTTTTAAGATGTCTGGCCAATTTATTGAGAAACTCACAAGTGATAACGTCATATGGATCAGAGAGATAACAACAATAGGGTGATGCAGTTGGCATTTGAGGTGGCTCATTCAGGACTGTGCACATGAAGTAGCCATTACATATATCAGCACACTATTTTCCTATGTTCATGCAAATGGAGTAGTTGTAGAACAAAGCTCCCAACAACATATTCTCAATATCATGTCCGTAGTATATTATTTTTCTGCGAGGTGGCACCTCCGAAGGGCGCCGAAATAGTGGTGGTGAAGATCCATAGAGTAGCTACGCACATGGAGCACAACTTCTCGAAGGTGGTTTAACGGCTCGACATAAATGGAATATTCACCCACACTCTCCTCCCAAAGAAAGAAAAATTGGGGCATTTCCTTGGAAAGAGTTGGCATTCTCATTTGCAAACCAATGATCCCCAAAAATCCTAGAAAAACTCTGTTCAAACAGCTACAAACTGTTAATTGTCACATTAATTTAGAGTGGTGAATTAGAATCTTTAATATTGTTGGGCGTTGCATGAGTTACAGGGTTGAAGACGGAGGTGGGAATTTGTAGTGGATGCAAGACGGGAGTGCAAACATAATTGCAGGGCCAATTCCTACCACCAGATGTTTCCAAGGGTATGGTGATAGAAAGTTTTGGTTTAACTACATTCCTATAGCTATGTATGGAAAGGAAGAGCTCAAGTTGAATAGGCTCATCTACGGAGATGGGTGTGCGATTCCGAGGGGGGTAATGAAACATATGTCCCTATTGGTGCATTTAAAATGACAATAGCGACATATGTTAATAATTTTGTTTTATTAGCCCAAAAAAAGTGAGGTGTTTTTTAGCTTTGGGGAGATTTGTTTTAATTTCGAAATGTCATGCTTTATGGGATATGTTTCGTTAACTCAAATGCATGATTTGATTTAATCTAAACGTGTCGTCTTGTATATGTTTAATGATTTTATTTTTAATTGATTTCTATTTGAATATGTTTACACACCCAACCTAAGAAATAAACCTCAATATACCATGGTCCTTATATTAATGGGGTATATCACATTATATTTAAAATTCCAATATACAATTGAAGTGGTCCTTCTCTCATTATTATAATCCATTATCTCAATATAACATAATCTTTATAGTAATAAATGACCCCTCAACACATAAATTATGACATATCATAATTGTGATTTCATCCATACCATAATCCTAATTTGTCAATAATTGATGGCCCAATGAAAATAAAATTGTTTAGGGTGAGGATATTTTCTTGCAAGGTAAACATAATTTTTAAATATTAATAATAACATATAAAAAATCCTTCCAATTGGGTTTCAAGTGTAGTTTGTCGTGAATTATTGTTATTATTTTTTTATCATGAAGACATAACATGTTGTGGAAAAAACTCAAGGAAAGTATGGACTTAGTAATATGTGGCGTCATTTAGATTGGGTCTCCTGAGTGTGAGGTTGAATCTTCCTCCACGAATCCCATTCCCAGTGTGTTGAATTAGCCACGCAGGAGCAGTGTGAGGATTGAGACAAGATATGCAATGAAAAACAGACTGAGCATCACCCCCAAAAATCAATTAAACATCCCTAGATTCCATAATGCAATACGATTTTATGAGGATCCCTGTATCTACTTCTGGCAAAAACAAACTTTGCAGAATTGCCAACAAAAAATGACACAACTGGTATTCTTCTCTCCAAGCTTAGAGGGCTTTCATCCTTGTCTTGATGTAGCCCTAATTTCCCCCGCTCATCATAGAAATTAACAATGAGGACATCAGGAACCATACTTGGAAGAATACTCTGTATCTGCGCATTGGTCGATTTGCATCTGGGGTCGTCATGCCTGAGCTCGCTGTGAGCTTACTGAATTGCCCCTTCAACCAAGAAAATGAAAGACGGAGGAATGGGGGGTGCCGACATTGCATTGTCATAAAAACTTCTTCTTTCTTCGTAGTAATATGATTGGTGGTTCCAGTTTTTACCGAGGCACAACATCCACAAACCCATTTCATCACCCCCAGGAAAAGTGGGTTTAAAGGATTCTCCTTCTCCATCACCAAGAATCTGGCATGTTTTAACTATATCAACTTGTTGTTTTTTACCGAGCCATTTTTTCAACAACAACATGCCCGACATCAAATTCAGGGATTTGGTTTTCGAACAGATGCCTCAAATATTTTCCTTGCAGATATCTAGTACTCCCACTTCCGCCACAACGCAGTGCATTCCCCCTTTGAAATTCATGGGATTGTTGGTTGTTTTGTTGGGGAAGAAAAAACAAACTGCTGCACATGGAACTTTTTAATTGTCAAAGCTGTTGGCAGCACGAAAAATATTAGCTGTCAGATTTCAACTCGTACATGAAGTGTACGATGGAAACGCCGAAGGGGATATGTTGGAAGATTGATATTGCGGAATAAAACAAACACAAACGAACAAGGACAATCAAGAAGGGTTATAAGAATTGGTTGGGGGAAACAAAGTTGAATTCTTGTTTGTTATAACCACATCGTAATTTTATCAATCATTAGAAGGAGAAAATGAGTATGGTGTGCAAGGTAACAAGACAACATAATTCAGAGATAAGTTAGAAGGTCAGGAGTAATCAATCAAAATTACGAATGTGAATAGTTAGTCATAATTGCAGTGCTTTTATTTTTTGGGAATTAAATTGACTATGGGTTATTCTTGGAATTTTTTTGGGACCAACATTGTGACATGGTTTAGACTCCTCGTTCTAGTGGCTATTACATCGAATGAAATAAATAGGGTAACTTATGACGCTCTATCTGTTTTATATGCTATATTTTATCGTTAAGCTCACATTATTCAAGGGAATGCAATTTACGCTTTTGGGGCCAAGATAAAAAATGGGGAAAATCCAATAGGTTTCACATTGGAATCCCAAATGCAATGTTGGTTTATTGTAGCACTTTGTTTTAGTTTTAATCTCGAGTAAATAAATGAAAACAAACAATGTGTGAACAACAATAGACAATTGAGCCCCCCAGCATTGGCCTGACTTTAAGAAGCAGGAAGTGATGTCAACATTATCAAATGGATAACATTTATTTTGTTAGATAAGACAAAGACATGAATAGAAAGTTGGAAAGAAAATGGGGGAATTAAATGTGGGAATTCAACATGGCACAAATTGTTCCTAAGTAATTAATATATGCTTTTGTGTTGATTTTATCTTCTCGACCTCCTTCACAGTATAAACATTTTCACCTCCCTATGTGTACTTTGCATAATATAGCCTATGATAATGGCGTAACATGGAGCTAAATCACCGCATGGTATTATCGAAATGTTTGTTCATTACTCAAGTTGATGTTATGTTGCTTTTTCACAACTCTTACTCATGCACTATTATTTTCCTGTAAAAAAAAACTATATTATGGTTGTGGTCATGTAAATTCGCAAGAAAGATAAACATTCACCTCCCTATGTGTACTTTGTTAAAACTACTTGGGAATGATTTACTAATTGTGGGTTAAAACTACTTTTTTTCTAGTAGTTTTTGGGACCACTATTGTATCATGGTTTAGACTTCCTGCTCTAGTGGCTATTGCATCAAGCAGAATAATTGGGGCAACTTTATGACGATCTATCTGCTATCTATGCTCTGCTTTATTGTTAAGTTCGCATTATTCAAGAGCATGCAATTTACGCTCATTGGACTAAATAAAATATGGCAACAATCCAATAGGTTCGACATTGGAAACCAAAACGCAATGTTGGTCTCTTGTAGTAGTTTGTTTTAGTTTTAAGCTCGAGCAATTCAATGAAAACCAGCAATGTGTGAACAAGAACAAAAAATTGAGCCCCTCCATTATTGGCATGGCTTTACAAACCATGAAGGTGAGAAAAACATGAAAGTTAGAAGGCAGATAATGGTATTGGTAACTGACGAAAAAACAATTCTCACACCATATCTGTCACCTGTATAATATCACCAAAAAACCACCTTACAGAAACATGGAATAGTAAAATCCTTGATCCATCATCCATATGGTTATTTTTGAAAGATCATGGGTCTCAAGATGATGTATTGTGGCGGTTGTCCAAGAAGAAGGCATGATGGGTGGAGGAGGCTATTTATCTCTCTAATCCTATGTTGTAGAGCTCCTTGATTTTATATCGTAGCTACAAAATTTGAAATATTCAGACATCTTTTCTAACTACTTCTCCAGGACAATTTCCCCCACATTTGATGAGCTTCGCAGACTTGAGATTCGACATACTAAATTGGTACAAAAATGCTTTGAATGGAAGTTTTCTGTCTTTTATCATGAATATGTACTGCTTACTCAAGTTGCAGTTGGGAGTCAATCCCTCTACTAATGTCAACCTATGTGCTTTGAAACCTCGACTTGCTAGAAAATTAGCTAAAGGACACATGAAAAACATTCACAAGAAGGCAAGAGTGGGATAATCCAGCAAGCAATGCCCAGTACTCATTCAAAATTAAAATTTAATGTCATTGATACAGATACGTGGAAATTATACGATTTTCTAAATTTTTAGCCTGTCATTTTGTACGGGCACCTAAATTTTTTCTAATAAAACATGGTTAAAATCACACAGAATGACCCACAACCTTTCAATTTCCAGTCCTACTGGAAGAATCCCAAAAAATAATTAGTGAGAAGTTTAAGCTTTACAATTCCTTTTGTTGATTCCTACATCAAATTATATTTCAAAAACTTATCCTGAAATGTTTGACCTCTATCATCCAATTGTGAATTGATGACTCACTACAAGTGACTCAATAGCGAAAGGCAAGGACATCTTGTCACATCAGAGCAATCTTCTCCTAAAGTAAATTCCAATTGATCAAAATTTTGGATATCGACGCATGAACGCATCAATTTGGTTTTTCCCCCATCCAAGGATGAGATTTGACAGTTGACTTCTCCTGTTAAACCAAAAATCTGTGATTTTTGGTTAAAAGGTTTTAATTGGTAGTTTGCCTCTCTCAAATAGCTCTTCTTAATAGAATAATTTAAAATATACATTGTTTTCTTGAGTTGTATTTATAAGTGTTAAACGAATTTCAGGCATTATATGCTACGTATAATCACATTATCAATAATATATGGTATTTCAATTTCTATGTAATGTTGTGTTTATAGTTATATTGACTGTGTTTATAGCGATCATGACAATTTTTTTAAATTGATCCATGTCAAATGGATATGGGAAGAATATTTACAAAATGTAAAATAAGGTTAAAATAAGTAAAACCATCCAAATGGGCGTCAAATCTCAGCTTTGCCCTTGTGGACTATGACTCTTTTTGTTGATTTCTACAACAAGTTATATTTTAAAAACTTATCCTGAAAATCATGATGTCGTTGTACTAACGATAATCACATCCATTTATTTTTACAATGTATGTTAATGCGATGGAATACTATTTTGGTACTTATGTAGTCGGTTGTTCTTGTTTATTTCTTAATTTCTTGTACAAATTGTATATTATTTTCCTAAAGACTATAGTTCATGCCCAAATGTTTTTGTACAATGATTATAGTAATAGAAAATTATTTATTTTATTGAAAATCGACGAAGCATGAACTGAAGCTCATCTGCCCACGTCGCTTTTGTTGTCAGAGGGGAGAAGGTTGAACCCAACTTGAAAAACGCCTTCGGTATAATAACACCTATCAAAATAAATATGCTGCAATAATAATTAAATCCATTATAAATTTTTTGTTTTTATCAGGTAATCATATAAAAGATTACTACAAAAAGCTAACAACAAGTTCTAGAACTGCCATAAACCAAACATATAGCCAGTAATAAATCAACATACCAACTCTGGCCAAGCTATAAACAACCTGCCAAGGGTGCCTGAATTAGTGAAGAATCATATACTTCACCCTTCTTTTGTTTCCTTTTCTTTTCTTTGTTTCAATCAATCTCGTTGAAATCACAAAAACTAATTCGAATTCATAATTATAAGATTAAAGGATTGTAGGTTGAAATTGATCCTTTTGCACATTCTAAACTTTCTGATTCATGTATATTTTTAAACCCTTACTTTAAAGATTGGCTATTAATTAATTTTTTAAACACTTAGTGCTCTATCAAGTTTATCAATATCATGGGTTGTTAAAATATAAAAATTTCAACTTGAGCTATAGTTAAGCACTTGCAGGTTATGTAACTACACAAAGTGGGGACAAGGAGTATCATAGATGGTGGTATAATACTTTAAGGGTCCCATGGAGGGAGCAGAACTCCAGTAAAATTTTGGGCAAAAGGCCTATGACCACCTAGTTATTGTTTTGTATAAACTGTAAATATTGGACAAGAAAAAATATCTACCTATGGGCAGCATTGGGCATACAAACTACCACCAGAACCTCTAGTCATTGTAAGGCTAAAAGACAATATTTGAATAATCCATCAATACAATCTATTATTTTTTTTGACATCACCTCTACAGTTCAAACAGATCATCTCCATCTCCTTCTCTCGTATTCATATTATCTCCACTGATCTCCCATGGAAAAGTTAAAAATCCAATTTCCTTTATATTTGATCTCCCATGCCAAAGATTTCAATTTTGAAGAAAAACCTATTTACTTTCAAAGAAAACACCAAATACATTGTCATTTGAAGCTAAAACCCTAGATAAACTACATATCTGATAACATGAATACCCTGAAAGATGAGAAAATAAATTAGGAGAAAAAACAAGAATGTAATTTTAAGCGTTAAAATGACTGCTACAAATTGTAGTCAAACATTGCATTGGGTAGCAGTAGCAACAACCTTTACATGGCTTGAAAACCAGAAATAAACCTAGGTAAATAAACCATTTTTTCCCCAAATATCTCAACAGGGAGTAGATCTTAGCAGATAACAAAAGAAAACCTAAGATTTCAGAATAGTAACAATATAAATAAAGTTATACTAGAGACAAGCTTGACGTGAATATTACTCAGCTTTTGCAAGGGAAGGAATGCTCTCTTGTGAAAAGGGAGCACTGGGAGAACCTTGTACGAGAAGAACACTAAGAGAACTTGTGTTTTCCATTGTGGGAGGAGCACTGGGAGAAATCATGTTCTCTGCCTCATTTTGAAGTGCATATGGTTGATCATTTTTCTTCACAGACATAGATAAGCGAAGCAAGAGAAATTTACCTGCAGGAGGAATCTAGACTTTGAGAATGCCCTGAGGATGGCCCGCGGGTCTCCACGCATGAACAGTGATGAAATTTATAGGGTTGGGGTTAGGTTTAGTGTCACCCCCCTTAAGTATTTGCCCCCTTAAGAAATGAGGATCCTGGCGTTGCCGACCAGCTTGTCTGGCACATGACCCCTCGCGTATATGTCCACTTTTATAGCCACCAGGACGTCTGAGAGAAGGGAATCGTCTTCCTAGAGAAGTATTTTATGGTTCCACACAGGGTTCGTTCCGCTGTCGTCGTCCACTTGCGTGGTTGGGATCAATGTATGCCTCTGCATAACAATTCATTTTGTTGAATCTTTTCACATCTTCGGGGTCATTGGTGAAGCTCCTTGATTCAAGTATTTCTTTCTCCTGTGGTTCATGGTGGGGGATGTAGCCTAATTACAGTTGCAATCTACAACCTGTGAGATAAGACACAAAAAATTTTAGGATAGGAAAAAAAAACCTTTCTTTGAGCATCTGACCGGCACCGCCTTATCTTTGTCTCCAGACAAGTGCCTAAGTTGCTCGTCCACAGCGAGCCAAACAACAACACTACATTGATGTGATTGGAAAACATGCCCTGTAGAAAGGTTAATAATAACAGTGGATGGTGGGTATTTACCTGAGGTCGAAAATACGGCCTACCATGAGGATGGTAGAGATTGCCCCACGCAGCCATATTTTGTCAGACACCCTTGACCATTCTCCCAGAGAAAATGCTTTGGGCGGAAATATATATATTACTTCAATGGTGGAGATTTATTTAATCAACGTTCAATGTACGAGAATAAATCAAAACCATCAACGCCACTGTCATGTGTCAGAGGCAGGAGGGTTCGACCCCATTGTAGTTTAATGATATGAAAAATTTTAAACCTTATGCAGGAGCTACCTATGGGCAGTAGGTATTGTGGATGTTTGCTATTATTTTGTAACTTCTATTGTGCACCTGTTTTTTTGTTGCTCTGTAAATCTTGGATTTTGAGGTCTGTTGAGTGCTGGATTTTTAAAGAATGGTAAACTTCCTATTTCATTAAACCAAGAGCTACCATATGCTTCATTTTCTTTTCAACAATCAGAAGTTCAGGTTCCACTCTGAGAGCTCTGCACAGATTGACCTTTGAACCAAAAAAGTGTTCAAAGTACAGGATTTAAATCTTTAGAGATTTTTCTTTACCAAAGGTAAGCATTCTGAATTGGTGGGTCATGAATTTTGCAAGATCTTGGTGAGTGAAACCTATTCGTTTTCATAAATTCCATCTCGAGATTTAATTGTCTATCCACTTTGAACCCTAGAATAAATGGGTTTTTCACAATGACATTCTTGAGTTGGGTTTCAGTGAACTCAGAATCTCTCAAAAACAGAACGACCTCTCTAGCGATGTGGGTGGATGATGTTCTCAGCAAGGCTGGATTTCTTTTCATGACTTATGTCAGTTAAGAAGGGAAAAGCCTACATTCGCTGAGTAAGAACTATGAACATGAACTCAAACTTTATCCATTATTTTTGTGGGAAGTTTCTGACATGGTTTTGCATTGGGAGGATATTTATTTAAAAAGATAGGAAATTTTCATTATAAGCGAAAAATAGTTTTATAAATTTGATCGCTACGAGCTTGAGTTCATGAATTCGTGTCTCTGCTGGACTTTCTTGCATTGGATGAATGTATGGATATAGTTTAAGATTATGCCTAGATGTCGAATTAATTTGATGAAATTTGGTTTATTTTTCTTTTATTTTCTTGACTGTATTTATGTGATGATTCTCATTTTGGGAGGCGTGTGCACTGCTCTATGTCAAAATCGTAGCATATCAATGAAATTTAGTTTTCTGCATTGGAAACCGCTTATTGCCGAGCTGGTTTTTCTCGCAAATTGTGGCGGTTTTAATTTTTGGCTGTGACAGAACGTTTCGGGGCTAACTATTTTGACACTCTTTCTTGTGGGGTTCTTTCTCGGCTAATTTTGAAAAATCTATTTTTGTGTGCATTTTATTTTCGAAATTGACTGATCTTACCACTTCTTTCTTGACTCCATTTTGATTTGATTACCTTTATTTATGTTATAGTAAATATATGAGCAATTTCCTTTTTTAAAGCTCATTGAAACTTTGGTCATAAAATTGGACGCTTATTCTTTCTTTTCTTTCTTTTTTTTTCCCCCCTTTTTCCCCTTTTTTTTGGCTTATAATAACTAGGGAAATGGCTTAAAATACAAAAATTACAAAAAACTCCTAGAGATAGCATAGCTCATCTCGGTAGTCAGTGAAATTATATATTATCATGTAGAGGTGGCAGAGTATGATAATGAGAAATTGCCCATTTAGCCAACCTATTCCTACAAAAACAATCATGTTGTATACAATTTGATAGATACATAGAACTAAGAACATTTATATCATTATGGCAAGTTGTCATCCCCAGAAAATTCACCGTTGTTGCGACCAAGGAAAACTACATCAAAATCCATAGACATAGCCTGGTCAGAATCACTACCCGAGTCTCCATAGGGGAAGTTGATGACTGCATCAGGGGGAGCTCAAAACCCAGACGATCTGCAGTAACTTTCTGCCCGACCATCAGTGCCTTCAAGGCTTTGAGGATTGCATGTGAGTGAAATGTTGCTTTCCGTGCCCCTCCTGTCGCTAGCCAGTTCCAGCTCCTCCAAGTCCATGTGCAGAAGGAGTTACCCCGAAACATTCAACAAAATATTGGCACTGTTGATGCCTTGGGCCACATCAAAGACATTGTGTCAACCCACAAATTGTTGAGGGTCAAGCATGAGACCATGCACATGAGTTCGGATTTCCTCCTCTTTGATCCAGTCCAATTCTTTGGCTACCAATCACACTCTAGACAACCAATTATGCATAGCAGGGTTACAAATCCTGTCTTCCATCCATCCTTCAAAGGAAGCTTTCATCAATCCCCCACGAAATGGAGAGCTTTGGCTAGATCGACAAGACCTGCAACGAGCTCCCAAAGGCCTTATAGAGAGCCCCCCTCGACAACCGCTTTTATCTATGAACTCCAACTAAAATCAATACAGAAGCTTGCACTTTACCAAGAAATTGAGGTGCTAATTGCCAAAAAAACCCAATAGAAATAGCGGAGAATGGAGTAATTACCACTCCAAGCCAAGCGAAATGCATAATTTCACACCGCTTCAACATCCAATCCGCACGTGTGAGGGACAACAAACCCGAGCAGGGAGCTCGAAGGATCATGAAAGTGTGGATTAATGATTTATGTCATTAATTAGGGCTCTTTAGAAAGACATTGGGAATTTCTGATCTGTAAACTCTTAAACTTTGAAATTATCCACAGAAACACAAATAAACGATGTTGTTCTACTTTCTATTAGAAAATGACAGAGATAGCTAATGAATGAATTAAGCTTATGCTTAGAATCCACAATTGTAGGAAAAGGAAAGAATTTGAGCTCATAAACACCAACAATTTTATTCTGGAAACCTCCAGAGGAGGAAAAACCAGTCGGGAAGGGCAATTGCTCTTTCTTCCCACTTTTATTGGCCAATTCAAAATAACAAGTACAATAGTTACAATAAGTATGAAAGAGAAGTAAATCTCTCACACTTCCTCCCAAATACTTGCTTGATCTATCTCAACACTTCTTTCTTCTACAAAACACAATTCCAGCACTAAGAACTTCTTACTCACTTGCTTTCATGCTTCGATGATCCTATTCTTTTCTACAAACATGTATTTATAGCCTCTCTCATGTCCTCCCGTGCACTGCAGAATGGGAAAGGTCGTGGAGGAGAAGAGATACAAACAACCATCCCAATTTTGGGTTGTTCATTTCATATTTTCATTTTCTGTTTGAAAGAGCCAGAACCGCCGCCCAATGCAGACCGGCGGTCCCAGGACCGCCACCCCCGGTTGGGCGGCAGTTCTGTAACCGCCGCTTTACACATAGCGGCAGTCATGTTACTAAAAAGATAGAACCTCCGTGTATCATTTTTCCTTCTTCATGCTGACTGTTTTGATGAAGTAGATTCATTTTGGATCCCTATGGATCACACCTCCCCTACTTAGGAGGCTTTTGGTCCCACAAAAGCTTAGTGGGGGAGTAGATGAGGAAATAATTCCCTCACTTGCTCCTTTGAGTACGACCGGGCCTGCCTTGGTGTCTTTCCTTTCAGTCCAATCTGCCAAGACTCCTGCAGACCTCTCCTTGTCTCTCTGACCTTCTTCTGCAACACTACATCCTCCTCCAATTCGCCTCGTGAGTCCAAGACGCAATCCTCAATGGAAGGTAGTAACTGTAGTCCTTCATCTTCATCTAGCATGGATGGCTCATATTGGTGCAAGTACTCACAGTTTACTACATAGTACATCCTCATAAATGGTGGTAAGTCAAGTCAAAAAGCATTTTCTCCAACCTGCTCCAATATGGTGAAGGGCCCATATCGTAGTGGCTTGAGTTTTCGTGTTTGACCTTGTAATCTCTCCTTGTTCAAGTAAAGCCAAACTCTATCTCCAACATGTAGCTTATTTTCTCACCTATGTTGATCGTTCCTAGCTTTGAACTTGGCTTGAGATTTCTCTAGTTGTTCTTTGACTTTGAGATGGATTTTCTGGATTCTCTCAATGAATTTGTTTGCTCTAGTCACCTTTGTGTCTCGTGTCTCCTCCCCATCCTGCTGTCCAACTGCTATGTCCAATGGATTTGTAGGTAGATATCCCAAGCATGCTTCAAATGACGACTTCATAGTGGATGTGTGTACTGCCCAATTATAGGAATGATGAATGTAGGCTAAGGACTCATCCCAAGTCCTTGGATATTTGTTATTATACCCTCTTATCAGTTGTACCAAAATCATGTTTACCACCTCTGTCTATCCATCTATCTGTGGATGGAAAGTTGTGCTCCTCAGTAACCTGGCATCCATCTTGTCCCACAAAGTAGTCCAAAACTTCCCCAAGAATCTGGAATCCCTATCAGAAACAATAGACTTTGGCAAACCAATATGCACCCATACATTAGCAAAGAAAATATCTACTGCCTTATTTGCTTTTACTGTCTTTTTACATGCCATAAGAACAAACATCTTACTCAATCTATCAATAACAACATATAGATAGTCATGGCCATGTTTAGACATAGGTAATCCCTCCTACAAAATCCATAGAAATGTCCTCCCACGGACGAGTAGGTACTGGTAAGGGCATATACAAACCCTCCTTCCTAGTCTTAGGATTGCTAGTACAACAAAGTTTACATCCCCATATAAATTTTGATACTTCTTCTTGCATATTGGGCCAATACACGTACCTTTGCAAGTAGGCTAGGGTCTTACCAACACCAAAAATGTTCCGCTACTTTCGAGGTATGTGCTTCCCTCATCAATAGAATTCTCTCTTCTTTTGGGACACAAAGCTTCCCCCATCGGTAAAGCAATATGTCCTTGAGATAACAATCTTCAATCCCTGTCCTTTCAGCCCCTTGGGGCTGCAACTACTAAAATGTCACCCCCAAAGTCTTTGTCGTGGGCATATGCCTCTCCGTAAGCTTCCTTCGTGAAGAGCTTGATTAGAGAGATAGTGGTCAAATAGGAAAACTTCTCCTGTGTGGGTGGCCTACACAACATGTCTGCCACCAAGTTTGTACTACCTTCTTGTATTTGATCACCAGATGGAACTGCTGAAGGAACCCCATCCATTTATAGTGCCTTGCCTGCTGCAATTTAGACTGTGCTTGCAAATACTAGAGAGGTTTGTGGTCAGTGTCCACAATAGTTTCTTTACCCAACAAATAATGCTTCCATTTTTTAATTGCTTGAACTAGTGCATACATTTCCTTATCATATACTGAATATCCTTTAACTGCTGAAGTGAAAGTTTTAGAATCATAACATAAGGGTTTACCTCCTTGAAGCAATACTGTGCCCATGGTGTAATCACTAGCATCTGTCTCTACTTCAAAAGGTTGCTGCAAATTAGGAAGAACAAGTACTGGAGCATGACTAATCTTTTATTTCAATAACTCAAAAGATTTGTCTTGTTCCTTGCCCCAGTCAAAACCCTTACTCTTTGTGGCCACTGTGTGTAGAGGTGCTACAATCATGGAGAAACCTGGAATGAACTTTCACATGTACTGTAAGTTGCTCCCACAAAACTCCTAGTCTGTTTGGCTCCTGTAGGTGTTGGCTAGTTGGTGATGGCTTCCATCTTTTTTGGATCCACTCGTAGCTCTCCTCCTTCAACCACGTGCCCAAGATAGATAAGTGATTGTTTGGCAAACTCACATTTCTTCGTATTACAAAGCAGTTGTTTCTCCCTGAGAACTTGCAAGACTTATTGTAAATGGGTTAGATGCTCTTCCCATGTGGTACTAAAAATCATAATATCACCTAAATATACAATGACACATGAATCTATGAAATCCCACAATACATCATTCATCAATCTCATAAATGTAGCGGGTGCATTGCATAACCCAAAAGGAAGTACTAACCATTCATACAAACCCTTTTGTTTTAAGGCGGTCTTCCATACATCCTCCTCCTTCATTCAAACTTGGTGATAACTAGACTTGAGATCCAACTTCGTGAATAATTTGGCATGCCAAAGCCAGTCCAAGAGATCATCTATGCGGGGAAGTGGATATTTGTTCTTTATGGTGATAAGTGCATTATTCGATGCACATCCTCCAAGAACCATCCTTCTTTGGCACCATCACAATAGGTGAACCACATGGTGAGGTGCTCGGATGTATCACTCCTTGCTCTAGTAGTTCCTAGAGCTGTTTCTTTACTTCAGTACTCTCAAGCAAGGATTGCCTATATAACCTGATGTTTGGTAGAGGGGACTCTGAAATAGCTGAATCTCATGCTCTACTTCCCGTCTTGGTGGTAACCCATTGGGAGCCTAAAAAACTTTCTGAAAGGACTGAATAATACTATCCAAATCATGCTTTCCCTGGTTAGAAATCTCTGAAACTTCTACCCCATCTTGTTTATCCTTTAACAAAAGTAAACAAAACTAATTATGATTTTCCTGAATAAGTCATTTTGTTTGGTTAACACTCACCATAGTAACCCATGTCTTACGCTAGTGTGCTCAGATGTTGTATTTGATCCCATCCTTGACCCATCGGTACCTATTTTCCCTTCTCATAAATATAGCATCCCTGATATACAAGTAAGGACTCCCGAATACAACATCAAAAGCATCAAGTGGAATAACGTCAACTTCCAAAACATCAATATACTGGGAATTTATCCCAAACTTGACCTTACATGTTCTTGTTACCTAAATTTCAACACCCTTCTTCACCCAACCCAAAGGATAAGGGTGTGGATGCTCGTAAGTCTCAAGACCAAGATTCTTTACAACTGCTTCAGAAATCAAGTTAGACAGAGAACCAGTATCAACCAAAGCATTTACCTTAGTTCTTTTGATCTGGAATAGTCTACTTATCTCCTCTTCCTGGCTTTCCATGTTGGTGGCCGTGTATCCAAGCCTTTAGTCTACATCAAAGTCATCTTCGATCTCCACCTCCCCTTTTGTTTTTACATATGTCATGGACTTCTTCGAGTCCTTGGTTCAGTTCTTCGGATGCAACTTTGGATGTAACTTCCAACATGTAGCATCAGTATGACTATTAATATCACAGTTCTTGCAAAAATTCTTGGAATCTTTACAAGTATTTAAAGTAGTGGTAGCTTGTTTACCTTTCCCTTTCCAATTACCCTTGTGACTTGTTTGCCCATAATCTTTTTTCTGCTGATTTGTCGACTGCTTTTCTCTCGGCTCTGCTTCCCCTAGCTTCTTTTCATCATCTATGTAGTATGCTTGCACACACGCCTCATTGAGACCTGTGCACTTGGTGGAGATGACTTTTCTTCGAAGGTGAGTGTGAAGTCCTCCCAAGTACTTAATCAGAATATCCTCATCCTCTAAGTCCATGTTTAGCAACATGGTCTGCCTCTGAAACTCCGTAGTATAGTCCTGCACACTTTGACCATTGCTTTGTCTAAAATACTACCATTTAATCATTTGGTCAGTCTTGTGGCCAATAGGATAGAAGTTAGCTCTAAGTAATTCTTTAAATTCTTGCCAAGATTTCACAATAGGACGCTTCTTCTTTTCACAAGTGGTTAGATGGGTTTCCCACCAAACTAGAGTGTGTCCCTCCATTTTGAGACGTGCAAAGGTGATCCTTTGTGCCTCAGTGACACTATGGACGCTAAAGTAGACTTCTAATTTTTTTAACCATTTATCAAGCAACTCCACATCTACTTGTCCTTCAAAGATTTTAATATCAACTTTCGTCTCAAATTTAAAAGGAGTATGATCAAAGTTTACCTTTTCTCTTGTGTTTGAAGTCTCTTCTTCATGCTCTTCCCCATAAATTTCCTCTTTGTGGCTCCTTCCTATGCCAAACTTTTCAGCTAAGCCCCAAACCACTGAGTCCATGTAGTCTTGTTTGACAGAAACTATCTTCTGTAAATCAACAAGCTCTTCTTGCCTTCTAAACATCCTATCCATCATGGTCTCCAACATCTCGATTCTACGGACCAAGTTCTCTTCCTCCATTTGTCCCTGAATTCTTTGTTTCCACTTCTTTGAATAAATTTCTAGATCGCAAGGTAAAACCTCTTTTCCTTTAGATCTCATCACTGTCATACGAATCCAAGAACGAATACCACAGTCCTGGATAATTGTTAGCTCTGATGCCAAAATGATCTGTAAACTCTTCAACTTTCGAATTATCCAAAGAAACACAAATAAACGTTGATGTTCTACTTTATATTAGAAAATGACAGAGATAGCTAGTGAATGAATTATGCTTATGCTTAGAATCCACAATTGTAGGAAAAGGAAATAATTTGAGCTCATAAACACCCAGAATTTTATCCTAGAAACCTCTAGAGGAGGAATAACCAGTCCGGAAGGGAAATTTCTCTTTCTTCCCACTTTTATTGGCCAATTCAAAATAACGAGTACATAAGTTACAATAAGTATGAAAGAGAAGTAGATAATATCTCACACTTCCTCCCAAATACTTTCTTACTTTGTCTTAACACTCCTTTCTTATACAAAACACAATTTCAGCACTAATAACTTCTTGCTCACTTACTTTCATGCTTCGATGATCCTATTCTCTTCTACAAACATGTATTTATAGCCTCTCCCATGTCCTCCCATGCACTAGAGAATGGGAAAGGTCATGGAGGAGAAGAGATACGAACATCCGTCCAAATTCTGGGTTGTTCGTTTCATATTTTTGTTTTCTATCTGAAAGAGCCAGGACCACCACCCAATGTAGACTGGCAATCCTAGGATCGCCACCCTAGTTGGGTAATGGTTCTGTAACTACCACTCTGCACAGAGTGGCGATCATGTTACTAAAAATACAGAACCTCTGTGTATCATTTTCCTTCTTCGTGCTGACTGTTTTGATGAATTAGATTCATTTTGGACCCCTATGGATCAATTTCTCCCAGCACACCTTTAAATGAGAGCCCTCCTTTGTAATTATTCCAACCCCAAAATTGGCTAGGAGATGAGCAGGAATATTCCCAGCCCAAAGAATATGAGAGAAACGGATTTCATCATACTGACTTAACCAAAATAATGATTCTTGAATAATCTGGTTCAACTTCCAAGCCCCAACTGAATGGGAATCAAGAGCCTCAATGAGAACTTGAGAATCACCTTCAATCTAGATTTTTCTCCAGCGATGCTCAACAATTTCTCTAAGCCCAAAGAGAAGGGCTAAGCCTTCCGTAACATTGTTGGTTACTCGATCGCAGTCAAAGGCTATCATGAACACCAGTTGACCTCGCGGGTCTTGAATTAAACAATCACTGCCAGCAGAGCCAGGGTTTCCTTTCTAGGCCCCATCAAAATTTATTTATACCCATTCTTCATTCGGCGATAGCCAACTCACAAAAGAGTTTAATCCTTCCCATGTCCCATTAATAGGGAATTGGACACTTATTCTTTATTTGGTTAATTTTATAGGTATATTTATGGAAAAACAAGGGCAAATGCAAATATAGTGGATTTTTCCTAATCAAGATCTGAAGGTGTAACTGAAAGTGAAAATGAACGGGATAGATCCAAGAATCTACATACAAACTTTGAAATTTGCATGTTTCAGGAGGGAATGAGTATAAAATCATTCATTTTCATGCCATTTGATTGTGTTTCCTCTCTTCATTTAATATTAGAATTTGTGTTGAAAAATACATAGTTAATTGTTAGAGAGCAGAGAGACCGGGTTACATTTTTCCAAATGGCATCAGCTATCTTTAAACAACTGTGTAAGAGATATTTGATAAGGAATAAAGGAAAACTCTTAAATAGTTGTTTCCAGTTCTCTTAACTCATCTAATAGGATGTGAAAAACATTGGATCAATATTATTCATTTTTATGTTGTCGTGCTTTCAACTTTCATTTTCAAAATCAACCACTTCTTCAATAAGCATATCAATAGCACCTGTCAATATACTCCTCTTATTGCATAGTCAGTATGTGTGCTTTATCTCTTAAGTTTTCTAGCATGGTTGTGCCATGTTTTCCATTTGAGGTTTCATTGGTATCCATTTAAATATCAATGTGTTCTTTCCTGGTATCTATTTAGTTATTTACATTGTGCATTATAATTCTACAAGGGATTTTGATAAATGAATAAAGTTTTTCTGAACTCAACATTTGTTTCATTTATCTTTACTACATTTGTTTTGTTTATCTTTGTATAATTTTTCTATATTTTTTAAAAACAATTCTTTTAAATTAGTTTAAGTCCCACAGTACATTACCTAGTTTCGCGCGACTTAGATGTAAAGGGTTGGAAACCATGGATTTCTTTGAAAATTTTCTTTACAAATTTGGATAGGGTCTACCAATTTTTTCCTTTAATATATGTTGCATATGTGTAGGTGTCACATCATTCATTGGTGCTGAATTTGTGAAAGCACCAACCAAACGTAGGGCAATCGTTATTCTCCTAGCAACAAATCTCTCGAAGCAACTCAAGTTTAGCTTCAGTAAACCAATTTTTCTTTTGTTATGTCTAAGACACATATTATATTTTGTTTTCCTTTATCAATAGAATTTGCAATATATGTGATTGTTGTTCCTTGAAGAAATCCGTTGGAGAACTCCAACAACCTGATTGGACCAAAAGTGTCAAATGGAAGAGTGTTGGAAATAAACAAAGCCTTATTAAAAATTTAATCTTAACCCCATACCATTAACTTTAAAGCATAAATCCTAAAACCTAAACCTTAAAACACCAAGTCATGGACCCAATTATATAAATAGTACACCCCAATGATTTTTCTTAGATTTGAATCTACCAATCCACCACCTTACATTTTTTTGGGCAAAGAATTTATTCTTCCTCGACTCTCTTATTAAAGAATATTTTGCCACAATTTTAAATGATCTTTAAGTGTCTTGAGCTTCCAATTAACAAGGCCAAACTTTGGAAAATATTGTCGAAGGTGATGTTTTGTAATTAGAGGGGAGGAAAATTACATAGGAATTTTTTTTAAGCAAATGAGGTTTGTAAGAGTTTTTACTTGTAAAACGAGTCCGCTATCTCGAAATTAGTTTCAATGTGAGAGAAAACATGATTATAGAACATCTATATAAGTGTATTCAATAATATAAAAAGAAGTGGATATTTATATAAACATTTTAATTTCATATTAAATTTATAGTTTAATAATTATTTTTAATAAATAGAATCATAAAAATATTTATTTGAAAAGAAACACATCAAAACAAGAGCCACGTAGCAGGTATGAATTGTTTTGTAGTTATGTTATTTTGTACAAGTGCGAAAATAAGAATGGTATTGTCAATTATGTGGGTGTCAGTGATAGCTTTTATTAATATATAGATAAGATGTTGCACATCATGGAGGCATCAACCAATTGCTTCCGAATGTGTTGTTGGACCTAGAGTAATTACTTATAATTGATTGTAAGTTGTTGTGAATAATATACACTGTTAATTGAGTTTGTATTGATAATTGAGTTTAAGTTGACACAATTCACATGAAATATAGTTGTGTGTGAACAATCTTTGTTTAAAAATATTTAAAGCTACCGAATCAAATTACATTCAATGAAGGGTGACTTGTTTCACTTGGCGATTTAAAGTTGCCATAAATAAATGAGATTTCATATAACCAAAAGGCACTAAGGTTTAGATATTTTTATTACTTTTGTTTTGAGATTTTCTTTTGGACTTTAAGGAATAGTGTTTAGGATTATATATTAAGGTTTTGGTTTTGGGGTTGATGAATTAGAGTTGAAGTTTTAAAGTGTTTGTAATAGATTTTTTAGTATCACTATTAAGTGTTTGTGCAATGGAGTTTCAGGCTCAAACATTAGAGTTTTTGGTTTATAGTTTTTGGTGTCATACACTAATCTTGGTAAATGATGGCATGTATCTTTTTTATAATTAGATTATGCACTAATCTTGATAAATGATGTCATACACTAATCTAGGTAAATGATGTCATGTATCTTTTTTATAATCTTTGTAAATGATGTAATAAGATTTATTATAAAAGAATATGTGACCTTTGTGATATGGGCCATGTACCAAGGGGCGTAAAAGGGCATGTGGACATGGGTTTTCGGGTTAGGCTAAATTAAGGTTTATGCGTAGGGGTAAGATAGCACAATATGTATAAAAACCCATATTTTACTTAATTATCATGTGCCTATATTAACATGTCATGAGATAGAGAAATTAGGTGATAAAGATGGAAAACATATGATATTTTTTGTACTCGATATCCTAATGAATATGATGATGGAAATCTATTTTCTGGCCCTTTGTTATTTATCATGATGGATGTGACAGGTGATTCGACTAATTGTATTGTTTTCTTTTCCTTTCTTGCATTCGTAATATACTTTGATGTTTATTTGCTATCTTCAGGTCATGAGTAGTGCATTGCTTATAGTCACCATGATCACATTGGTTAAGGTCACCAATAACACATTCCACATCTTGGGTGAGCAACTTGTAAAGGTTGATATACTAGAAAAAGAATCGTAATTAAGTGGTGGATATAGTCTTTATGTGCACAAGAATTACCAATAATTATTCAATTTTTTATCTACTAAAAAATATTATAGGAATTTAACGATAAAAGGTATTTAGGCTTCATTGATCATTTTTAATTATTATAAGAAGGTCATATAAAGTATTGCTCTCATAACCATACCATTTACCTATACTAGTACCACATAGCATAAAACTTATAATCCATATAAACCCCCCTTGATCTAAAGGGGACAAATAGTTATTTGAAGTAGTAACTTTGAAGCTATTCAGAAAAACCATTGTAGTATGTTTACTAGCCACTTGAACTTATGGCACTAATCAACATGTGTTGATATGTGTATTTCAATTGTAGTGTGACCATATTTTCCTTGTGCCTACTACAAACCTTTTAGCCCCTAACACTACTTGACACAAAGATGATGAATGTTCCTCATTCATTATCCTTCATATCCCCATACTATAGTACTATCATTATCATGGGAATGCACAACCATATTGATTTTTGTCTCAATCTTTGTCTTTCACCTGAAGTATGGCAAATCTTTCCCGATGCCCAACAATATTTTAATTATCACTTTACAAACAATATGAGTTATTACAACCCTTGTTATTAATGTATAGTCATTAATACCCAAAATATTGATCAAAACACCATTCCCTCCTATTAATCGAGTGGTAAAGAGTCTACTACAGCATTGGTATCCACTGAAGTTAGAGGGAAATTCGCTACTAATCAATAAGACTATGAATAGCTTATAAATTCTAGAATTTTAAATCTCACTGGAGAATTTGATATCTTTTATTAATATATAATGGTGCATTATATCAAATTACATTTTAGAAGATATAGATGACAACTCTTAAATTTAATGTTTCATTAATTTGAAGATAATCAACATTAAGGAAATCAGGCCTATCGGCATGTTAAGTCATCACCAAAGGTGATAATGCTAGTATATCAATTCTTATAAATAATGGGTTAAACCACCTTGATAATGATGAACAAATTATCTTTAATCACTTCTTGGGATGAAATTTTTCGTGTAATAGATAACGAAAACTGATTTACATGAAAGCTATGGAAGACATAAGAAATTCATCTCAAGAGAAAAACAAATAAATAAGATTCACAGATAGACATTGCGAAATTTAAACCCTGGTCTTGAGCATATTGTAAACATAAGTCCTGATGATGAATTCAGATGGATGAAGAAAATAACATCTGAAAAAAAATATATATGTTTCATATATCACAATTGCACCGAGAGAAGGGATTATTGCTTGGAATGGTATGTAATATAATGTGTGAGAAGTAATATTATTATTGATTATTGATGGGATTATGCTTCATCTTAATCTCTGGTTCTGGCCTGCAAATGAGCATTGTAAATTTCATGGCCATTGTACCTGTGATCCTAGCACTTACTATTATCACATTGAAATTTAGCACCCTAGGATATTTCTTTATTAATAGAACAAATCCTACACTACAATGCTAACATTGGACCATATCTCAAAAAATGTGTGGTACTTGAAGCACACCCTGAGAATGGCCCTATTGAATCAAGGTCGAGATAGAACGACCTCTACTTCAGGTCAATAGATCACTAAATCATATCTCTAGAGATTATTCAATATAGAAATTCACCTATAAATAAAGAGCCTATTAGTAGGTGCTATGCCACTTTGTGATTCCTATACAGACATGGTGGATATGAGGAGTTGTGAAGTTTGTGATTCCTATAGTATGTTTGCTTAAATCCCGCCCAAGAACACTTTCAAAACACTGTTTTGTGCGTGAAGGAAAGAACATTTTATTTTGTTTTAGTGGCAACTAAAATAAATAGTACTAGACATAAAATTGAAAAGCTTGTAATTTTGATCGGTAACTTGGATTTGAGTGCCATTTTTGTAAAAGTGCTTGTTTTTTCGTTGTTTTTTCCATTGGAACTATTTATTTTGAGAAACACACTATAATTATAAAGTGCCATATTGTAACTCCTGCACTCATTATAAAAGTGATCTAAATCTGGCTAAAGCTCTTGTTGCATTGCTCTAAGTGCTCTTGTTCTTGCAGTTTATATTGGTTGATTTTTTGAGAATGGTGGTCTTTATCTACTTCTACATTAGATCATGTTGAGCTCATTAACAACACATAATTACCACACATGGAAACCAAGAATGGAAAAATAATTAAGCGGAAAGGATTATGGGCTTTAACTTCTTCAGAACAACTAGTGTTCACTAGAGAATATGAGAAATTTCAGTACTAGTGCAAATTTGATGAGTGTATGGGTTTGATAGGAACTTATGTAAGTGAATTTTTGTTTCATTTAGAAAAATGTGACTATCATTTCAAAATATGGGAGAAATTGGAAGTTGTATTTATTTAGGTAAGATGGATCATATGAGAGCCATGCAACTAGAAATTGAGATCACGTCTCTTAAACCTAAAGATTTTCCAACAAGGGTTACAGACTGGAGTCTCACCAAGTTCAAAAGCAATTGTTGACACAATTGAAGGGGAGTGGAAGGGATAATAAATATGAAGAGTGTGTTTACTTGACTCTATCTAAGTTGATGAGGACCATTCCAAATTCTTTGCTTCTACCTTTTTCCTCTAATATGGATGCCTTAGGTGACACATTCCAAATGCCTAACTTTAGAAACATTTTATAAAAGACTTACTCGGGAAGAATCCAAATTTTCTAACCTTGAGTCTTCCACCTGTGAGGATTTATGCATTAGTTGCATTCAATAATCCTAAAGGAAAGGGAAAACCAAAAATTGTCAAAACCAAATCCAGGGGTTTATCCATCTCAAAGGACTAGCTTGGCGAATTAAACCCAAAGAAATTGGAAGTCAAAACCCAAGGAGTCTTCTAAATCCAAGGAATAAGTCTATCCTTTCTTTCTCTTTTTGTGGGGTATTGAGTCATGAAGAACATAGGTGTTATAATAGAATCCAATCCTTATAGGATGCAATCAACAAATTCAAAATCTCCATCTTCACTACACCTCCTTCTAGACGTCAAGCATGGAAAATTACATTTTTGTTGTTGGGAGATCTCAATCACCACTTGCAGATTTAATTGGGTTATAGATTTGGTGCTTCTCATCACATGAATTCTTCTAAGGAGTCTTTTGTTTCTCTAGGTTTGAGTTCTACTTCCAAAATTGAGGTTGGAGATTTTATTCCTATTCATTTTTGTATAAAGGAAAAGGTGATATACACCTTGATGATGGATAATATCTAAGATGCACTTTATGTTGCTAACATCACCACAAATTTTATTTTTGTATATGCAAATTTTTCATTATGGTCAAGGAAAAATAGTGAATTTTACACCACATGTGGTAGAAGTATCAAACTATTTTGGAGTCTCATTCACTTGTTTCTCAGAGTATTGCTATGATTATTATTGTAGATGATATAACACTTTGATGGTTTTGATGACAATTTAAACTATAGGGACATGGGATTGGTTTCTCATGCCGTAGATTCAGCTAGAGTAAGCTTTGACATGAGAGATTTGGACATCTCAATTACAATATATTTGAAGGAGTTGAGTACTCATGATATGGTAGATGGTCATTCCTAGAGTTTAGTTTTCTTGAGGGAGTTTGTCCCTGACTGTGCAATTAGGGAAACAACACCAAGATCCTTTTTACTAATTCACTTTTCTGGAAGAGAGGTTCTTCACCACTTGAGCTTGTGCATAGTGACTTGATGGTTTTTCCTACCCCCTCTTTCAATGGATTTAAGTATGCAATACATTTATTGATAATTTCTTGAGGCGTACTTGGATTTATTTTCTCAAAGTAAAAAAGTGAATGTTTTTAACACTTCAAAGTATTCAAGGCTTTGGTGAGAGAAATAATCTTCTAGTTGCATAAAGAAGATCTTCACTACTAATAATGGAATGCAGTACTTCAGCAATGAGTTCTCTAAATTTTTGGATACTCAAAGCATTATTCACCTAAAATTTTGTTCCTCATACTCAAGCAATAGAATGGCTTAACAAAAGCAAAAGAATACAAACTTTGAAGGAAATGGCTAACTATATGATGTATTCTAGATATTTACTTCCTATCTACTTCGTAGAAAGTCCTTAATTATGCTAACTACATTCAGAATCGCACACCTGCACATAGAGCACTTGAGCATTTGACTCCAAGAGGAAGATTGGTACAAAACTAAGCCAAATGTATAAGTCATTTTTTCAATTATTTGGGAACCATGCTTGGGCCTTTGTTCCAAAGAAGAAAAGGAAAGCCTTGGATAAGAAGAGTAAACCCTTTATCTTTGTATGGTATTGCCCCTGAGGACATCTAGAGCTTATCGAATTTAAGATCTTGGATACTCATGAGGTTAGGCCTTTTTCAAACAAAATGTTCAATTTGATAGTGATTCACTCCTCATGATTCTTCATCTTGTTCCATGCCTACTTCATAATCTCATCTTAGAGGCTGAATCCATTCTTTAAGGAGATTGATGAGGAGGTTATAGATGTCCTTGTGGATCCTATTCCCACTAATGTTGTCATTATGCCTAAGTGGGCTCATACTACAGTTTTTGAGGCATCACCTTTCATACATGATCTTCCACCCACTAGGAATTATCACACACATTCTACAAGTTCTGGACTTTTGTGTCAGGAAGTTTTGAGGATCCATAGTATTTTTTAAAGGCTCATGGGATACAGGAGTGGGATGATGCAATGGCAGCTAGGTATTCTTCTTTGATGAAAAATCATACTTGGGATTTGGTCTCTCTTCCTAAAGAAAGAAATATGGTTAGGTGTAAGTGGGTATACCAAACCAAATACACAGCTGATGGGTCCATTGACAAGTATAAGCCCATCTTGTTGCAAAGGGTTTTTACAAATTGAAGGTATTGATTACTCTGAGACTTTTATACCCTGTTTCCAAGATGGATTTTGTACGCCTTCTACTTGCTAGTGCTACATCATAGGGGTGGCCCGTATACCAGATGGATGTGAACGCCCGTAAAACAAGCCTTTTTACATGGATATTTATAAGAGGAAATATACATAGAGAAACCGACTGTAACACCCGTTAAAACAACTCACTTGAGACCCAAGAAACAACCTAGGATTAGTTAGGAAAAGTTATGGAATAATTTAATTCTTTGTATAAAGGAGTCTACAACCGGGTTAATTTAAGACAACAGTTGTCACTAACAGGTTCTGAAACAATTCTAATCTACTAGAATATACTTTTATTTTATTAATAATTATAAGAAGTCATGAGGTTCAAAATTTAGGGTTAGAAGTTTAAAATAGGTTCAGAGGGTAATTCTACACCACACCCACTCTCTAACAAGCTTAAAGTTTCAACTTGATTTTTCTCACACTTAACGCATTAAAACATTTTCCTAAATTCATTCACATTGGATAGGAAATTTCCTCACCTTTCAAGTGATATAAATAAGTCCTCATAACTCCTCATATTTCTCAAGTTATGGGCCGGCAGGCCTTGGGATGAAATTTTTTCCCAAGAGCGGGCCTGCGGGCCCAAGGGTGAAAATTTTCCCAAAGGGTGGGTTGGCAGGCCACAGGGAGACTTTTAGAAAAAATTTCCTGTGCAGGGGGAAAAAATCACATTTGCGCCCGTGCTCCCACGGGTCCGCCAGTCCACAAGGGACATGTGACACTTCACAAGTCCAGAGCGGGGAGAACGGGGGGTGGCAAGAGACATTTTGCAAATTCTCCCGCGTGGGGTGAAAGCCATCTTTACGTCCGCACTCCCGCGAGTCTGCAAGTGACATGTGGTGTCTCCTAAGCCAACATGGGGAAGGTGAGGGCGGCGGGGAGAAAATTGACTTAATGCCCCGAAGGGCTAAGAGGGTAAACTTGACCCGCGCCTCCGCCGGCACCTTGTGATGCCACGTGGCAGCCCCTGATTGGCTGCGTGCTGGCGGAACAACAGGAAAAACTTGGAAAATTTTCTAAAAATTTTCCGAAGACACGAAAGACAAAAAGGGATCCGATCCTCTACTGATGCCTCGTGATAAAAACACGTGGCATCAGCTTGATTGGTTGCGGGCCGCAGCGGGGAAAACTTAGAAATTTTTTCCAATTTTTTCTGAAATGCGCTAAGTTTAAAACCTTAGGGATCCGCCCCTCCACTGACACCTCATGGTGCCACGTGGCAGCCTATAATTGGTTGTGGGCTTGCGGAGTAGTGGGGAAAATTTGAAAATTATTCCTAAGCTCTGAGGGAAAATTTGGGCCGCAGGCCCACCAAGGAATTTTTTCCCAAAATTTGATGCCAAGGAAGAAAAACTTCAGAGGGCCATAACTTTTGATAAGGAGCTCGGTTTTAGGGCAAACGAGGACTTTCTAGAAATCTCTCGACATCCTCTTTGCACAGAAATCATTAATTTTAGATTTTGATAAAGTTTAAGAGGTAAATTTTAAGAAAATGGCCTGCAGGATTTTACAGTGCGATGCTGGTAAATTTTAACTTGTTATATTTGTTCAATTTGATTTTCTTCCTCTTTTCAACATGTCAAATAAACATGGAGGATTGTTCCTAAATAGATTTAAGAAGGATTCAAGATACAATTTGTCTAAATGATTTACAATTTGAACATTTCTGTTTCTTGATAGAAAACGACTGCAAAATGGTTTGAGCCTGATTTTGCTAAGTTTTGAGATATTTTCTTAAGTGTTTTTTTTGTCTATTTAAACTTTTTAGGGCCTACTACTTCAATTCAATCATTTAATTTGTTATTTTATTATTGCAGGTTCGAACTGTGTATTTTTGGTTTAGATAATTGTCAGTTTGAAATTACAAATAACATGGATCAAACTTTGATGGGTCTATTTGTCATTTTTTCTTCCAAGTATTTAGAATACGTTCCAATTCCAATCTAACACATTTTAGTTGATTCAAAATAAACCATTCAAGACCAAAATGCAATACTGATTTCCAATTTTTCACATTTCAAAGAGACAAAATACTATATTTTTCTCACACGCATTTCTTCCTTTCAAGAGAGACTTCAATACATTGATATGATCAGATTCAATACAACAATGTAGTTTGAGAAAAGCATTACATTCATTTATTGATTCCAAAGGACAACTTACAACTTCCTTCTTTCATTTCTTCCAAAATCATTTATTGTATACAGGGTAAACAATACATTTTCTTTTCACGTGTTCCACTATTACCAATTTTCAAACAGAGATTTCATAGAGTATGCAAAAACACAAATTTCCAATGGAATAACATCATATGGTCAAGACAAACCATTTTCATTCATTCAAATGAACTTTTACAACTTCCTTTCCATTTGATTACAAAATACAGTATACTAAACACGTATCATTCTTTCACATTCTGTCCAAAACAAAATACAAAGTATAACTCTTTTACATTTCTAATTTCACTTGTAAAATTGTACAACATCTTTCCATTACAACATTTCACAAGATCATCCACTTCAAGTGGGAAGGTTACAATGAGATTTCATTTCACAAGGGACTGTCAAACTGTCTTTTCTCAGCTCCAAAACAACAACATGCATTCTTCTCATTCTTCTAATTTGATCACAACAGGAGTAGGGGAAAGGCAACACTCTCCACCCAACCAAGACATCCAATGAAGAGGAGAAACCATCCTTCTTCATTGGCCCCCGAGCCCCAACCACAATGCAATAAAAGGTGTGATCCAACTCATGACAACAACATGCTTCCACAAACATACAAGCAACATTTTCACAATAAAACACAGTCCAAAATATAATGTAGTTTTACAACTACATTAACACATGACAAAAAATACTAAGGCTTCATCAAGCAAGCTAAATGAGCAAGAACTATGGGGGATGCTGCTTATGCCTCCCAAGGGGAAAAATGGGTATCACCACCTGATATATGAATATCATATTATATATATGTATGTATATCATATATATATATATATTATATATATATATATATATACATATATCAAAACCCTGTCATGCCCTTATGCCTCCCCCAAGTACCCCTTATTCCTCACATTTTCTTATATCTCCCCAACCTCTTATGACACCCCATAACAAGTAAAGAAATGCAAGTTATTTCTTTATAAGGTGGAACCCAAATTCCCAACTCCCTCCACCCTTATACCTCCCTAAAACCACTTGTGTCTCCCACAAAATAACCCCATAGTCTTCTCCTACACCATTCCTAGACCATCTACCCAACAACCAACAATATATACCAAAACATTCACACAAGAACATTTACATAAATAAAAGAAGAGCATTTCAAGAGTCAAGCTCTTACCTCTCCATGATGGAGTTGTTCCTAGTTCAAAACAACAAGCTCCTTCCAATGCAAACAATCCAAAAATCAATCCAATACAAGCATGCAACAATCTTCCAAAACTTCTCCAAGCAAGAGTTCCCAAAACAGCAAGAAAATTCACCCAAAATGAAGTCTCCCCAAAAGTGAAGCAACCCAAAACAAGACAAGAAATTTCGAATTTTATAGAAGAGGGAAGAGAAGAGGATGAGGTGGATCTATGTAGGATGCCACATCACACATCTCAACCCCAAACTCAAAGTCAACTTTTATTCTCCAATGCATAATAAATAAGTGGGTGAATAATATGATAGATTTTACTTACACACTCAAACAAGTACATACCCCATAAGGACTGAAATTAAGTTATGTAAAAAAAGTGCAATTACAACATTCAACTTGACTTATAAAAATGTATTAAAAAGGTCTAAATTTAACCCTCCAACCATAGGCAAGGTTGGTATGTAAATTTAAGAGGTATGAGACAAGTTTAACTTGTCCCACAAGCCTCCAAAATCAGCCTCCAAGGACAAATTCGAATTTCCAAGAAGGTGGAGTGTTTCACACTCAAAAGTTAACTTATACATCACTTACAAGGTCACTTACATATTACTTACACAATCTTACAACACTTTAAAATATGGCTAACAACTCTATTAATTACATTCTTATGACAACTTTTAATTAATTAACTAAACAATATAATTACTCACAATATTAACACCACATTAAATAAATAAAAAAGGGGTAAATGCACCACCAAATAAACACATGCAAAAATTAAACAAAAGGGACCAAAAATAAAAGAAATACATAAAATCCCTTGGTCACATTTAAAGGTGATCCCCCCATGGGAATCCCTAACACTAACAAACACACACAAACAAAACTAGTTGCAATGGTGACCTTGTTGAATTCATCTAGAATTCCAATGTGGTTGGTCTTCAATCCTCCAATGTTTGTTGTGATAGTTTAACCTGCAAAACACAAATACCTCTTTCGGCCTCGTGACCATATCAGAACGTCTAAAATAATATAAATATAATTAAAAATATAAAATCATCTAGATATATGAATCACAACAACATCAAAGCAATCTAACAATATCATTTATAGTTTTTATCAACAACTATATCATCATCTAATAATTTTTCATTTCTAGGCCTACTCACAATATCCAAATATCACAAGTCCAAACAACATCCATCATATAACCATGTCCAACAGTATAACATCATCAACATATAAAGTGTCTCTAATAATCATCATGCATAGTATAAAAATCAAAGTCAACAATAATCTATGATCAAATATCTAACATCATACTAAATCAAAACTATAATAATGTCAATAATATAGTCGATAGTGTCATGATCAGTATCAAAAGGTGTCAAAGGGAAGTGGGCACTACACTGACTGGATTTGTTCAAGATTCTTGTCTTGTTTGTAGGCTCCAAAGGTCTCTCTACGGTTTTAAACAAGCCCCTTGGGCGTAGTATGAGAAGATAGATTCTTTTCTTCTATCTACTGGTTTTGTTTGTTGCCACTCCGATCATACAGTGTATCTCCAGCATATTAGTGAGGATATTGTGATATTTGTCTTGTATGTTGATGATCTATTACTTATTGGTAACTCTTCTTCCCACATTCAGACAATTCAGAAGGCTCTTTCTACACTGTTTGACATGACAGATCTTGGGTTATTGCATTATTTCCTTAGATTGTAGATTTCTCACTCAGATTCAGGGATTCATTTGAGTCAGCAAAATTACACCCATGATCTTCTTCGAAACTTTAATATGGCTGATTGCAAGCCAAGTCCATCTCTTTTTTAGTCTGGGGTTAATCTTACTTCCATATGTAGCACACCACTTTGTGATCCTACATTGTATAGGCAGTTGGTTGGGAGTTTCATGTACTTGACCCATACTCGCTCTGATATTACATTTGTAGTAGGGCTTGTATCTCAGTTTGCAATTCTCCTCACAGTAGTCACTGGCAGGCTGCTAAAAGGATTTTGCGCTATTTGTAGGGCACTTCCCACTTTGGCCTACACTACACTAGGGGTTCTACTCAGTTGGTTGGGTATATAAAATTCAGATTAGGCAGGGTTCTATTAATGATAGACGTTCCACTTCTGGCTATCTTTTTTATCTTGGTTCTTCTCCAGTTGCTTGGGCGTGCAAAAAACTAACATGTTATTGCACTTTTATTTTCAGAGGTAGAGTACAAGGCAACAGTTACAACGAGTCAGCAGATTCTTTGGCTTCGACAGCTATTGAAAGAGTTTGGATTCCCACAGGATTCACTGATTGTACTTTGGTGTGACAACCAAAGTGCAATTCACATTTCTCGCAACACAATTGAGCACCAGCGGACCAAGCATATTGAGATACACATCCACTTCATTCGTCAGCACATTCAGGATGGAGTTCTTTGTTTATAGTACATTCTGACTCAGTAACATGTTGCAGACATCTTTACGAAGCCTTTGCATCACCTCGCTACCTTGAGTTGCGTGGAATGCCTGGGGTTTCGAAAGTTTTTCTTAGGGGGTGTTCGTGAGAACATCTTCCTTCTTCTTCTTCTTTATCTTTCCTTATAGCAGGATTCTTTCATTCTTTTGATTCGAGATTTCTTTATGGATATATTGTACATGAGTACCTCATCAGGCCTAGTTATCGGGACTCATACTGTGGACATGTCACTTCTATTTTTGCGCATAGTTTTACTTGAGGGGGGTGTTAGAGTAGGTATTTACCTTAGCTCATGTTTACCTAGGTACTTTATTTACCTTTATTGTATTTATTCTCACCCACTTATGTGTGTGAATATTTTTTTATTTATTTATTTAGATATTAGGGGGATATTATTTAGTTGTTAGGTATAGTTCTTTCATTGATTTATGGTATTGACTTGTTATTTTCTTGATCTATGGTATTGACTAAATCCTTGATGTCTAGTTCTCTCATAAATCTATGGTCTTGACTAGTTCTTTGATGACTAGTTATTTCCTTGATTTATGGCTTGATCTACGACCTTGACTGGTTCTTAGATTGTTATTCCTTGCATATATAAACAAGGCTCATTCTGATTGTATTTCATTGAGTTCTATAACAATATATAATATTGCTGCTCATTTGTTTGCAAAGGTTTATATAAAGTTATTTTGGCGAATTACTTTCATCTTATTGATCGTGGTGTTTGATTAGCATCTGTGTTCTTGACTTGGTACGATTTAGTTATCGTTCCTTTTATTACTGAGGTTGAAAGATGTTTTGTGGACACCCTTAGAAATTTCAAGAACATTTTTTACAATTTTACATTCAACAAGTAATGTCTATTCCTCCTTAACTTCATTAGGACAAACTTTTTGTTAACACTCAATCTTAAAAGTCAATGAAATATTGTTTTTCTGATAACAGTTTCTTACCTTCAACTTGCATGGTGAAGTCCTCTATAGTTTGTTGGACATCTATTTTTGTTCTCTTCTTTTTCTGGAAAATATTCTTTGGCTCATGCTCTTTAACTTCTTTCAATTCTGACTTTTCCTATTTCTTTCTCAACTTTCTTATGTACATATATAACTCTTTTATTTGGATACCTCACTTCGAGTTAATCTATGTAATCATCAAAGGAAACTTGAGATTTAAAACTATCAATTATCCCTTGATACTGGTCAAGGATTCTAGTGGCCTCAAGTTTGTACTTTTCTTTGTTCTTTGGTGTTTTAATCAACACCTCTTCAATATGATCTATATTTCCTTCCCTTCCTAATAACTTTTCTTCAAGAAACATGGGTCGATTAATTGTTGAAGGACTCCTTTGGGTAGCCTTGTTTTGATTTATATTCTACAAGCATTGTATCATCTATGTCATGGATTATTTCATTGTCCTCCAGATGGTCCTTATCAAATCTCTTTGACTTTGATTGATGGCTTCATGTAAAGAATTCATTTCTTCTGTATGTATTTTTTTGTCTCCCATGGTTTTTGTTTGATTCACAACCTGACAAGAACATAGCTCTAATACCATCGTAATGGCTCTTTCAAAATAAACTAATACTCAATGCAAATTTCTCTATTTTTTATACTTAGGAACAATTGAAACTATCACAAGTATTCATTCACATATTCACAAACAATTGGCAAACATGAACCTTTCATTGAAATTTCCATAAACCGTTGGCATGCATGCACTATTGTTGTGCTAAAAAAATGAAAACTATGGAACCCTTGTTGAATACATTCATTTTTGTTATAATGTTATGGTTGCACCTCAAATGACAATATTTTTTGAAAATATCAACACACATTTGACTAATATCTAAAATCAATATACATAAATATAAGATAACAAACTTCGTTATAGATATCAATTAACAAGTTGGTTGAACACAAATTTTGAATGCTCACATTAACAATCTTTCCCTACAAACAAGGTAGAATGATACCAAACCAAAATTAATACTTATCATAATGACGAGGTATAATTGTAACATCACTATATTGACATTATAGCAAATGTACGGAAGTACTGTAGTGACAATGTAGCAAACTGAATTTGGAATAAACTTCATTGTTTCAGCACAAATGTGATCATTTAATAGAATCAACTCAAATGGACGAGGGTTTTCGTCCTCCAATCTGACACACCAAAGAGTTTTTGTCCTTGGGTGAAAAGATGAGCACAAGTGCTCACACTCTGAAAATAGGGTTTGATTTCAATAAACAATGGATGCTTTCTTGTGAGCCCAACTCCTCCTTTTAGACAATGGATGCTTTCTTTTAATCTTAGCTCATCCTTTATAATTACCCTTGTCATTCATATTTCCTTTTCCTACCTAATTTCCCTCTAGAAGTGTCTAAAAACACTTTTTAATAAAATAATACATTAAGCCTTATTAAGTCCCATTTATGAGGCCCACTTTATCTAACTAATAATATTGATATTAAAATTGTCCTTTTACAAGGTTTTCAAATAATATCATTAGGGCCACTTACAATAATATTATTAAATTATTTCCCTAATTTTATCCCTTAGCCTACAGGAAATAAAGAAATAGGCTTTGGGTCTCCTAAGTATTTTAATCAAGAAAATGGGACATGACATTGTCTATACTATATGATTTTTTTAAAATGTCTTTGTAACAAGCTTGGAAACTAACAATATGTAGGATGCTTTTAGCAATTTAGATTGTATATGATTGCTGATTTTTTGAGCAAGATAGAGGGAGATCATTGACAACAATCAACTCCTTCCACCAAATCGAAGATTTTGTGCTTTTAGAGACCTTTATAATCCATTGACGACAGAGTGCTCTCCTTAGATTGTTATTAAAAACTTATTCCACCTCGTGGAAAGAGAAACATATTATTGACTTCGATGTCTCTTTGCTCCATGAGAATCTTTTTCTATACTATTTTTCTCAAACTCCCTACAAATTTATTTAGGATTGAAAATGGTCTAATGGAGCGAGATTCAATCAATTTCCTCTTCAAGCCATACCTCAAACTAACACTGATATGTCAATCCATAAAAGGTTTGATCAAAAATGGAATTGCAAATTTGTTGATCATCATTGGTTTCAATTGTCCAATATTTGAAACACGAAAGGGGGTTATAGAGAACTATTTGTTTTGAGAGGTGATTCAATGCAAACTACCTACAAATAATAGGCTTAAAGTTATTCACATTATCAAGCTAACCCACCCCTTCCGTAAGAATGTTGAAACTATTTGACATGTCTTTTGGACCCATAAATTTATTAAGCCCATATGAAACCAAGTGTAATTTGATATACCAACACTTTTAAGTAGAAAAATCACTTGGATAAATGCAATTTTTGGGATTGGTATTTCTCACAATGTGATACTTGAAACATTTAAACATTATTCTTGAAAACATTTGGAAGAGTAGATGTTATGCTTGTGTAGCAACACTATTTTTTAGGAAATAGTTATCAATGCACTTTACTCTAATTTTCTCCTTCAAATTGATGTTTTGTAACAAAAATACATATCACTCTCCGACACAATGAAAGCTTGGCCAAACAATGGGATGAAGTATAATAAAAATTTTTTTAGGATGCTCAAGTATATGAAAACTTATGTAACAAGTTGAAATGTCTCAACACGTCTAGGTTGTATTATGACACTTGAATCTTATTGTTTCATTGTAATCGTGGTTAGATGTATCCCTAGGGGGATCCTTTTGTGGTTGCTTTGGTTTTGTAATTGTTCACTATAATCTCTCTTATTGCATATTCAATATGAAAAAAAAATCAGCAAGCCTTTATTAGTTACAAACTAAAAAAATTAGTAAATTATAACAAACTTCAATACTTCTTCCTTTAATAAATAAATAAAACTATTTATTTATATAAACATGAATTTCACGGTTATTCGTGACAATATTTAAAATATTAACATTGTTAGTTGTTGAGTAATATTATATTTATGTTAAAAACTTGAGTTTTTAAAAATATCTAGTTCTAGAAATTTTAAACAAAATAAATATTACAATTTACAACTATATAAAAAACAAGCCATTAACATATTCTGAATTGAAATACATGAATAATTTGAAATTCAAAGCCTATATTGCAGTTTTAAGAAACTCATGTATAGCAAAATCAAAACGGCCTTAGCACAAAAATGTGTACATGCTTATCACATGCTTTTAAAGTGCCTTTGTTAGTTTCCACATCCATATATTTTAGCAAGCTTGTGCATTAATAACATAAGATAATGCAAACCAATCTTCATTATCATATTTCCAACCATCATAATCATCGTTTTCACGTTCCATTCTCAAAGTGCTCTAATACCAATGATACACCGATAAAGATTTTTATCAAGTGAACCATAAACAAAGTATTCAGGGGGGTGTCACTGACCATTTTTTCTTAATTACAACCCCTTATAAAAAAATTGTTATTATAACCACCCTACTCGACTACAACTATATATCTCAATCAAAGTTGATTAATATTAATATTATATCACTTAAACCAAAGTACAAAACATAATATAATCTTCTGGATCACACAATTCCAACAATAATTGCATGCATCTGATTCTCAGAAGCTCAGAGGATGAGGAGAATGATATTGGCTGCAATAAGGATGATCAACAGGCGATGGCTCAGACTAAGGATGTTCTGACTCATTGGCCAAGTTCAAGAACAAGAAAGTTGTAAGAAAAAGAAATGTTAGCAGACCTTATGTTGACTATATCTTTGGGTTGTTTTAACGTCTTTTATTGTTGGTTTTTCCTCCGGTTTGCTTGTAAAAAAAAAAACGTATTGAAGGCTATATGTGCCTTGTCTTTCTCTAGGCTACTGTTTTGGCCAAGTCCTTTTGTCCTTTCATGGCCCTGGCTTGTTGGAGGGATGGTTATCTTCCCTAGCTTTTCTGGTTTTGCTATGTATTGTGGGTTTTTGGGTCCCCTCAAAAACCAAAATATTTACCTAATTAAAAAAAACACAATCCAATTTTTTTGAGATTTAACATATATGGATTAGGGTTTAAATATTAGCATTTAATCTTTAGAGTTCAAGATTTTGGGTTTAGTATTTATAAGTTATGATTTTGACTTTATACACTATCGTTTTGGCATTTGGATTTAATGGTTTGGTGATTATGTTTTATAGTTTAAGCACTACAATTTATATTTTAAACGTATAGGGTTTAGACAATTGAATTTAAAAATTTAAGTATTAGCATTTAAGGTGAAGAAAATAAATTTAGGTTTTATTTTTTATTTTAAGGTTAATATGACTTACGGTTTAGATATAAGGGTTTGTTTTATGCATTAAAGTTTAGGGTTTTGGAATTGAAGTTCATATACTAGGATGGTTTAAGGGTTAGATATTAAGGTTTAGGGGTTTTGGAATTAAATTTCATATAATGTGGTGATTTAAGGGTAAATGTGTATTAGGGTTTAGTGATTAAGCATTTGATTTAGATAACATGGTTTCAAATTTAGAATATGTTGTTTAAAAAAAATAGATTTTACACTCTAAGAGTTCGAGGCTTATGCAATGGCCTTTAAGGTTTTATGTTTAACCATTAAGGTTTAGGCTTTTAAGATCGGCCATTAGCATTTAAGTTAAGGTCTAGGGTTTTATACAATAAGGTTTAGGTTCTATATTTGTCTATTGAATTTTTTATTTTGTAGGAGGGGCGATGAATTATAATATAATATCTCAATTTATTTGATTGATGAACCATTTTGACGAAAATTAGCCAAAGAAATTGTCTCCAATCTTTCACAAATGCATTCCCCTCATTTAAAATAGCGCTTCTCAATATATTGATGGCCTATATTCTATATAAACATATTCACTTGTTATCACATGATGTAAATCACATAACGAAAAAGAACCCCATAACGAAAAACTCAACTTTTTTTTTTCTCATTGGGTAATGAACCAATAGACCCATTTTCTATGTAATTGACTTTTCTCATTGGAATAAAAAGGATTGGTATGGTCGAATTTGTTTTACTCTCTCTTTTTCCCTAGGTGTAACAGTTAAGACACATGGGTTTAGGTTTTTAAAATAAGGTGTTGATTGTATGCATTGAGCTTTTAGGTTTTGGAATTGATGTTGAGATATTAGGGTGGTTCAAGGGTTAGATATTAAGGTTTAGGGTTTTGGAATTAAAGTTCATATAATGTGGTGATTTGAGGGGTAGACCTCAAGGTTTAGAATTTTTTACAATAAGGCCTATGATTTGGCATTCAAAGCATTAGGTGTAGGCATCAAGGTTTGAACTTAAATACTATGATTGGAGCTTATGATTGAAGATTCAAGGGTTTTGGTTCATGATTTAAAA
Organism: Taxus chinensis; assembly: GCA_019776745.2. Lineage (NCBI taxonomy): Eukaryota > Viridiplantae > Streptophyta > Pinopsida > Cupressales > Taxaceae > Taxus > Taxus chinensis. The sequence continues at coordinate 693,750,101 of CM034150.1, forward strand.
TTTAGGGTATTGTACCACAGCTCGAACATTCGAGTTTAAGGTTTATAAACTAACGTTTTGGGTTTAGGTACTAAGGTTTATTAAATAGTATATAATTTTTAAGATTGAGAGTTTGGGAATCCGGGGATAAACATTTGGTTTGAGGTTTTCTTGTTTTGTGTTGGAGTTTAGGGGCTCACATCTAGGCATTGTAGTTTAGTCACTAAGTTCTAGGGTCTAAAGATTTAAGATTTAGATATTAGGATATAAGTATTAGGTGTAGAGTTAAGACATTAGAATTCAAGCTTTGAGTTCTTACATTTTAATGATTTAGGGTTTACAAACTATACCTTAAGTTTTTTAACATTTGGACATTAAAGTTAGAAGTGTTTGGGTTTATAGTTCAACGTTTAGATATAAGAGTTTAGGATTTGAGCATTAGAGTTTCGGCATGTGGGTTTAAAATTTAGGATTTTATGTTTAAGCATTTTGATTTAACTACTACTGCTTACAATTTGGGTTTGCAATTTCAGGTTTTGTTCATTAAATTAAAGGCACTAGGGTTTATACATTAAGATTTTACAGTTTGGACATCAAGCTTTAAGTTCAACGCTTTAGATTTACACACTATGATTTAATGTTCAAAGTATGAGAATCGTGATTTAGACATTATGGTTTATGGACTAATGGTCTAAGGAATTTAGGTTCACAAAAGGCCATTAGGATTTTGAATGTTGGGGTTTCAGTTTTTAAATTTTGGTTTAATTGTCTAGCCTCCAGTGTCTATGGTTTTCTAGGCACAAGTGTTTAGAGTTAAAGGTTAAAGCACCACAGTTCAGGATTTAGGGACACCAACAACTTTAAATGCATCCTAGTTTATGGTGTTTGACTCGGGAACTAGTGTTTAAGGTTAAAGCACTAGGGTTTAGGATTTAGGGCACCAACAACCTTTAAATGCATGCATCATATCTTTAGTACCATTTCTAAATTTCTAATTGGCTCAATAATATTTCTCTTTTGAATTGATTATAAGATGGACACTACTTATTTGCATTCTAATTTGTCAATGTTGTATTAAAATATTTGCAGTTCAACCAGCATCTTGCAATGAGGGCAGAACCAAAAAGTCAGAGAAAATAATTCCACAACATACTTCTTAATATTGCATTAAAATTTAAATAATTGAGATACCTTGAATTCTTCTGCACTCCAAGATATCTTCAGGAGGTCTCTTCCAAGAGAAATCAAATGCAAGCTCCATCTATGGTAAATCACCATATTTGTCTTGCTCTTATTCCAAACCAAACAATTACAGCTTAATTTTGCTAGGGACATCATTCCTTAACCTATTGTAAATACAACCAACCGTGAAAGAATGAAATCCATCATGTATCCTCACTTGTGTGAAGAAATGTAGCTGCAGTGATACTTTGTTTAAAATATGTATTATGAATGATATTGATCATGCATTGACTTAAAGGAATTAGGATATCTACCCTGATTCTGTATAAAGAATTTCCTGTAAACATGAAAGTTTGAAACCATAACGAACTACCAGTTAATATAATGCAATTTGCTTTGAGAAATAAACTTGTAAATTTATACATGCCAAGTAAACATCACAAATGGTTACTAAATGTTTCACCTGATGTCTTGCCTCCAAGAGTTGCTTCCGGCGTTCTTTCTTCTGATGAAGGCATTCCCCACACCAGCTAGAAAAATTACGCTGGTGCTTCCTTAGCTCCCTGAATACAGAACTGTAAATTTTTGAAAAAAAGGATCAATTGCTTTAATCAGGAGAAATTATTACAAACTTGACCAGCTAATGGCTCACAATAAGTGTGACCTGGCGACAACAGTGAAAGGAAAATACACAGTTCAGTGCATCATTGGAAGAAGCTATATAAAACACATAGAACATGGTTACAACACAATTTCAGAATGTTGAGTCACAAGGTAATTTTTCCCAAATAGCTAAACTGCTTCAGAAGAAATGCAACATTAAAAAACTTACATGTAACTCAAATATAATTTGCCTACTTACAAGCTGTCTTAGTTCAACCATAGAATCACAAACATATCAAAAGATAAAAGACATGGTCCTCAGAACCAGAATATAACTGTTATGAGACTAATCAAAAGACAAAATATGAAGTTCAAAGTTTTAAAGAAATCGTTTTTATGCCTGTTACCACACAAAACACAATATTAAAAAAGATGCTCCAACTCATCAAGGATAGGGTGAATCCTTCCCATATGCCTGTCCCTGATGCCCGGTGCTTTCCATCATGTCATTAGCTGAAGTGGGTCCTGGCTCATGAGTTTGAGAATGGAAAGATTGACTGTTTGAATATCTCCTCGTAGTGACCGAGGTGGGGCTTTCTGGCTGAAATGAACAGCAAGTCTGATAAGGAGCCTGGAAACCCATGGCAGTCAGTTATCATGGGACCTCTTTTGACAATCAATGCGAACCACCCTTCTGTGATCAGTTTCATGTATTTCACCTGATTATCCACCTGCGATTAACATTTTTTTGGGTGCACCAGCAATTCCACATAGCAACACTCGAGAACTGGATTTGTGAAGACCTCTTCTTTGATCTCAGCAGGGAGGTTTTTGGATCCTGCACAGAATGGTTTGATTGGAGTTTTTGAGCATTCAACTAAGTGTGAGAGCTGCAACCACTAGGAAGAGGGAGAGATTCCTCCCTGTTGCTGAGAGTTTTAGGAACTTTGGATTTCAATAGTCCGAAGAAAAAATGGAGGGGAAGGAGAAAAAGTATCGCTCATGCTGAGAGGCCGATGAACTACTCGAATGGGACAACCAGAGTGAGGTAGGCTATGACAATGGGAAGTAGTAGGAAAAAGACTCCTCGTACAGGAAAACCCCTGGCTGAATTAAGTCATTGTGTTGACATGATGATGGCTACTCAGGCAGCCTAAGAGGGAGAAGACCTCTATGCCTACCCCTGCGATGAGTCAATGACCACTAGGATTACACGGAGTGAAACTCGTGGCAGAAAACCATACCTGAGGAATGTTCGGACCTGAATTAACAATGTTGGCAATAGAGAGAATAGGATGACCAGAAGGAGCCTCGTCCTCATCCAACTTCATCGAATCATGCTAGCCTTGCTTCATGGCCAATTTGGAGTTATTTCTTGACATTTCTTCCTCAGCATTAGGGGTGAAATCACTGATTTTGCTCTTCCTTTGATAGATTTTGGGCATCTGTGAACTATCTTTCCACTCAACTTTCTTTAAAACGTTGATCTTTGAAACATTAGTTCTCAACATTTGGAATTGTAAAAGAAGTTGATTATTTTTATAGCCAAACAACCTAGGGCTTCAATGAGGAGCAATGGATGCAGGTATCTTATCAACAACCATGCAAGTGTTATAACAGGAGTAAACCTATCTAGCTTCCCACATTGATTGCAGATTTGTGTGAGATGACTCCAACTAATGTTGAAGGATTTGAACATGCTCTGAAATCATCCAGCCCATTTAATGTTTTGATTAGTAGTGCTTGGCTCATGTATGGAGAGGAACCACACGCAAAGTGGAAGAGTGGCCTGGGATTTAGTGAAAGCGTTGGTGACAAGGTTTGGGGGTACCAAATCCTCTTCATCAGATACATAATCCATGGAAGTTCAAGCGAGTCTTGAAATACTGGAATCTGCTGTCATCACTTTCCTAGATCTAACACAGATTTCAACTTCTTTGAAGTCCAGAACAAAAAATATACAGTCAAATGGCGTTAAAAGTTGAGAAACTCATGGAATGAGGGTGAGCCAAAACAATGATGACCAGAAAACTAAAAGGGGAGAAATATCACAAGTGGGAAAAGAGAGACTGTTTGACACATGCCTGATGCATGACTTTCCAGGACACGTGGATAGGAAAGAAGAGGAATAACTCAGCGGCAACAAGCCCACCGACTAGCGAGGTATCAAACTCCCAAAGTGTGTTTACGTCAGGATGGTATCCACACAGAAACCGAAATCACTAAAAAAAGTTGGAGAAAAGAATGTAGGGAGTGTCAAGGGTAATAGTAAGATGGGCGGTAGTGGTCCACAAAGTGTTATCACTAGAAAAAGGAGGGATATGTTACATAGAACAATGGATTATTACTTGATGAAGAAAGATACTATGTAAAATAGTCAAGTGACGATGAATATGACTGAGGGAGGAACGTTCGCATCAGAAAAAACCCAAGGAAGGCCAAGTGGATGATAAAAATATCTAGAATAAACATGCAATGTGGCAGAATAGGGCCTGAGCTTAAATGGAGGGAAAAAACTAAAAAAATATGAGGGAAACTAATAAAATAAAACAAAGGATAAGGAAAAAGTGCAGACTAACAGTAGCGTGACATCACTTTGAAGACTTCCCAAAACAAACCAAAACAAAAGTGACATTTGATAAGTAATAAGAATCATAATGGACATTTTTCGTAGGTAACAGAAAAGAAAAGAAGGTTCTCCATAGGTAATGGAAAAAAAAATGTGATATCCCCTTCCCAATCGAAGACCCTTAGCCTATTTTGTCTACCCAACGGCTAAGGGAAGAAAACAAGGGTGACTTAAGTCACAATAAATTCTTATAAAGTGCCCGTAGCAAAGAGAAAAGTGCCTGTAGCAAAGGGGAAAATAATAGAGCACTTATATTAAATTTATTTGGCTTAATTATTAAGTGAATAGAGGAAAGCACTAATAAAAAATTGTGTAATCTCTAAAAAGTGCGATTTGCCTTGAGGGGCAAATATTAATGTAAAAAGGGGCTAATTATATTTTTATTCTTCCTAGGGAGAAATGGCGACTTGTCTCAAGGAGGAATAATGGAAGTTAGACAGAACAAAAGGCCATATTATTTTTGTATCCTCCCTATAGAAAATGCGACTTGGCCTAGAGAGGGATTTTGCATAGGGAAGATCATTGCAAGCTGATTGGAGGTTAAAAAGGCTTCCTTTGGGTCACTTTGCCTATATAAAGGAGAAGTCAACTTGCTTGAGGGGCATCATATACTCATTCTACAATTTCTGAATTTTATCTTAAGCCTGGTGCTTTTGCATAAAAATATTCTAAGGACGAAAACCCTTAGACTTTACTCTAGACGACGAAAACCCTCTTAGAGGATGTGAGGGATTTCCACACACGAAATTCTATTGTGCTTGCAAGGCTATTTTAGTCATTTACAGCAGTAGTTGATGAGATTTTGTATCAAGGGTTCAAAGAATAAAATTACAGCAGTGTTATTCTATTTTTCTCTAGTGGAGCGACTCATATCTTGGCTGGTTTGCAGAGTTTTGGGACATATTCCTGGTCTGAATTTCATTGTCACCATTTGTACTAAGTTTGGAAGTCCAAATAAATTATTTATAGCATTTCTGGAGGGCATTTCAGTGTTGCTCCAGTCCCCTTTAATCTGCAGCATTCTGCACTATATTTCCAGTCTGTTTATGCTCCTAAAAATCAGATTTCATCCATTAATGGACTGTTAGAACTCTGAGATCTGTTTATTGCAAGAATAGAGAGGTTTTGTTGTTGTTTGGTGTGGATTTCATCAACAAACCCAGTCGCCATTTCTGAGAATAATTGTAACAGCTAACAACAGGATTTTTTTGAATGATCTCATATATCAATAGGGTCTGATTTGACTTCATTGAATATGCATATCATTTTGGATTGGAAAGATTACAATTTTATTGCTGTTTTGTGAGGGTTTGGCAATCAGCCCTAATCGCATTTAATAGGGATAAATCAGATCTGCAGATAAAATAATTACTACATCTTCTATATTTTGTCTTGGAGAGTTCGGGATTGGCCAACAATCCTTTTGGGGTCAGCTTGTCCCATTTGGGGACATTACAAAAAGTAGGAATTTTTTTCATGGGGACTTGGTGTCACTCAGATTTCACCCCGAAATCTGAGACTACCCAATTCGAAAAAATTTCGTACTTTTAAAATAGTGGGTCATTTGTTGTTTTTATTGCCTGAAAGTTCCTGTATTGCATCAAGATAATCCTAAATAACCATATTAGCCCTTTTCGCCAAATACCCAGATGCCCAAAATTGTTTTATTCTGTCGTCGGGATTTGTCTGCGGGAAATTTGTATTTAATTATTTTGAGCCCCGTGTGAAGCTATTTGCGCTCCGTTTTAACTCCGTTATAAGCGAATATGTTATTATTCCTGTATACCAGAAGGATTTTAACTTATTTTAAGTTTTGGGCTTTATTTGTAACTTTTGGCAATTTTTCGTGTTTTTGTGGTGTCCCGTTCTGTTTTCTATGAAATTTATCTGGAACAACTCCTTCGCCGGGTAAGCCCGATTTTTGGCCTGGAGCAGTTGGAAAACATACACGCACATTTTGCCCGGAGGAAGTCATCATCGGAGGTCTGGATCACTGGGAAAAAGCGAAGTCGTGCACAGGAAAGCCCCTGCGGGGATGGGCACATTTTTGGAAAACAAAGGATTTAAGCTGCAATGGGAAAAACATAAGCCGCAGGCAGGATGGGAATTGTATACCTGCCTGGCAGGGTACTTTTTCCCGTGTTATAAAAGTCACTTAAGCTGCAGTGGGAAAAATAGAGGCCGCAGACAGGTGGGAATTTATTGCCTACCTTCCAGGGTGAAAATTCCCATGATATAATAAAAGGAAAGTGACTTAAGTGAAATCATGGGATTTTAGTGCCTACCTTGCAGGGTAAAGAATCCCATTGTCAAAGTCAAATCACTTAAGTGGATCATGGGATTGTGGTGCCTACCTTGCAGGGTAAAGAATCCCATTATGGTGAAAATTCTTAAAAATAGAATTACATGTGCAAAAAAGTGCGCCCCCTTTGGTAAAGGATTAAAGTGATTAAATTGATTATTTTTAATAATCTTTCTCCTTGGAAAAAGTGCGCCCAAGCTAGAGGAGGTCAAAAAGTCAAAGGAGAAATAAAAGAAAGGGATTAAATTAATTAAATTTAATTTATTTTAGTGGCTGCCCCTCTCCTTGGAAAAGTGCGCCCCATTTAGGAGTTATTTAATGATTTTAAATACATTAAATCATTAAATTAATTTCTATTTTCAGTGGCTATGGTCAAAGCACACTGTGAGGCTAAAGTTAAGTGCTGTGTGTGAAGGATTAAATTGGATTAATTTAATTTATTGGATGGCTGTCCTTAAACATGCAATTTTTAAAAGAGAAAAGCATGATTTTTAATTAATTAATTGCCTTTAATTGTTAGGGCAATTATTAATTATAGAATTGTGAAGGTTATATAAGCATGGGCAGCCATATGGATTTATTCTTCAACACACAGGTAAAGAATTGCAGCAAGGAGAAAAAGTGCGCCCCCTTTAGAGGAAGGATTTTGCACAGACAAATTGCTAACAAAGGCTAAAAGCTTCCAGATTTGGCGCATGTTTTGGAGAAGGTTCATCTTCATCTGCACAATTGTTTTCACAGGTGTTAAAGGAGCTCAGGTGTTGATTGAAAGGATTCATGCTCTCTTTATGTGCAAATTAAACACCAATTTTTGGGGCAGCAGGCTTAAAAAGTGCAGATTTTTATAATTCAAATTCACTATTCATGCTCTGGTGGCCATTTTTGTCTGAATAAATTGTAGGAACTCATTACAGGTGCTTTATAAAAGAAAAGGAGCATTTATCAATGTCCAATACATTGCAAATATCCTCCGAATCTGAAGAATTGTCCAGATCTGCACCAGTATTGAAGAAAGCAGGCCAAATTAGAAGAAAAAGAATTATTCAGACAAAGATTGATAAAGCCATGGCAAAAGGAGATGAAAAAGAGAGCACGATGGATTCATGCATTGCTTCTAAGCTTACAGACATAGGAGACACGGATCTAGGCCCAGAACCTCTTTCTGATTTGATAGATAGATCCAGAGCTGGAAAGATTTCACTCATGCGTGCAGTCAAAAGTAGTGGAATTATTCGAGCTGCAGCTTTCCCGTGTACAGCCCAATTGCCAGAGTTTGTGATGGAGTGTGCTAGATCTTATCATCCTTCATCCAGATCAGTGCGTGATGTTGCGGGAAAGACAATAATTCGTTTGGATGCAGAATTCTTCGATTATTGTTTGAAGATTCCAGTACGAAAGGTGGTGACTTCTATTAGCATTCAGGATGTTGACAGTAGGTGGGAAAAGCATAGAGCTGACTGTGTGAGCATCATGAATAGCCGGTTCATGAAGAAGCCTAGATCCCCTTCCAGGTTCCCGAGAACTCTTCCACGATCCAATTTGGTGCAGGAGGCGGATGATATTGTCAAATTGCTATGCAGGTTGAATGGTGAAGCGAATGCCTACACTTTCCGGACATGGATGTATGCTTTCATCAGGACCATTGAAATCAACAAGGTTGATTCTATAATCAGTTGGTCGGAAATTATTAGCAGCAACATCGGTGAGCAACTGTGGAACGTAAAGCGTACCTTTAGCTTCAAGATGACTTCATACTTGGTATATGCTGCAGCTTCATAGGGTGTCTTTTCCAAGCTGGATAGATGTGGTATTCTTTCCAAGGATCCCATTTTCGAGTGCTACCCACAGCTTACTGCACCTGCATGCGAGAAGGACTTCAAAGTGATCAACGATGGTTTCTTCTACGATTTCATCTGCAGGTTAGATAAAGACTTGAAGACTCACAGGGTAAGCAAGGAAGCATGGGAAGCAGTGTCCAAGATTGGCAGTGTATTCATCCAGTTTGCAGATTTCACATACCTCAGGGTTACGAGCTTTTCAGGTGAACCAACAAAGATGCCAAGGTACCCGAGTGACAGATTGATTGCCATGGAGCTAAGCAGGCAACTTGTGGAGTTACACGACCTTCAGTCGAAGCGGCACAAGTCTACGGGCTACTTCCCACTCACTGTGGGATATTACAGTTGCATCAGCATTCACAGAGCTCGAGGGATGGAAGCACAAATGTTGTCCGAGTATGAGCATGAGTTCTTCCCTGCACGGCTTAATTTTGATCCATTTGGAATAGCCAGGAAGACAATCTCCCAGGAGTACGCACATGTGCCTTCGTTAGAAGATTTCTGGATGAAGTGCAGAAGTGAGTACGAGGTCAGAAAGAAAGATTTCAGCAGGCTGTCGGTAAAGCAAGTATTTGACTTTGGACTAGCGCGGATACCTGCGGATCTTAAAGATGATGGGAACGTGGTACTTGACACTTACCATCAAATGGGAGGAGATAAAGCTCTACTACAGGATAGCAATGGCGGCTGCAGCACAATAGAAGAAAGATCTGGAGCTGTGTTGGTGAGTACTTCGAGCTGGCTGCTAACGAGGGGATACTGCCTTGATGAAGTATTGATGAATCAAATCACGGGCAACTTCGGCGCAGGAGATTCCCTCAAGCGAAAGCATGAAGGAGAGAGAGCAGCAGAAGGTCCGAGAAGTTGAAAGTACGCAGAAGATCTCAAGAGAAAGAGAAGACCACTTCTACGACCATAGCTTTGACTCCGACTTCTCCAGTACCTAGTGGATCACCAACTATTGCACCACCAGCAGCAGGATGTTTCCATGCCTTCATTAAAACCAGCAACGTTCATCTTCTCTCCGCAGCCACTTCGTTCAGCACCCGTTCCAGAGGAGATGTTGAAGCTGCAGATGACGGAGTTCGAAAGAGCTTTGTCCTTGGATGTTTCAGAGGATGGCAGCCATGATACTGTAGCACTTTCTGATGGAGAGGATGCAGAGCGGGAAATAGTAGCGCACTCAGCAACTTCTCATTCTTCGAGAAGTAATTTATGAGGATTGCTGCAATAGGACAGAAAAGGATAAAAGCAGTAGCTAAACTAAAACAAGATGGAAAGATGTTGCATTATATGTTCGACAAGATATCAGATATCAGAACAAGAAGAAGATTGTAATTGTTTACAGCTGGCATGACTCTGTTCGGTAATTTTCTTCTTTACTTTCTATGTTGCCGGTATGAAATTTGTAAATTTAAGTATTGGTTTGACAACATACTTGAAGTATGTGGAACCTTTCATTAGTAAGTGATACATGTGTCCACTTAGAAGAAGTGTGAGGATGATTGCCAAATGTCAGCTTACTGTGTCATACTTGAGTGCAGTTTGAGTCTTCTATTTTTACTTCCTCTATTCTATAAGTAGGAGGAAGGAACCTATGGGTTATCATGTCGATCAGAATTGTAAGAAGCAATCTGTGTTCTAAGACTTTGTTGCGAAACCCCGAGAGCCACTTGTTGCAGAGGAATACAAAGAAGCAGGTCCGGAGAAGAGAGAACTTGTGTCATGGTGGTATTTTGTTTCTTGTTCTAAATCTTAGATCTCTTAATAGACTTTGTGTTATTTTAGATCTGGATCTTAGAGCTTGCCTTTGCTAGGCAAAGTGTGGGGAGCGGTGAGGGGCAGGGCGACGCGTTCGTTGTGTGGTGTGGGGTGTGGGTGTTGTGGGATTTGGGGGCGGGTTGTGGAGGGGGGAGGCAACATACCACTGCCCACACTTCTTGTTCCCTCGCCCTTGTAAAATTGGGAGGGGGGGTCGGGGAGAGTGGGGAAGGGGGAGGGGGAGGGTGATGAGAGGTCGCGTGGGAGAGGTAAGGGGGAGGGGGCGATTGGGGGGGGGGGGGGGGGGGGGGGGGGGGGGGGGCGGGGGGGGGGGAGGGGGGGGAGGGAGGGGGGTAGGGGGAGGAGGAGGGGGGAGAAGGGGGGGGGGGAGAGGTAGGAGGAGGAGGGGGGGGGGAGGGGGGGGGGGGGAGGGAGAGGAGGGGGGGGGGGAGGGGGGGGGGGGAGGGGGGGGGGGGGGGGGGGGTGAGGGGAGGTGGGACGAGGGGGGGGGGGGGGGGGGGGGGAGGGGGGGGGGGGAGGGGGGGGGGGGGGAGGGGGGGGGGAGGTGCGAGGATAACCTTCCGTACACATCAACCCCAATCCCATCTCCCAGATCTATGCTGCTTTCTTTTATACCCTTAGGGGGGTACGGGGACTTGGGAATGACTAGAGGGTGTTTGTGTTTGTTGTGGGGGAGAGGGGTGCGGAGGCGGGGCTATAGAAGTGCATGTAGGCTTTGGAGTAATGGGAGAGGACGGGGAATGTGTGTATTAGAGGAACACGACTTGCCAGCTCTTCAGGATATGAGCAGAAGAGAAGGACAGAAGGCCTAAAGTTGCTTTTTTAATAGCAAAAAACTTCTAGGTGATCATCGAGGGGGAGGAGGATTCGGGAGAGAAGTTTGTGAGATATCAATCCGGCGGAACGGAAGGAAAGGAGAAGAGAAATCACGGCAGAAGATGTGACAGTGACCAAAATACCACTCGGTCAAGCTACCACTGAAGGATTGAAGCAGGACACGCAGACGTTGCTGGATACTTTGTTCCTTAGGCTTGACAGTGAAAAGGCGGAGAAAGAAGAGCTACAGAAGCAAATATCTCAATTATGTGAGATCATAGCCAAGGTTGCTAAATCTTCCGTTCAGCCCATTTCAGCGCAGGTGAGTGATCATCTTATGCAGGAAATGGAAGATGCAAGCAATCAAGTAAAGGCTATTGACGAATGGAAGGATCTGATTATTCGTCAAGCTTCTGTGCAACTTGGGGAAGTGCCAGCCCGCCTAAAGGTTATGAACGATGCAGAAAATCAACTAAAGCAACCGATAGAAAGCATAAAAGGAATAAATACAGTTGCAGAGAGTAACTTGAGTGTTTTGGCCGAGATCAACAAGCTGCCGGGAGATGTATTGGTTGCAGAGCAAATTGTGCCGGATGGATCAGTTGAGAAGGGGAAGCAGCTAGAGTTTGCAGTATCTTTCCGTTTGGAGATCTGCAGAGTTTTGCTAAAGAGGATGCAGGCGCTTGAGAGTAGAACATCAGATTTGCCGGACAGTATTATTTCTTTCACTGAGGAAAGAGTGGATGGAGGTATTACTTCATACGTGCGGATTGTTTCTAACGAGGTGCATGATTCCCTGGAGGGTTCTCTTCTGATGGTGCAAAAGAGGATTGATAAAGCCACCAAGCCTTTCACGATGAACTCTATCAGTAGGCTGGTGACACTGCAGGCAGACATTGCGAGATTTGGGCCAAGTTTGGAAGAAGTGGAAGCATGCAGCAAAGTGTTGAATGAAGGATTGCTGCAATTCAGGACAGAAAAGGAAGCAGTAGCTAAAACAGATGGAAAGATGTTGAATTATATGTTCGACAAGTATATCAGATATCAGAACAAGAAGAAGATGTAGATGTTACAGCTGGCATGACTTCTTCTATTTCTTTCTTCTTCTACTTTCTATGTTCCCGGATGAAATTGTAAACTTCTAAGTTATTGGTTTTGCAACCATTACTTGAAGTCATGTGGAACCTTTCTATTAGTTAAGTGATACATGTGTCACTTAGGAAGAAGTTAGTTGAGGATGATTGCCAAATGTCATCTTTACTTGTTGTTCATACTTTAGTTCAGTTTGAGTCTTCTATTTGTACTTTCCCTCCTACATTCTATAAGTAGGAGAAGAACCTATGGGTTAATCATCGATCAGAATTTGTAAGAAGCAATCTTGTGTTCTAGACTTTGTGCTGAACCCCTGAGAGCCACTTGTTGCAGAGGAATACAAAGAAGCAGGTTTCCGGAGAACTTTGTGTCATGGTGTATTTTGTTTCTTGCTTCTAAATCTTAGATCTCTTAATAGACTTTGTGTTATTTTAGATCTGGATCTAGAGCTGCCTTTGCTTTATAATTCTGTGTATTCAAATCTATTAAGTTTCTTCTATGTGCATGCAATTAGCTCTGATATCTACTGATTGGGATGCACATCTTCCTTACTTCTTCTTTGTAATTCCTTTACTTCCTTCTTCTATAATCTTCCTTTCTTAAACAGCTGCTTACTTGCTGCAGAACTTCTTAGTTATGGTTCATGAACTAAGTTGTTAAAGTAAAACCCTGATAGATAATAACACATTTTTATTGACAAATCTGACACGGGAGCCTCACCGGTTAAATGAGGGAGATTTATCTCATGACTGCCTAGGTTTGATGCTATGCAGAAAATCTAGCCAACAGGACTAAAGATGAGTCCCTGAGGAGAGGATTTATGTTATTTCAATGGAAAAGAGGACATAAAGAGGACAAATCATCCATACACTTTAAAGGAAACCTAACAAAAAAAAGCACGAGATTTATAACAGACCAAAAATTCAACCAAACTATGGTAACAAGTCCAAGAGAAAATGTTGGGATGACTGAGTGGGGTGGAAGTTAGAACCAAATAAAGGCGTAGCATGCCAGATATAGGGGGTGAATTGGAGAAAGGAACTATGAAGATGGTGTATAGAAAAGTCAAAACAATTGTTTTTCATCTATTGGAAGATGTGCACAAGGGAAGAAATAAAAAGAAGGCGGATTGCACAATATAGAGATAGTGTGTCCGTCATTATATTATGACTAGGTAGCCGGTACATGCCCTAGGGACAGCAGGTACCGGTTTGGTACGTTCCGGGTACGGGTTCGGGTTCACAAGGGGGTACAGGCAGGGTTCTTCCTGTAGGGTCCGGGTACGGTCGGGTACGTCTAGACGTACCTGGACCCTGCAGGGAAAACCCTGCCTGTACCCAGCCATACCCACCAAGTTTTGAACGGTTTTTTTAATTTTTTTTTTTTTTTGGTCCAAAAAAAAGTCAAACCAACTTTTTAAACAATAAAATTATTCTTTTAAACCCTAATTTGTGCCCCCAAACTCTATAACAACAAGCCATTTACCTCACATTTGCATTCTTGCCGCTTATTTGCATACTTGACTCTCACCTTCAATTTTTCCATTATTTTCAATTGCTTAGGGTTGATTTCAAGTTCCATATAGTTGAAGGAGCTTGCAATAAGTGCCAAGGAGTTCAAGGAGCTTGCATTATTGGTGTTGGGTGTATTGAGGGTAAGTATTTTGTGATTTTTTAAAAGTGTTTTAGTTTGTCTTTCATATTTTATTATTTTTTAGTTGTTTTTTGTTATTGTTTTAAGCTTCATTTTTCTACATTTGATTTCATTTAAATTTTAATTTTAAAGTTTCAACATTTTCTCAAGACTAAATTTGTTTTCTTTTTTTTAAATGCATTGTGTAGTTAAAAACTTAAAATGGCTGCGAGTTCTAGTTTTGTGGGTCAAGGTAGTAAAGGTGTCCTTAACAAAAGTGATCCATCCTCCCCCCTTTGGAGCTATGTCAAACAACTAGAACAATTACCAGGTGGAGGGGGGATTTATTTGGGTTTGCTCACAATGTAATATGCAATTTAAAAGCTCCTCCAGTCGGGTGAAAGCCCATTTGTGTGGGGGATATTGGCCAGGGAATTAGAACCTGTGGAGGGTCGGATGGAAAGGGGTTGCCACGTGCAAAGACCCTTGCATACATCAAAGAGTAGGAGGAAGTAAATGCAACAATTGCATTAAAATCCAATCATCCTATGGCAAGAAAAGGAAGATCACATAGCATTAGCAAGTCACATGTTTCTCCTTTTGTTGATGTTGTGGCCCCAGAATCACCCATTTTTGTCTACACCTATTGCAACTGGAGGGGAAGAGGATTCGCCTCTTTCTCACAAAAGAACAAAAGATGTAGGCCCATTGGAAAGGGCATTCCAGAATGAAAGCAGGGGACATAGCTAACCAAAGTGTTGGACGCTTTATTTATGCATGTGGTGTCCCATTTAATGTTGTTAGATCACCATACTGGCAAGATATGGTGAGATGTATTAATGAAGCCCCTAAAGGGTACATTAGCCTGAGGGTATGAAAAGGTGCGCACCACCTTATTGTCAAAAGAAAGAAAAAAAGTTGAAGACTCATTGTTACCCATCAAGAATCAAAGGCTCGAAATAGGAGTGTCCATCGTTTCTGACGGATGGAAAGATGCCAACAAATAGGCCATTGATCCATGTGGTTGCTGTGTGTCCTAAAGGGGCAATGTTTCTTAGGGCTATTGATTGTGAGGGGGAAGTGAAGGATGCCCAATTCATTGCCAACATCCTCACAGAATCTATTAAGGCAGCGGGGCCTCAAAATGTTGTCCAAGTTGTAACAGACAATGCAAAAAATTGTAGAGCTGTAGGGTTCTTGGTTGAGGCACGGTATGGACACATATTCTGGATACCTTGTGTGGTTCATTCCCTCAACTTAATGTTACAAAAATTGGGCAGGAAAAAATGCTTGGATCAAACAAGTATATAAGGAGGCAAGCGAGATTCAAATGTTCGTCTACAACCACCACATGTCCCAAAGCCATCTTTCATAAATTCTCGGACATTGCAGCTATTGAAGGTAACCCGTAACATTCTTTTTAATTTTTTAAAATTATTATTAGTTTTTAAAATTCATTTTTATAAATTCATTAAATTATTTTTATAAGTTTGTAATTTGTAGAATTTTGAATGTTTTAAATTTACTTGTCTTAATTTTATTTCTTTTGATTTCTTATTAGGTTGTTGAGACTCGATTTGCCTCACACACGCTTGTCTTGAGACGGCTTGTGAAGGTGCGAGAGGCAGTTGAGTGGCATGGTTATCAGTGACCTTTGGAGTATATGGAGGCAAGCAAACAGTGAGAGGGCTAGAAATGTGAAATTGTTGATCCTAGATGAAGCATGGTGGGATCGTGTGGATTACTTGCTTAGTTTTACTGAGCCCATCGTGAGTATGTTGAGATTTGTTGATATGGATCATCCATGCATGGGGTGAGATTTATGATGGAATTGACTCAATGATTGAGTCAATTAAGACCATCATAAATGCCAAAGAGCAAGATCCTACAGAGACCTTCAAAGAAGTGCAGTCACATCTCAATGAAAGGTGGAACAAAATGACTACTCCATTGCATCTTGTTTTTGCCTTGACTCCAAAATACTATAGCGCAGAGATCCTTTCTTTGCCTAGGAGGGGTCCCACCATATAGGGATGTTGAAGTTAGTGAGGGGTATAAGGCGACATTTGCTAGAATCTTCCTAAATCCAGAAGTGGAAGACATGGTTAGAGGTGAGTTTGTGAATTTCATATCCTCCAGGGATCACTCCATTAGCGCTCTTCATGACAAATACAGGATGGATGCTTATTCGTGCTGGTACTTCCATGGACAAGCATATACCTACCTCATGCCACTTGCAATAAAATTTTTATCACAAGTAAGATTTTAGTTTTTTTTAATTTCTTAACTCTTTTTTTTTTACTTTTATAAATTTAAAATTTTAATTTTGCATTGACTTTGCAGCTTGCCTCAATAGGTTTTCAGTTCTTCTTCAGTTGAGAGGAATTGGGGGTACATATTCATTTATCCACTCGGTTAACCGCAACAAGTTGGGAGAAAAAAAGGCGGAAGATTTGGTCTTTGTGCATTTCTAACCTGTGCCTTCTATCACATAAAAAGGATGAGTACAGGAAAGGGCCAACAAAGTGTTGGGATATAGACCCAGAGACTCCAAACTTGGATGTTCCCATTGCCCAACTTTCATTGCTAGACCCGGACCTAGATAGTACTTTGCGTGAGCTGCAAAGTGAGGCTAGCAGGAGCGGCAATTGCTGATAGTTCTGGTTGTACTCCTGATGCTTGTGGTTCTAATGAACCACGTGATGGTAGTGATGCTCTCGTTGAAGACATTGGAGAAGATGCAGAGCCATTAGACTATTATTGATTAGAATGTTGATGTATCTTCATTTTTGTGTTTACAATGTTACATAATACATTGTAACATTTTGATTTGAACAATGTACTGCTTATAAGTTCGAACAATGAATTATCAATATGTTTTACCTTTTGTCGCTATTTCACCTATGTATATTTTCAAATTTGTTTAATCTATGCATGTGTAAAGCTGGAATTTTGCTTATCTTGTTACTTCTCTAAATATTTTTAATATTTTATATGTATATTGTACTGCCATACCCAAGTGTTGTACCCGGCCCCCCCAAAAAATTGCCGTACTAGCATACCGGATCCTTGTACCCGTACCCGCACCATACCCACATATTGGCTACGTAGTATTATGAATGATGTAGTTACAAAGCAATTGATATAGTTACAAGCAGTTACAACCATCTTTTAGTTAAATAACTAATGACGTCCTTATTTAATAAGCCTTACATTCTAATACCCCCCTCTTAAGGCTTATCCTACATAAAGCAAAAACGAACATTCTAACAAAACTAGAACCAAACAGAACTACGTAATCTTTAGAGACTTTCACTTTGAAAGTAGAGCTTTGACTAGGTAGGGCTCCATCAAGCTACTTCATGACCTTCGTACAGGTATAGCTCCTGAGTTCCTAGACTCCACCTCTCTGAACTCCCAAATCACAAATCTCCTAAATTATTGAACAACCATCCATATTGATCCATCCACAAGCTCCATCAAGTTGTCTCATGACCCTCGTGAGGGTATAATTCCCAAGATCTATAGTCTCCCAAACTATCGAGCAACCATCCATACCAAGCTTCATCTACCCTATATCCTTTCCTGCCTTCAAAGTTTAGAGCATCTTTATATTACGTATTTGTCACTATCCTCACTACCTTCTGCATCTAGTGGGACTTCAACCATGGTGGTTGTATTTGATATGCCTTTACCCTTGAGCACATCTTTGGCTCGAACAAGACAATCCCATGTTGTGTGACCTCTTTTCTTACAATAATGACATTCAATCTCCCAGTTATCTTTATCTAATCTTCTATGAGACTTTCTGATTTTGGAATAAAATGAACTGTTCTTGGTGAGAATGACCTTTTGCATCTTCTACAGTGGTTCGTTTTTCTTCAACTAGAAGAGCTACAATCATATCATCTAAAGAAATGAGATTGAATTTGATTGGGGGTAAAAACTACATTGTTGTATTTTGAAGACAAACTATTTAATAGGATAGCTTTAGCATCCTCATCCTCTATCATAACTTTGACTTCTGCTAGTTGTTTGATTAGGGACCTCAGATTATTGATGTGGCTCGACATAGAGACCTCCTTCATCCATTTTAAACCTATATAACTTAAGTTTTAAAGAAAATTTGGCATCAACTACTTTTGCTCTAAATAACTTATTTAGAGCATCCCAAATTTCCTTGGATGCGGAGAGAGCAAGGCCAATAATAGCTTTTGCTCTATCATCTCTGCTTTGCCAATCTAACAATTTAGATGCATCGGTGGGATCTTTCTCTTTCCCATTTACGATGCCCCACAAATTTTTATTAATAAGTTGCATTTGGATTTTCACTTTCCATGTATGAAAATTTAAACCACAATATTTTTCTATAGGAATTTCTTTTTAATAAAATAAAATAAATATGACTGTATTTACCAAGATTCCGAAATGAGCAAAGAGAGAATAAAATACCAGTTTCCAAGAGTGCCCTTTTCTGCAACTGTGATACGCACTATTTCGTGCCCTTAGAGGACAAACAATCTGTAACTTTGTTGTGCCCTCGATTTGATTTGTGATTTGAATTCGTGAGTCACGTTTTTACACAAATTCGTGTTTATTTTGTGGCTATTTTCTTTTGTCTATTTTGGCCACCGTATTCTGCCTGGTTTCGTGTCTGTGTATGTCCTTCAAAAAGCCCTAACAATACTGCATGAAACCTGACTATGTATCAATGGCTCGCGGACTGATATTTTTCTTTGAAAGAAAGACGCGACTGTGCCCTCGATTTCTGACTGAAAAACGCGAATGTATATTCGCGACTTTGCCCTCAATTTCTGACTGTCATTTCTGAAATTCATCAATAAAAAAAAAACGCACTTTTCCTTCAGTCTTCATTTTGTCCTTGTGCCAATGCCTTATCTGCCTTTTGATTTTTGAAAATCCTTACAAAAAGGTGAACTCGAAAATCCAAATGAAAATCTTCCCAAAAAAATGTCTCCAAATTTCTTTAGTGAGGCCCTAACAAGACTGTCACGAAAAATTGGCTTTCTTCCCCTCTCTTTTTGTTTGCCCTGCGTTCTGATACCAATGTTGGAAGACGTGCACAAGGAAGAAATAAAGAGAAGGCGGATTGCACACTATGGAGATAGTATGTCCATCATTATATTATGAAATGATGTAGTTACAAAGCGGGTGATATAGTTACAACCGGTTACAACCATCTTTTTGTTGAATAACTAATGATGTCCTTGTTTAATAAGCCTTACATTCTAATATCATCAAAATTCCATGCCAATAAGATGCATATATTTTGTTGCAAAGTTGCAGGTGAGCACGCAGCAAGTTTAAACTGTGTCCATTATGCCTTCATAGACTACCTGCTCTTTTGATCGTTGTATTAATAAACCATATTTAGAGCTAAGGGGTACTGACATTTTTCTCTAGGATCACCAATACTCAGATTCATGGAGGAATTTTCATCCAGCCTTTTATATATGGCAAGTTCTCTTGTAATCCCATTTTGAACAGTATAGTTAGCAAGACATTCAGTAACAATGCTGTGGTGTCTTTTCTAATGATGAATATGGACTTCAACAATCTGGTGCATACCATCCAAAATGCAAAGAGTGGCACTTTCCATTTTCCAATGGGGTTTGAGCTTAGCATGAGCAAGATTGGGAGGATAACAATATGTCTCCTTTCAGCATATTGACAATAACTGTGGAATGACCATCTATGTATGGATGGTGAACCACAAATAGGACCACTAATTGGACTGTCTTTGAGAAGGGCCAGAAGTTTTGCACTGTTATATGTTTTGAAACCCAATTCCTTGCAAATAGCTTAAAAACGGGAAGCCTTGAGAGTCCTCTGATAACCCACCCAATGCATCTGGTCCTCAGATTAGCTTGGCTGGCCCATCAAATTCGAGTTTGTAGAAATCAACAGGTGACGGCAACCAATGGGGCCTAGTTCAACATGGAACGAAACAGTTTGTAAGAAAGGTGATCTTCCATGTATGACAAAGTCCAGCAATAAATTGGCAGAATCATCAGCTCCCGAGAAGGAGGTCATTGAGATAATAGTCTTGCTCCTCCTGTGGCTGTGAGAATAGTGATCACATTAGAGACAGAGTGAGTAGTGTTTTTGAAATAGCCAAAAATTTCTTTCCCACCAAAGCACAAATCCCGAAGTAGACTGGTATACTCTTTGAACTGCAGCCATGTCTGTGGTAATTTCAGACCATTTGAAAAGGTTTTCTGTAGCCTGTGCATGGATACAAAATAAGTGTTCAAAAGCTTTGCCATTGCTTTCCAAATAGACTAAGCAAAGGGGGCAATCAATAAATACATGTTTAATGGTTTCATTGGTGTCGGCAACTGGTGCGGCAAGGACCAATTCTATCCTTCTTTGCAAAAATTATCTATCCTCAAGATTCTGGCCTGACAGAGCAGCCAAGTGAAGGCTTTGATCTTGGGCTGTATTGGCTAAGACCAGACTCTCTCCGACATTTGATCACCAACAATGTTGTGAGAAGAAAAAAACTTCAAATGCAGAGGCCTTAATACAAACACCAGTAGTGGTATGAGGCCATGTAATCCTATCCCTAAAGTGGGTGAGATAGGCATTTCGATGGGATAATTCAGAAGATAAAATGGTTACCTGATCAAGAAAATCAGTGTCAATCCTTTTGATCACATTCAATTTCCATGCCTCTTCAACACCTAGTCTAGAATTGCAATAGTTGACCAGCTGTAGATAGCTTTGACCTTGCAAATCTCTTAGAAGGTCTGTAAGTGCAAGATCACCTATGAGAGTGCTGTATTTACAACTAACTTCCCGGAACTGTATGGTTTGAACATTCCCTATCTGCCATGTGACCTGTTCCTTAAGAAGTTGAAGGCCGACTTTTGAATATTTTGCAGGTCCTGATATCACAGGCTTCTCAGGAGCTTTTAACAGGTGCTCCTCCAGATTGGTAAGATATTTGCCCTGATAATTCTGTTCCAGGTGGGGCATAGTGTGTCCCTGGGAACCACCAGGAAGCTTTCATTGCCAGGGCTTAGCTGAACTGAGATTTCTGTTCACTCCTCTTCACAAAAAGAAAAAATCTTTGAATGGTAATTATTTGATTAGCCACCTGTATCGGAAGAGGGAATCAAAGATAACAAATACACGGTGACCACTTCAAGCGCGTCTCATAAGAGATGTGCCCAACAAAGAAAATCCATTTGTGGGTCCATCTGGAGAGTTCCGATTGAGGACTGAAAGTTAGTTCACTGTGAACTCCCAGAGGACCCTGCCGCCTCTTCATGAGTGACAGGAATCTTTTGGTAATTCATGGGGAGCTTTCCTTCCTGAAATTTCAGTATACTGAGAATCTTTCTTTTCCAACATGCAAAAAATGTCAAACAAATGATACCGAAATTGTTATTAACTTATTATTAATCCACTGTTCTGTAGCCAGCTGGTACAAATTAAGAACTTTGTTTGGGTGTTGGATTTCCTGAACAAGAAGATATGTCAATAATAATGCATCATCCACAAAGTGGAAATTGGTATATCTGGTTCCTTTCTCCGCATCTAGCAGTCTATGCAGTTTGGCTCCCTATTTTGAGTGTGCTAATCAATCAACTCATGCTCTCCCATGATTATAAATGAAAACAGACTATGTGGGTCTCCCTATATAAGTGCTCTGGTTGTGAAAGGTTGAGGAGAATCAACATTTAGGGTAATTAAGTACATAGGTCTTGCAATGCAGCTATTGATCCAATTTGTCACAGGCTTAGTGAAAGCAAAAACCAGAATGATTTGTGCTACCATACCCCATCTGCACCCATCAAAAGCTTTTGACATGTCTAGCTTGACAATGACTCCAGCTCTGATCTGGAGGGAGTGAATAATTTTGTGAACACCTAAAATATTATCATTATTTTTTGACCCTGGACAATGGCAGATTGAGAGTCATAGATATTCTTTGCCAATGGTGGTTTTATTTGGCAATATGGCACTGTGAAGTGGAATATACATAAAAAATCAGTACAGAAATTTTACCCTAGGACATTGCAAGTAACATTTGATTTGTTTCATTCATCTTAGAATCAGTGAATGATATTCCAAAAATCTAACACATTTCCTTATTGAGTTGTCAGAAATTTACCCACAAATACGAAATATTTGACTCTGATGCTATAATGTGGAGCAGTTAGATCTAGGATACAATAGAAGATATAAAGGGTATCCAACATTCATTTCAAACAGATCTCTCAATCCAAACTCTAACTAAATTGAAACGATGCTTCTGATAAAATATAATGCAAAAACCAAACGAAAATTAGAATAAGAAACACTTCACATCAGTTACAAAACATATTATTTACTACATGTTATTAAAAGGGACTTCAATCATCACATCTTAACAGTAAATTGAAAAAAGAACTCAAACTATAGATATCCCACTTAGATTTACTTTCACTAACCCAAAAATAACATTTTAGCATGAAACACAATGCTGCAAACAATAAAGATAAAGGAGGCACTATCCTTAGTGCTGTGAATGTGCACAAAACAATCAGATTCAAATGCCTACATTAGAGCACTAAGAGAGGATATATTCCTGACTGGGAACTCATCAGATGGAAATGGTATATGGACGGTTTCTACTGAGAGAATGAATTTTAAGGTTGTTTCTTTCAGACTGACATGTCACTAGTTTGAATAAATAATATTTAATGGATACTAACTTGGTTGGCTTCTTCAAAATGATTATAGAACCGATAACTTAGCTGTATCAGTTTTTACTGACAGAAAGGATTTCAAGGTCATTTCTTTCAAAACTAGCATGTTACTGGTGTGATTCAATAATTTAGATGGCTCCCTTAAAAATGATCATAGAACAAACAACTTAGTAAGTATATTAAGAACAAAAATATAGCTCACTAATACAAGAGGTTTTTTTCAGTCACAGAAATTCTACACGCAGCGTGCAGCATCAAAGTGTGGGATCCAAGGTGCTCCACAGCCGCCCACACACTTCTCTGTCGGCTTACAACACATGCCTTGTGGAGCTTGAACCTAGGTCTCGTCTAAACAAGTGCTCAGACTTTGTCATCAGGCCACCGTCTACAAAAGCGCAATATCTTTTGTAACCAATACTAATTCTAGAGTTAGGAATGAACATAGGAATATAATTGTTGCATAAGAAGATTCTCTCTGAAATAGATAGCATTTATTTATGTTGATTAAATCTATACATACGTGCAGCACTTGTACTTATTTACACATATGTCGTCATGCTTTCCATAGATTTTAACTTTTAGTATAAACTGTGATATGCTTAGACAAATGTTCATACACATATATATGTAGCAACTTTGAATGGACCACCAGCTAGAAGACGTGATTGGTTAGCATACTAGCAGTTACCTAAACATGGAAGCATTTACAATGTCATTCTAATGCAAAGCTAGTCCCCGTTATTGTGGAAACCACGCATTTGATCCCCAAATTAAATATAGCCTACAAAACATCTTGGAAACTTAGCAAATGTTGAGCAAAGCATTGATTGAATCAATAATAACAAAAGGCCAAAAGGTTTTACACGTGCATGGAAGGCCTGTATGCTATATATATATATATTGAAATTATTATCACGTATACATAAAAATTGTCAAAAGATGGAGTACTGTATATATTTGGCAAGCATTGATTGTTTTCCAAAAGAAACAAAAGAAATCATTAATCTATAAACAAAGTAATAACAGAATACTGCAAGGATTATTTCTTAAATGCATAAATAACAAAACGAGACCATTTATTATGATTGAAGATCTTTTGGTAGATCGACATCCACCCTCACTCCCAATATGCTAACAAGAAGATGCTGTAAATCTGCTCAACTTCAAATACATAAAATTGTAGTTATTTAGAAATCCCTACTCACTGAAATTTTGTATACTTTGGGGAGAGGATATTTGATAGCAAGCAAATTCGAAAATTATTTCTGAATAATACGAACATCAAAAGAAAAGCATTATAGCTATTCCCCTCAAGGGTTTAGGTTTAATTCTTGTTGAAACCAAAGCATAGATATCACCTATATTTGGTAAAGGTACAAAAAAACAAGCTAACCCCCAACTGCATACCCAAGAAGCAAACAAGATTGGGTCAAATACATGGAACAAACAAACCAATCAACAAATAGAAACACAAAAATTTAGAAGCATATCACAAAGAAAAGGCATAAAACAAATAAAGGACTTTGGGCCAACATATAAAAAGATACAAAAACAAAACTGAAATTAAAATTTAATCAATATTGTTTGCTGTCTTCGCAATTAAATGAGATTAGCTTATGGAGCTCTGCTAGAATATGGGTGTTTTGTATACTCATAATGGCACTCCGTGCCCAAGTAGAGAAAGTTGTCCTGCATCTTTGTTTTTCTAGTTGTTACCATACTTCTTCACTTCCCTCCCGCACATAGGATGGAGTCATTAGAATGTATTCCTCCATGGAATGCAGTTTCCACTGCAGGATTAGAGTATACTGTGGGAAAAATTTATTTAATGAAACATTGAACAAACGCAAACAAATTAGAAAATGATTTCTAAAAAACACCATCATCAAAAGAAAAATGTCAAAGCCATTCTCCTCAAGGATTTTGGTCTAATTCCTAAAAACCAAAGCATGGGATATCTGCCTTGTTATGCTAAGGTACAATATCAGGCTAACAAAGAATCCCTTGACCATTTACTTACAAAGCAAAAAATGTTGTATCAGATGCAAGTAAAATAAATGAATCAATGTAAGAAACAAACCAACTAAGAAATAGAAGATAGACAAAATCCTAAGAGCGTCAACAAGAAAAGACAAGTAGCAAATATGGGACTTTGGGCCATCATTTAAACAAGAAAAATTTCCTGAAATTAAAATTTTGTAAATATTTTTTGCTCTGTCGGGAAAGTAATGAGAATGGGCTTAAGGAGCTCTGCTAGAATATGGTGTCTATTCATACACATAGAGACACACCTTACCACAATAGAGGTAGTGTTCTTTGTTCTTTGTATATCTAGTTGTTAGTGTAGCATTTGTCCACATCCATCCTGCACATAGGGTGGAATCATTAGAACAAATCTCTCCCTAATATGCAGTTTTTGCTGCAGGATCAGAGAATTGTGATGGAGCCATTTGCCATGAAGTGATATGATTTTTCCTTGTCAGACAAAACAAGCAGATTTGTGTAGAGGTTGTTGACCCATCTTAGGACCTCAGAAAAACTCTGGCTATTATGTTTCCTAAGGCTAGTCAGGCCCTAGCTAGCACACAGCTCCATGTCAAAATGATTGGGCTATGATCTCACAAAAGTGCTCCGGAATCTAATAGTTATTTTTCAGTCCCAGCCACAAGTTCCTTCCTTCCATCAACTTGAGCCCTGCCATGCAGCCAAAATTGATGTCTGACAAAGGCAAGCAAGTGGCCAATTTGACTGCTCAAAACCCTCTGGCTCAAATTCTCAGATGTTTTCCCCTAAAGCGAAGCCATACAGACAAAATACATATTCCATCCCGTGCAATGAGAAAGATGATAAATTAATCACCAAACTGAGAAACCTGTTTATCATTCATAACAGCTTATGGTAAAGGAACAAACCATCCAATTCAACAAGCTATACTTTCTAAGGGATTGGAGGGGAATGAGATGTTCAACAACCCTCCAAAAACCTAGACATGAAAGTACTGGTCTCAACTCTCACATAGAAAATATCATGGTGAGAAAACTCTTCAACAATATGCCGATGTATATTGTTCTTGCCTATAAGAAGTTAAATATTGTAGTGTTTAAGTCATATGTTTTGCTAAACAGCACTTAGCTGCATGAAAATACCTTTTGTTATGTCCATAAGAAGGCAAAGGAGGAGTTGCTAGCTTGGAGTCTTCTAGAGTGGCTATTTCAGTTACTCATTTTTCTGGTTTGGGTCATAATACGTTTAAATGATGTTGCGCTTCAGCTAATCAAAATTTACACTCCTACTAAGGCTATGCAAAGAGCCAACTTTTGATGATTGATTATGCAAAGAGTCCCATGCTACAACACATGATCTATTGCAAGCGGGATAGCTCCTCAGTGCATCATCCAAGCTGAATTTGTGGCTCAGCTGCTATGCCTTGACACTATCTTCAGGGTTACTCTCTACATCCATAGACTCAAACTCTTAGGGACCTTAGCTTTGGGTCGAGCGAGATATCCATACTTGGCACTTTGCTCTTCAGAGAGGATTGCTTCACTAGTCCCCCACCAGACGTCGGCACTATTGGTACTTGGAGACTAGGTTGCTCCTTTCTATTGGCATCTCCATTGATAGGCTACCCCCTCTCCTGTATTTCCTAGATGCCCCTCCTAAGCTCCCTCCCATGAAAGTCATCATATCCAAAGCTGCCATAGAGGACATCTACAAAAAATATATCCAAGCCACTTGGCTCCCCCCCTTGAGGCACTCAGCCCCAAGCTTGCTTTCTATGCCTACGACTTCTTACAAGTGGTGAATGGTATTATTCCTTTCTGTCACTATCTCCAGTGCCACTGGTCCCATGGTTTGAGATTTCCCCTTGGCTATATGAGAGTGTTCTCTTGCCAGTTATGGGTTGAAATCCTAGTTACCATGTTCTTACAAACTTAGTGAAAATTTGGTTTGAACTGTACTTTTTAGTCTGACCGAACTTACCAAACAAGTCCATTTCGGAACATTATTTTTTATTTTTTAATTAAAAATTAAAGTGTTTAAATTAAAAGAACTTTAACACAAAACAAAAACGAAACAAGAAACACTAATAACTAAGCACGTAAACGAAAAATTCCATAGATAATATATTTATGTTTTTCTTTTCAAATATCATCATATGTATATATTCTAAACCGAATTGAATCTTTTGAAAAATTCCGAACTTCCGAACTTTTTTCCCCTTTCGAACTATCCGAAATTTTCGAACATGGTAACTATGGTCGAAATTGATTATCAATTCTTTGACACGAACGGATTTGTCATTTTTATGCTTTCTGGGAGGTGGAGATTGAGGAACACTTCATTTTCAAATGTCCCATTTATTATGAGATCCGACGAAGATACCACTACATCTACAAGGACTTAGGAAACACTTTGTCTACTTTCTTCAGATATCCAAACTAGTGTTTGGCTCTTAATCTTCAGGAGGTCGTCTCCCTCTAATGCAGATCCCTAAAGAAGGGGTCTAGAGGCTATAGAGCCCCCTTGTTGATCACCTCTTTTTTCTAGCCTATCCAAATGATAGGAAGCACTAAACACCCTTTAAACGTTGGTACTTCACATATCAAAGTCGATAGATCAATCAAGCAACACTTCTATCAAGGCATCATTACTACTCGGAGTACTCAAACCCCCCACCCTACCCCTCGATCTCATGGATCTGCTTTCTCCAGTCTATATGGCTTTGCCCCTTCTCGGTGACATGGTTCTACTACTTACCAACCACCCCCAAAAACAACAAGAACAGACTCATATTACAAGCTTCTTTTCTACCACTGGAACTACACTAGCCTTGGATCTTAGAAGAGATTCTAGAACAAGTGTTTTGCTTCCTCTTAGGAACTTGCATCCAAGCCCCTCCAACCATGGATGCTCCTCGACCAATATTGTCAGATCTTCCATAGCAATTGATGATCGGCCAAACGAATCCTCCACTTTAGGCACAAACAATGATAGTCGATGAGAATTCTTTCTATTCTTCATCAACACATGCTTTAAGGGCTACTGTTCGCGTTGCATTACTATTTGTATTGATTTCATTACCATCCATGGTAGTGTCACACTGCTTTATTTGTCTTTTATATTTTTTCTTATTTTGCTTCTAGGATTCTCTCTTCCTGAAACTTTTTATAGATAACTATTGTACCCTTGAGTCCCATCGACCTACTTTTAGTCATCTATGGACATCAATATAATTTCTTCCTTTCATTCTTTCCCAGATACATCTTGTGTCAATTGTATGTGTAATTTTTATAGTTGATGTCATTTGATTCATATTCAGTTTTTGTTGTTGAAGCTTATAATGAGAATTGCATTCATATTTCTTCTAGTTCCCATTATGTCTTTGTTTGAGTTAATATTGGCTCAATGGATGATGAATTCTACTTTTGATGTAATGGCGTAAAAGTATTTTCAAATACTTGTAATGGCGAGTTGGGCACGAAGGCCTCATATTTGGATCAAAGAGTTCTAATCCTTATGAGTCGGCCTTGATTAGAGAGCCTTCATAGAAATTAATGAAGAAATATAATTACTTGAAGGTTGGCCTATGCATTGGGATTCTATTTTGATGTTGACGCCACTTGAGGATATATAAGGACATGAAGGTTCATTTGAAGGGTTATGCATGTTTATTTTAAAGATTGATATCTTGAGTTTGTGCACAGTGTGCCTACTCTCCACTAAAGACGAAACCTTTAGTGTGGCTCAACTTTGGGATGAAAACCTCTGTTGTTGGAAGATTGAGGAACGAACACTCCTCAAGCTTGAGGGGAATCCCATACAGGGGTTTCCAAAGTACTTCAAGGTGGTTTATTGGTGATTTTCCCCCTTTCTTACCCTAGGCGACTTGCATGGGTGGAGGGTTTGGTATGTTGTAGGGTTGATTTCACTACTTTTGGTTTGATATTCTTGTTCGACATAATTTATAAGGCCGTAATCTGAATTTTGAAGAATTTTGGTGAGGATTTGCTATTTTTCCTAGCCCTTGGTTTGTCTGGACTATTGTTATAAATATTTAATTCTAGTTGTGATGATTAGATATTCCTTCAATCTTTGATGTATTTGTGATGTATAAATATTGTCGTGGCTAGATAAATTATTTCGTGGCATTCTACATTGATTTGCATAAGCGAAAAGTGGATTCCTGATAGGAAGTTCACTGCCCTGAGACTACAAATTTTGTATTGGTTAATCATTCTATGACATTCTCAGCTATTTTCAGTTTGTTGTGTGTGCACTTGAAATTGCTTTCAAATCAAATCTATTGTGGATAGCCGATAAACCCCTTTTCTCAGTTTTCAACCCTAGACATTACAGGGGTATCAGAACTTCGGTCTTCCCAGCCTGAGGATTTTCTTGCAAGAAGATCAAATGGCGAATATAATTTTTGGTGATGCTAGACTCAAAAAGCTTCCTTAGGGAAAGAAACATTGGCCAATACAATGGCTCAGATGATCCATACCATTCAAAATTTGAATGGTGGAAAGATCTCTTCAAAGGAAGACAATAATACTCAGCCATCCAAAGTGGACAACATTGCTACATGGTATGAGGAATATAGGGCCCTTTCGGAGAATATTCATGATGCCATGTCATTTTTTGAGTTCATGGGAGTAAGAAAGGGAAGATCAAGGCCCAAGCCTAGGTCACAAGCTACACAAGAAGAAAAACTAGGGTTGTAAGTAATGGAGAAGAAAGAACCCATAGAGGAACCCATGGTGCAAGTTGAAGAAGGAAAAATCGTGGAGCTTGAGCCAAAGAAGGAAGAAGAACAACCGAAGTTGTTGGGCATTGAGAGGGAACAACCCATTGAAGCCCTAGAAGCTCCCATCACCATTGCCAAAGTAGAGCTCTTGACTGATTTTCAGAACACTGGTGTGAAGGCACCAAGGTGTGATGAAAGTCTGAAGCATGAGCCTAGAAAGGAAAGGGAAATCATGGAGCTTGATTCCCAAGGTAAAAGTTTCTTAATATTTAATGATGTTTCATTGGTTTTTTATTAGTTTGTAATGGGCATGTGTGGTTAAATGTTGAGAAGAAATTATATTTGCATAAGGGCAAAGAGGATAGCATTGGAAGAAGGTAATCCAATTGTCATTTTGGAGTATGAAGACAAAACAGATTAAGCCCCTAATTGAAGAGGAAAAATCATATCAGCAGAAGGTTGATGAGGAAGGAACCTCACCGGACACTTGTGTGGATTTTCAGTCTGCTATAAATTCCAAAACAACAACTGAGGGTAAGCCACTTGATTTATTTTATGATCATAGCATGAGTATATTGCATCACACTAGGTTACTACATTACTTTGGTCATCATGAGGGCTATTCTAACAATGGCAAGAAGATGAAGGAAAATAAATGGGAAGAGGATCTTCTAAGCATTGCCTATAAGTTGGATTTTCATGGCAGCCAAAGATATGATGATCATTCTCCATATTCAATGCTCCATACTCAAGCATTTTCAGATTTGTGTCCAAGGTATGGGTATACTTCAGATTTGTTGCTTCCATTTATGTCATATCAAGATAGGGGTCATTATGAAAAGCATGCTAGAATGATGGATGTAACTTGCAACATAAGGCATGTAGACCTCTTGATGCAAATTCAGATTTGTGTGTGCATAAGGGTATGGGATCTTGGTAATATTTTGAAGAATAGAGTTTCTAACATTGAAGCTACTCTTGCTAGTTCCTTCATCATCTCATACCAATGGGAAGGAAAGAATTCATAATTGGTCCTTGAAGAACATAAGGAAAATATTGGCATGACAAAAGGAATTCCACCCATTGCTATAGCCAACATGATGAGAAGTGATTTTGAAGATGAGGGGATAAGCTCATGGTAAGCAAATCACTATTTCTAGACATCCATCTCTTCTCGAGTATCTTCATATTTTAAGGCTTGCACATGATCCTGGAGGAAATATTCCAAAGATAGAAGTTGAATTTATGTGCTCTATGTTGAGACTTGAACCAATGGGGTTCAATCTTGCTGCCCATAGCCAAGAAGGTATGATTGTGAAGGTTGCAAAAATTGATTTTTGGGATTTTGAGCTTCTTGTTATCAACTATTTCAGTTTTCCCTACAATATGTTTGTTGTCATCAATAAGAGGACAGACCATGAGAGGAGATAGTTTTCCAAATTTTCAAAGCATTTTCAGCCATCAGGGATAGGTCCCTTCTCACCTCATTCATCATTGCAAGAGAAACAAGGTGTTTGATATAGAAAGATGGTAAGCATAGTAAAAAACATATTGTTATTGATCATAATGTTTGGATTCAACATAGCATGGTTTTGTTGGAATTGCATTGCTCAAAGATCTCCTATTTTCGGGTATGTAAAGGAGAAGCCAAGGGTGATATGTTTTTCCATAATGGTTTCATTAATTTTGATAATAACACTATTGTCATATGCACTTCCAGCTTGCAAAGTGGCACATTTGTAAGCATACAGGTGGATTCTAGTCATGGGAAGTGTTGGTTTTCAGTTTATAGCATTGTTGGAAATCAATATAGGATCATTTTCTAGCTCCTATATCACTGTTGTATGGATATTATCATGCATCTCATACTCCAAGGAATGATGAGGTGAGAAGCACATCTTTGATTCAATTTCAAGTTTGTTTCCGCATATGGGATATGGGTGTTTTTGTGAGTATTGCAAAAGGAGAAACTTCTGATTTCAAGATCAGTACTGCTGATAATTTTATCATTATGAGTGTCAGGATGAGGGAAAGATCAAATGAACCTTATGGGGAACACAAGCAATATGATCGTCTTCATAGAGGAGATTGTTTGCATCATTTTTATGCCATGCAATTGTTATGTTTGGGTCATCAAGGTAAGAATTGTAATTCCTATTTTTCGATCTATGTATTGCTAACCCTTGGATCCATGAAAGAACTAGGAAGAAATGTGGAAAAAGGGAAGCAATTATGATGAATTTGCAGTTGTACATATATCAGTCATAGAAGGAATTGAGGATGCATCAAAAGGGAAAATGATAAGCATACTCTTGAAGTAAGTACTCCACTAAGAGATGAGGCTGAGTTCACAAATTTTGTGTGCTATCTAATAGTTCCAGATATTGTATCTCAGCTGGAAGTTGTTGGTATGAATGGAAGTAGTAAGAATATAGAATTTTGGGCATTCAAGCATGTTGTTCTAAGCTTCTATGTGACTGTCATAAACATTTCCAGCCCCTTCTTCATGTTGCTATCAGCTGTAATAAGGTTTCCAGCCCCTAACATCGTGATTTCCAAAAGAGAAATGCATGGGTACATTTGTGTTTGGTACAACCATAAGGAAAATATGAGAATTCATCCCTTCGAGGGAGTTTGCAAAATTGTTGAAAGGAAAGAAAGAAGACTTGCCATCATGTCCATGAGATATGAGGAAGCAAGGATGTTGAAACCCTTAGTTTTCTTTAATGAGTTTGTTTCATGTGTAGGTACAAACAGGAAGCCAAAGGAGAAGCTTGAGATTTATTTGGGATCCAGGCACTTGCAATTGCTTGAGGACAAGCAATTTTGAGTGGGGAGGACTAGTAATGTCCC
Organism: Taxus chinensis; assembly: GCA_019776745.2. Lineage (NCBI taxonomy): Eukaryota > Viridiplantae > Streptophyta > Pinopsida > Cupressales > Taxaceae > Taxus > Taxus chinensis. The sequence continues at coordinate 693,782,274 of CM034150.1, forward strand.
CTAAATGGGACATAATGAGAATTGCATTCATATTTCTTCTAGTTCCCATTATGTCTTTGTTTGAGTCAATATTGGCTCAATGGATGATGAATTCTATGATGAATTCTACGAGTACTCGATGCCAAAATGCACAAAAAACTCGCTAACACTTGTAAAAGTATTTTTAAATACTTTTAATGGCGAGACACTTTTTTTTTTAATATTTTGGGCATGAATTGCCGCCTCTTATTTGGTCTCAAAATACTTACGAACTATGTTTGATGTAATAATCCTTATTTGGTTCAGACTTCTAATCCCTTGATTGGAGAGCCTACATAGAGGTTAATGAAGAAATAGAATTACTTGAAATTCGACCTATGCATTGGGCTTCTATTTTGATGTTGGCGCCACTTGAGGATAGTATAAGGACATGAAGGTTCATTTGAAGGTTATGGCATGTTTATTTTAAAGATTGATATCTTGAGTTTGTGCACAATGTGCCCTACTCTCCACTAAAGACGAAACCTTTAGTGTGGCTCAACTTTGGGGACAAAAAACCTCCATTGTTGGAAGATTGAGGAACTGAACACTCCTCAAGCTTGAGGGGAATCCCATACGGGGGTTTCCAAAGTACTTCAAGGTGGTTTATTGTTGTTTTTTCCCCCTTCTTACCCTGGGCGACTTGCATGGGTGGAGGGTTTGGTATGTTGTAGGGCTGATTTCACTACTTTGGTTTGATATTCTTGTTTGGCATAATTTATAAGGTCGTAATATGAACTTTGAAGAATTTTGGTAAGGATTTACTATTTTTCCTAGCCCTCGGTTTGGTTGGACTATTGCTACTGTTATAAATATTTAATTCCAGCTTTGATGATCAAATATTTCTTCAATCTTTGGATGTATTTGTGATGCATAAATATTGTCATGTGGCTAGATAAACTAATTCGTGTACATTCTACATTGATTTGGATAAGTGAAGAGTGGATTTGAATCTCATAGGCACTTCGTGCCCTAGGAGAGTGCAGACTTTTGTATTGGTTAATCATTCTAAGATATTCTCAGTTATTTTCAATTTGTTGTGTGTGTGCTTGAAGGTGTTTTCAGATCAGATCTATTGTGAATAGCCGGTAAACCCCTTTTCTCCGTTTTCAGCCCTAAAAGGGACATTACAGTTGCCAAACGTTATGACAACTTTATGCACTCAGACAAAAATATCTTTACATTAGATTTTCTCAGGGTCTTGTACAGTTCAAATTGTACTAACGGAAACTTTCTCCGACTATTCTCGTATTACTTTTTCCATTACTTAGGTTAGGAAAAAAAACATAACGCAATGACTCTTTGTTTTTTCAATGCATAGCATCTTTATATGCCCAATTGTATCAAAAACATAAGAGAATCACGAACCTTATATACATACACCTCAAGCAAAATAGTGGATGAATATAATTGTGTATTGAGCCAAATGCTTGTAATAGTTCCTTTTTAGTGAGCTATGGAGGACATCACAGCTATCAAACCAGAGTTGCAGGATACAGCACCCTCCACTACTGGGAATGTGTATCCCCATGCCCGGTACAGATATGGTACACCTAGATACTGAATCCTTTTGTATCCAGAAACATGCCCTAATATGGACCGTGTCTGATAATGGCTTAGCCATATCCACAGTCGTCATTTTGAAAAATATGAAAAGGTTATTTTTAGATAGACACCCTAAAAAATGCTTTAAAACCCTAAAAAATTATTAAAAGGCAGCAACACATTGCTGAAACCAACAGCAAACAGAGGTAGAGTGATCTGGCACACAATAGTGGAGTGATTTTGCAAGCATGGGCTTCTAAGTATTTCCAATCACCCAATTTTTGACCCATATGTTCCTAGCCATTAATTTCTCATTTTCATCCCTGCCTTTGCTGTTACGGTTTACCTAGGTTTTCCTCTACATATGATTTCAAGCTTATTTTTTTGTCACGGTTATTTCTTGTCTCTATTTGTGTTTGTGGTTGCTTCATTTGTATTTGATGTGTTATGGCCTATCTGCTTTTGTCATGGCCACTACAACTATTAAGACTTGAATGCAATTAAAAAGCAACTCCAAACACAACCGATTCAAGAATATGCTACAGAAGCAAGTTTTCATTTTGCCAAATATTCAATACCTCGAGCAATGAAAGGAGCCCATATTCAAGCTTAGTTGCATTCATTAATATTCACTTCAGAATTTTTAAAGGCATTGGCCTCCAAAGTAATATTTGGTGTATCAACATTAATAAAGCTAAGCATGGTCCAAAAGAAAATGGTTTTTTATTTGCAACAAATGCAAGATGACCAAAATGTGGACTTATGCAAGGTGCTAGAGGCTCATGGAATATTACATAATCAAACCTTATCATCGGATCAGTAAAACATAATTCTATTGGTTACAGCTGATGAAAAGTCCCTCTACCTAGATGCATATTTGAAAAATTTAATAGAACCACACAGGATTTGTTGGGCCCAAACCCGTTGAGCCTCTCTAAGGAAGCACTTAAAACACAACTTGTGGGCTTGAATGTAATGTCCCCTTTTTTCCTTTAAGAGCTGGAAATTGGTCTTTTTGTGATTCCTTTTCCTTGGCAAAGAAGTTAAAATGAAGGAGAAGACCCTTGGGCTTCTTTATAATATACTCTATCTAATATTTTTATATTTCTTTAGTGTTCTCTTGCTTTTTGACAGGTCGGTTGGGTTTCAATTAATTAATGGAACTTAATGAAGGAAACAAACATTTATAAGACATCGGCCTTTTCTATTTGTACATTGGCGCCAAAAGGAGGATATAAAAGGGAATTAGAGGCACCATTTGGAGACTAGTCAAGGTGGACCTTTATTACACTTGGGCAAAGAGAGCTAATTGCTCCTTGGTCATCCACTTGAGGATGAAAACCCTCTTGTGAGGCCTCATTGACGGACGAAAACCCTTCATGTGGCTTAGGTGAAGGACGAAAACCCTTCATCATCCTTTGGTATTGATGAGAAGAGCTGATTTGAAGATCTTTATGTAATTTCCAGCCATTATTGTAATTATTTTGGGTGGAGCGACCTACCTTGGGTAGGGTTTGGGGACTTTGAAGGAGAATTTGATAAATCTGATTTGCATTATTTTTAAAGGCCGGAATCTTAAGTTTGGTGATTTTGGGGGCTTCTTGTGCCCTAGATATCTAATTTTTATTGTGGTTGCAATTTCAAAAATATATTTAATTTCCAGCAGTGTGTTCTTTGTTTTTCTTGGTCGATTTGGCTTCTAAAATTCTGAAAATCATATATAAAATATTGGTGAATTAAGTGGTGATGTTTCATGGTGATTTTGGTAATTTCTGGTGCAAGTAGAAGTCGCGGATTTTACTTTACAGTCTGCTGCAATTTATTTTCAGATCTGCATTTTTTGTTTGAAACCCTCAAAAGGGGACATTACATTGAATGATGGAGTTCTGTAGATCATTTTGACCTAGCAGGAAATCACACTAATTAACATGGTATATTGGTATACTACAATCACAGTAAAAAGTGCTGGTCATTTTAGTGGACTTTACCCTTTCATTGTCAGGGTTCTATATTTGAATTTTAGTGTGCCTTTACAGTGAATTATCTTTTCATTGGCACAGGTTGCTATATTTGAACTTTCACATTGTAATAAATTAATCTTTGAAGCTAGTTGTTAGTTTACTTTGCCTCCATAAGAAAAAACCCTTGTACAATACACTTCTAAAATATTGATATAAAATTTGCACTTTCAGAAGAAAGAAAGAAAAAAATGATCTCAAACTAATGATACTCCTCCATAAACCACTGGGTAGAATCAAGAATAAATACTGCAAAGACCTGGGAGAAACTTTTATGGCTGGAGAAGCAAAACAGAAATATGTCATTGTTCCCACGGAAGGAAGGCACGTTCCTGCTATTCAATATGGGTGAAAAACAAAAAAACTGCAGATATTACTAGAATATCCAACACTTGGGAGACATGTTACATCCATTAGCAGGCAAAGAATACAAAATGCTATTGAAGATGAACTATATTAGAGAGCTGGGAAGCTTCAAAATGGTACACACAATTGGGAAGTAAGAGACAAGATATGGACCCAATTTTTGGTAAGACTCGTAGCAGGCATTTTCGCTATAAATGAGGCCAATTCAAGAGATCTTCAGCTGATGCTCTCACAGAGATGCGGCTCCAAAATCAGATTATTGTGCACAAATGAGACTCTGTCTAGGAACTGAAATCCCCTACCTGATGACATCCCAACTGATCTTCAAAGCTTCTTTGAAGACCTATTAACAAGGATACTTCCTCTTCATTGCAAATCAGATTTGCTTAGATGGGCAGGCTGCAGCTATGGAGTCCGCAAAGTTAGCAAAGGTTATGACAGTGGAGCACCTAGATTTACACACTTTGAAGATTGACATGCAGAGAAAATATGGGTGAAGTATGGGATGCAAAAAAATTGGCCTGACTTCACTTGGTTCGTTGCCCAAAACAGGATCTCACTTTGGACCAACCTAGAGAAGATGAAACTACTAGGTTCCACAGCACATACTCTCCTGCTAAAATGAAGAAACCATTGAGACATTCAAATAGACTTGAAGTTGCAATTTGTGCTTCCAGATCCTATGGATACAATCTTGGCACATCCAGATGTTGGGCTGGAACTGAGGAGTACCCTCAAAAGAACAAAGCTCTACTGTACTTCGTGATGCCACTCAGCAAATCTGTTGATATCTTGGTCCTCTAGATAATCAGCCCAATAATGTATTCTATGCTACCATTGGCTTGAGAGGAACTTAAGGTCACGCCTAGAATTAGATGGGTCCCCCAATCTTGGGACAAAATGGAAACTAAGGTTTTGATGGTGCCTCAAGTGCTAATGCATAGTGCCTGAGTGGGGTCTGGACTGCTTTTAATTGTGACTTCAAAGGGTACCATTTTTGGGATCTTCCTCAATGGCCATACCCATAAGAGAACGAACAATGAGGCTGAGGCAATTGCTCTGAACGGTTAACCACCAATGGGAGCTTCGGATAGCAGCTGCTGCTCTTGCAGTTAAAAAACTGGAGATTAGGGGGTCTCACAGATAATGATACCTTGGTCTTATCAAAAGGATCTACACCCAATTAGAAGCCTCAATAGTATGAGCTCAATGGTACAAGAAAATTCAATCATTACTTCGAAGAGATATCTTTTGATACAGCATGCTTCCATGAGGTTATTGAAACTAAACCAGCTGACCATCTAGCTCACAGATCCATGATTTTGGTATTATACAAAGGATGCACACGCTCAGAAGTATCCTCAACGTTCACATAGGCAATTCACTCATCACTTCAAAGAGATGATCTTTTGCTCAAAATCGTTGCTTGAATTGACAAGGAAAAACAAGCTATCTGAACATCTAGCTAATGCTAGGGTAGAGATCAAGCCTTGATGGTTGATATCTACTATCAATCAGATATACCTAAGTCGAGCAGTCGGGTTGGGTTAAAGCTTCTTGTGGATCAATGGTCACTTCTAATGGCCTTAAGCCTATCTGACTAGGAATTGGGCTAAGTGAAAATCTTAGAGAATAAGACAATTCTAAAATATATGATGATAACAATGTCGATTAAAACCTCCTAAGAAAATAAATGAAAGATCTCAAACTGTATATTCAAGAAGTGGCAATCCCACAATTTTGGTCTAGAATAAATGTGTGGAGGCAATCCGAGGATGATTATAGACCCTTGATATCCCTTACATACAAGCACCCGTCTCCAATTATTCCTAATTTACAATTGCCTCCACCATCCTTATTCCACTTCATGGCCAATCTACCATGGACAATGATGTAAATGTATGACCCCATTGATTCTTCATGGACTAGTATATTGCTCAGTTTATTTACTCTACTTTACAACTGATGATCAAGAAAAAGGGAGAATTTCTTCTTTGGAGATGTCATCTGACTGTAATGTCCCTTCCGGGCCCAAATTTGAGGAATTTGGATTTTCCCCAAAACCCTGATGGAACATTGCTAAAATTGATGACAGCTACCTGTATAAATCTGATTTTTTATAACAGCCATATGATTTGATGCAATGAATTAGGGCAGCGACCTGTTTTAGGTCCCCAAGGGCCAAAACCCTAAGCAACCTAGGTGAAATTCAAATTTTAGTATTTCCCACACACAAATTTCATGAGTACCATACAACATGAAACCATTGATGAAATCATGCAAAATAAATGCTTCAACAACATAAATTACAAACTGTTGGAATTAATTATTGCTCAAAAATAGCTGAAACTTCAAAAATTTCATATCTTCAGAAATACTTGGAAATAAAATGCAAATGATAGCTCAAAATGACCACAAAAATGGCAGCTATCAAACAAAATTAAGATAAGATTTTTTGCCAACCACAAAACCCCTTGAAATGCTGTCCCAAAATCTCCAAATGGGTCAGTTCGTAGCTGGAAATGAATGTGATAGTCCCAAAAAATTGTGCCCTAGCTGGAATGTTTGCCCTAGCACTGATGGAAACTCTTGCCATTCTAAAATTCTGAATTGTAAGCTCACTTGTGAACTCCTGGAATGAAGCCACCAATGCAACAAATGAAAACTTTCGTCCTCAATAGGATCCAATGAAGATTTTCATCCTCAAAGGCTGAAAATGAGAGCTCAATGCTCCAATTTCCAAAGAGAAGTATCAAATTCATTTAGATGATCATTACAATGAGCCCCAACATCTGCCTTTCCATAGCCTTTTCATTTCTTTGTCCTTATGAGAAGTGCACCATATGGGACCATGTATTTCTTTTATAACATTTATTTTTTCCCCTTTTTCGTTCTTTTGGGTCACTCTGGTTAGGCATTTAAAAATAATTAGTTAATTGCATTTTTCCCTCTTTTTAATAATTTAGTCAAAGTGCCATCTAATTAAAATTACTTTAGGCGCTTAAATTGAATTATTAATTTAGATTCCTTCCTTTTCCCCCCTTTTAGCCAACTGAAAATAGCATGAAAATAGGCTAAGGGCCTTCTTTTTGTTTTAGGATTTAACCCTTAGAACATTTAATATTAAGTGTTCTAGTTATAAACTATAGTTTATAATTAAATAAGTTAGAATAGTATATATTTTCATTTTATTTAATTTAAATTGTATGTTTATAGGTTAATTGGTTTTTAAGGAAATCAATTATTATTTAATCGGGGTGCTTCGCGAGAAGTCACACCTCGTTTAGGAGGGTTATATTGACCCGTGGGGTCAGGTAAATACATGATAGTTTGGAATTCATTTGGGTCTAAGAGAAGTGCTCAAGGTAGAAATGAGATTTTACTAGACTGATGGAAAATCTTTTCTTGTGGCTTGATTTTTCAACCCACGGGGTTTTCACCACGTAATCCAATATGGTCCCTTGAGTTATTTTATAAGCTACTTATTGCAGTATATAGTTGTAATGCACGTATTATCATAGTTACCTAAGACTCCGGGACGGCGGGGGTCGGGACATAGGGACGCGGTTTCCGGGACGGACAATTTTTTTTGAAAATTTCGGGACGGCGGGGGGACGGCTAATAAAAAAATATATATATATATTTTATTAATTTTACAAATATAACATGAATAAAGAATAATTCAATAACCTAAGACTTAAAATTGAAAGTTTGAAGATTGAAACCACTAATGATTAATCCAATTATTCATCACATAAGCCAAGGCCCAAAATGCTACAGCTATATATATTATATTCAATGTTCAAAACTTCAACATGACAATGAAAGACTAAATAGTAAATAGTAAAGCTGAAAATTTAAAACAAGTCTTAGTCTTACTCTTCAATAATCAACATGAGAAGAGTACAACTACACCCACATTACATATGCTATGAAATATTATGTCATGTCTCATAACCAAAATGACATAACCAAAATGACAAGTGACAAGTACAACTCAAAAATCACTATCAGAGCCCTCCGAAGGAACAGTTGCAAACCGCTCCTCCTCACTAGGAGTATCTATATCAATGTCATCTGCATCTGCAAAGGAGATATCAACCAGTCCTCGCTGCTCCTGATCTTCATCAACCTGCCTTGCATCCTCAGGATCCACATCCCACCGCAATGCTGGGCTCTCCTTGTACGTAGGTGTCTTGCGAATCCATGAGACGCAAGGCACTATGTACAGCAACAAGTTTCTCTACTCTCTTAGAGGTAAGTCTGTTCCTCTTAAGAGAGTGGATCCACCCATATGTTGACCAATTCCTCTCAGAAGCAGAGGAACTAGAAACCTGAGAAAGAAGACGAATAGCAAGTGTACGTAGCAATCCTACATGTCCATACAATCGCCACCAACTAACTGGACTCTCATGTGCCAATGTGGTCCTGTCTATCTTTGATGATTTTTTGTAGCCATCCAGATAAGCGAACTTGAGCCAATCAGTTCTGACTCGTGAAGCATCCTCTGCATTATACATTTTTTTTTAGGGCTTTCAAGAAACCCTTCCTCACCTCCTCATCATCTACTGGGAGAACTCTGTCAGGCCTCTCAACATACCACTTCGGATTTAGTGCATATGCAGCCATGTGTAAAGGAGTGTTCAACTTCTCCCATCTCCGCTCAATGATAGGCTGAATATGGTGATGGTAGAACTCCAAGGTGGGGTCCCTTGCTCGAACAACAACCTTCATCTGGCCAAGCATACTATCAATACATTCGTATATCTCACCAAGGCTAGGGCTCTCAGAATCCCCATATTTTATCACACTGAAAATTGGAGATATTATGGATGTGATATATCTCACATCTATCCAAAATGTTTCATTCACCACAATTGCTTTCACCTTCTTCCCCTGCTCTGTCTTCGACCCATCCCACCTAAACCACTCTGATGTCATGACCATGCATTGTAATGATTCCTGCAACTCAGCCATCCTATCCAGCAAAATAAAATACGATACAAAACGTGTGTCCACTGGCTTGAGGAATTCCTTCCCCGAAAAGCTACAGAAGAGTGCCAATGACGTATGGTGGTTGCAGATGAACATCTGCACATCTCTAGCATCAGCCACTACATTTTTGACCCAATCAATTTTTCCAATATCTTTTAGTGCATTGTTCATGGCATGCACACAACATGGGGTCCAATATATATGTCGGTAATGAGCCTCGACAAGCTTACCTGCTGCCCTGCACACATATGCTGCATCTGTAATAACCTGCACAACGTTGGCAGGGCCAACCTCCTCAATAGCATCTCGCAAAATGGTGAATTGGAACTCTGCATCTTTCTTCTTCCCTGAACAATCAACTGCCCTCAAAAAGTAAGGACCCTCTCTGCATGAAACAATGATATTTATGAGTGGGTGGTGTCTGATATTTGTCCACCCATCCATGATGATGCTGCAACCGTGAGAGACCCATGTGCACCTCATTTCCTCCATCAGTAAATTAACCTTGGAATAGTTCTTATCCAAGATTGTGGTTTTCAACTTCGTGTCTCCTGGGGGCACATAACTCACACCTGCTTTGGCTATCTTAGCCACAGCCTCCTTGAAATAAGGAGAGCGAGCAACATGAAATGGAATGCCAGTAGCAAAAAAGAATTTTCCAATGGCATCATCAGCCTCTTCTCTAGCCTTTGTATCATACATTTCAACAACTGGATTGGAGGCCACAACCTTCCTCTTCCCCCTACTACTACCAAAAGCATCCAATTCAGACACCTCATAAGATGCACCTGTAACACTACCGGTATTAATTCTCATAGCACTAGAAGGGGTGCCAGTGCCACTAACGTGACGGCCACGAACTTCTGGAACCTTTTCCACCATATCTCCATTATACAACCTCACCATTTCTGCCCTCTTCAAATGATAGTTGTCCACACATGCCTACACCTTTCCCCGCAATGTGCAATAAATGTGCATTCAACCTAGTAATGCTGCCTGACCAAGATAATGAGCAAATGTTACATTTCCATGTTTTAGTGCCCCCTGAAATATTTGATCTAGGACCCTGCATAATTTGACCAAATTGTTTCAAAGGTTTTTTCTTATCAAAAGGCCCCCTAGCATACTTTTTCAACATTTCGAGAGGGGCAATTGAACTTGTCCACACTCCCTTGTGAACTAGTAGCAATATTAGGTGTTTCTGATTGTGTTCCTTCTCCTTGCACACCCATTTCAACCTCATATTCAGCTTGATAATCACTATCGGAACTCATTTTGAAGCTGCAATAATTAAAATACAAAACAATATAACTATACAATACAATAAAACAATGAATGCAATTTTTGAATACATTTAAAAATTAAAAAAAAACAGCGATGAATACATTTGAAAAAAAAAAAAAACAGCAATGAATACATTTAAAAATTAAAAAAAACAAACAATAAAAATGCCTTCCCTTTATGCTTTATCTCATTCCATCACTTGCTAATCCCAATAGGAAAAAAAGACAAGCAAATGCAATGCCTTCACTTTCAACTTTGCATTTGGAAATTAAAAAAAACAAAACAAAGAATGGTAGTAAATTAGTAATGTATGTACATACCTCTTGCTCTTGCTCTTGCTCTTACTCCTTGCTCTTGCTCCTTGCTCTTTGCTCTTGCCTTCTCTTTTTTTACTCTTGCTCCTTCCTTCTCTTTTTGTTGCTCTTGCTTGGTGTGATTAGAATGAGTATGAAATGCTCTTTTTATAAGTTTCTTTGTTGCTTTTAGGGTTAGGTCATGTTAGTTTTAATTAGAAAGCATTAAAAGTTTAAAAAACATAAAAATGATAAAAAAAAAGTAGTTTTACCTTAGCCACCGCGTGAAAGACGTTGCCGTGACGTCACCGTGACGTCCCGGCGTCCCCCAACGAAGCACCCAAGCAAAATTTGCACCTGGGACGTCCCAGGTGCGTTCCAATTTTCACGGGACGTCCCCCTTATTTTTTGGAAAATGGGGACGGAAGGGAAACGTCCCGTCCCCGTCCCTAAGTCCCCGAGATGTCCCGGACGTGCTGAAAAACCCCTGGGACGCGTCCCCGCGTAACACTGGCGTATTTAAATTATTTGTTATAATGTTTTTTATTTATTTAATCAATGGCTCACAACCTCACATGTTACCAAAGCAATTTCAAACGTTTAATTAAATTAGTTAAACATTCTAACGATTCGGATGGTTGGTTGGTTGGTTGAAAATAAATAAACCCCCGTCCATTTCATAGGTTATACTCTCTCAATTCATCCTCTCTCGAATTTACTCTCGTGTGAATAAATGTGCAAAGGTTATTCTGGTGTTGGAAAATTAATCTCTGGGGCCCTCTTCATACACAGGTAAGTTTTTATTTGTTTAATAATTTGCAAGCTTTAAATATGCGTCTTCTAGAGCTTTCTGCTGCTTCATGGATTTTCAGAAAGCCCTTGATTCTGTTCCACGGGAAGCCCTTTATCGCAGGCTCAGAGATATAGGCATTTCCGAGATTTTTCTTACAGCCATCACGTTGCCTTTATGAGGAGGTCCTTGAACTGCCTTCGCACTTCTGTTGGCTTGTCCGACTTCATCAGGAGTACCATTGGTGTCAAATAGGGCTGCCCCCTCTCTCCTTCCTTAGGTTGGGATCTATATCGATGAGCTTGAGGACTTTCTCAGGGATCACATATAGGAAGGTGATGGGTGCCTTCTGCACCAGGTTCTAATTTACATCCTCCTCTTTGCAGATGACGCAGTTCTCCTTGCTTCTTCTGCTGATGGGTCTCCAGAGGCAGCTAGATGCCTTAGCCCTTTTCTGTGATCATCGACAACTGACTAATGAATCTTGGGAAAACCAAAGTTATGGTTTTCAATTGTCTAAAGACTTCAGACCTCACACTTCTTTAAGGGTGTGGAGATTGAGATCACTTGCTCTAAAATACCTACCTGGGGATTCTTTTCTCTGGGCCTCGTTTTAGCCTTACAGTCCTACTCTCCAACCCCGAAGGTTAATAAGGGCTATGGTTCTTTGGTGATTCTTGAGAGACAGTGTTTCTGCCACCACTTTCAGGACATTCCTTCCAAGATGTCCCTCTTCAATTTCCTGGTTAGGCCCACGAACTCTGTAGAATGGTTCGGAAGTTTGGGGGTCCCTCTCTTTTGGACTCAAATTGGGCCACTATCTAAGCGCGTTCAGATCCTCATGCTCAGATGTATTATCAAGTGCAAAGAATTTGTTCCTCACATGCATTATCCTTGTTGAGTTTGGGGCTTGCCCTTTTCGTTTGGAGACCATCTTCAGCCTTGTGTTGTTGTTCCACCGTATTCGGGGGTATTCTAGTTCTTCTGTTGATAGGGACTAGGTACACTTATCTTGCCTACTGCTCCTCTGTTTAAGCTATTGCATCTTCGGATCACAATAGACGATCTCGCTGCTGGTATGCCTGCATTTCACTTACCTCTTCGAGTTCATTGGCATCCAGATGGACCATCTCCCACCCTTCAGCTAGTCTCTGGATGCCCCTGCCCATCTGCTACCCAACCACAGGATCTTCATAGGATAATCAGAGATAATATCTACAGATAGTTCATCTAGCACACATGGACCAACCCCCCGGGGGGGTTTGCGTCCAAAGATGTTGCTCTATGTGGCACACTTTCTCAAGATCCATGATGGGGTCATTTTCAGACCCATGTACATTTCCCAACATTGGTTCCAGGCCCTTCGTATCTCTCTGGGTCAGTTTCAGAGTGGGCTCACATCGACTTCTTATTGAAACTGATCATCACTTAGACCGCTCGGAGTGGACTTGCCTACTTTGCTCTCTCCAGGAGGTTGAAACCAAAGAACACTTCATTTTCAGATGTCCTGTTTACTATGAGATTCATGGGTGATTCCATTGCCTGTTCCGCAAGCTTCCTTCCACACGTAACTTTCTTCAGATACTATGATCAGAGATGTTTTGCTCTCTACCTTCAAGAGGCCATCAGGCTTCGGGACAAGCTCATCCATCCTCCCCCCCGACAGATGGCTACTAGACTGATCACTTCCTTCTTCCCATTGCTCTCTCCGAATGAGGGGTGCTAAGATAGCATTTGGTCACTTGTCTGGACCCCCAGTCCAAGTCCGTCATGTCTCGTGACTTCATTCCTTCCACCTGAGGCTCCCTATCTCAGGCATGTCCCAAGGCCCCTCCGCATAGACAGCGATCCACCATGGGCCTACTTTGAGGCACCGCCTTCCTCCCCGACGCCAACTCCCCAAGCATTCCACAGTCTCCGCTTCTTGTAAGATCGGCGCACTGCAAGTTAATCCCATCCAGCCTTGAGTGTTAGGTGATGTTGTTGGGGATGTTACTCCTTCTTCCACTCCCTCCCCACACAATCATCTCTCTCTCCTTCGTTTCTGGTCTCTTGGCCTTTGTTGTTTCCTTCTCCTCCTCTCCTCTCATTGTATTTCGGGTGACCCATTTGGGTCCTCTTGAATAATAGGTTTGTTTGTTTTGTACTCTGCAGTCCATTGACCTACTTTTGTGGTCATGTGTTGGACATTAATAACATTATCTTATCTTATCTTATCTTATCTTATCGTTTAAATGTGTAGGAAAATAAATATTTAAGGGTAAAATGGAAGGTCTTCCAAAATGGAGACAACCCTTCACAAAAATAGCGTTTCCAATTTTGTGTTTGGTATGGGATGAGGACCCTTGCAATGGGAACAATTTGGTCAGTGGAGACATAATAAAATACTTTAAATTCTAAACTATAATATAAACCTATGTCTAACCTATGAACCCCCCCCTCCTATTTGTTAAATCGGGGCATGTTTATAAACTTTGAATATACTATATGCTATAACCGACATATATATTCGCATAGTTTTAAATCTTATAAACATGTTTTTTTGTAAACTTAAACTACTTGATGTGCAAAGTGCTCGGCCCCCTCTAAATATTTGTTGCAAATTTTTAAACAAAATTAAAACCCTAAAACTATTAAATATGCCCCCTATGCATTGGGCATACGAAATTAAACTTACGTACTTGGTTGAAATGTCCACTATGGTGTAGTGGTAAGGCCCGAGAATAGGGCTTGATAGGTCTGGGGGTCTGTTGGCTAGATTTTCTGCATAGCTGAAAACCTAGGCAGTCATGAGATAAATCTCCCTCATTTACCGATGAGGCTCCCGTGTAAGATTTGTCAATAAAGTATGCTAGTATCTATTTAGGGGTTTTACTTTAACCATGTAGCTCATGAACCATAGCTGTATAGTTTTGCAACAAGTAAGCAGCTGTTTTAAGAAAGGAAATATCTAAAAAAGAAGGAAATAATAAAAACATAGGAAAGAAAGAGGGAAGATGTGCAACCCAATCAATAGATTACAGAGTTGATTGCATGCACATAGACAGGACCAATAGATATTAACACACAGAATTATAAGCAAAGGCAACTTTCAGTTCTAGATCTAAAATAACACAAAGTTTATAAGTAGATCTAAGACAAAAGCTAGAAACAAAATGCACCGTGACACAAAGTTCTCCGGAAATCTGCTCCTTTGTATTCCTTTGCTTCAAATAGCTATCAGAGGCTTCAGCACAAAGTCTAGAACACAAGAATGCTGCTTACAAATTCCCCTCTTTAACCCGTAGGTTCTTCCTCTACTTATAGCATCTGGAGGGGAAATTACAAAATAGAAAGCTTTTAGTGAACTGGCACATCTGGAAGTCGGAAAGGAAACAACTGGCAATCTCCCTCCTGGAATTTCTCTTTACATGACATGCATGATTCGCAACTAAAGATAGAACCTTCTATATTGCATGTCTGCCACCTATTTCCAAATAGTTGACTTCTTCAAGTAATGACTTTTAAACCAATCACTTAAGTTTTATAATTTAATTGATCGCTCAATTACTTTGTCGGAGGAAATAAGAGAAAGAAGAAAAAAAGAGGAAAGCTGCAGTCTTTTCCTTTTCCACATTTTGCATGCAGTTGATTCTTCTGCCTTTGATTCTCGCCAAACTGAATCTGGAAGCAGCTGGATCTGGAAGCGGCTGGATCTGGAATTTTGCTTATGGGTGTTGCCTTTGCCTTGTCTTTCCTCTTGTCCTTGAAGCTTTTGCAGTTCTTCTCCTGTACATGCATCAATGCAATGTTTGCCGTAAATAACTCATCTTTTTTTATTTTTAATTGCATATGAGCAATTAAAAATTTTGG
The DNA here is from genome assembly GCA_019776745.2 of Taxus chinensis. Lineage (NCBI taxonomy): Eukaryota > Viridiplantae > Streptophyta > Pinopsida > Cupressales > Taxaceae > Taxus > Taxus chinensis. The sequence goes on from CM034150.1 coordinate 693,797,435, forward strand.
AAAGCACTCCGGGTGAATGCAACTTCAATGAAGGCTTCAACTGGAAGATTGAGAGAACATGTACAAGGTCCTGGAAGGAATTCTCCATGCACTGACTTCTTCATGGGCTGCATTCGAAACAAGAGGATGAAGCCTTTACAATTATGGATCTAGATCTGGATTTGGATCTGGGTCTGGAAGCTATGCATGATTCTGTTGATCCTTTTCTTTCATCATGCTTCGGCCATGGCCAGAGCAATCTTTGTCTGAGTACACTCTTTTTTTTATTCAGTCGGAATTCTTTACAATTGGTGCAGATCTGGGAATTTGTTCAGATTCGGAGGATATGTTCAATGTATTGGACATTGATTTAAGCTCTCTTTCTCTTATAAAAGCACCTGTAATGAATTCCTGCAATTAATTCAGAAAAATATGGCAACTGGAACATGAACACTTGATTTTAATTATAAAAATCTGCATATATCAAGCTTGTTGCCCCAAAATTTTGATGTTTTGTTTGCATGTAAAGCAAGCATGAATTTTGTCAACTTCACCTTAGCACCTACACCACTATGTAGACAATTAATTAGACTTAATTCAAGCTTCTTCAAACCTAGGCGCCAAACTTAGAAGCCTTCCAACAGTAAAAAACACCTTCTGTGCAAAATTCCTCCTTTGGGATGCCAAAATTGCCTGGGCTGCACTCCTTTGCTAAAGAATTAATAACTCCATTAATATGGCAACCCATGCTTATATAACCTTCATCATTCTATAATTAATAATTGCCCTTCCTATTTCCGGCAATTAATTAAATTAAAAATCATGTTTTTCTCTTTTAAAACTTGGGTGCCTATTTTGTGCATGCTCATGGCTGCATTAAATAAATTAAATTTATTTAATTTTAGCATGCTACCTTCAGTTCACTTTGGCTTGTCTTTATGCATTGACTTTCCTTCTATTTATGACGCTAAAATTGGGTGAATAAACATTAATAAATATTATTAAATGCATTGTTGTTCACCCCAGGTGGGTCACACTTTTTGGCAAGGGTGAATTCTAAAAATAAGAAGTCAACTTCTGATGGGAATTTCCACCCTACACTGCAGCTCTAAAAATCCCTTCTTCCACTAAAGTGATTTGACTTTCATAATGGGATTTTTTACCCTGCCAGGAAGGTAAGAAATTCCCGCCGATGCTTTAAATGATTTTCTTTTATTTTATAATGGGAATTTTCACCCTACAAGGCAGGTAAGAAATTCCCGCCTGCCTGTTGCCTCTAATTTTCCCATCATGACTTAAGTGAATTTTCTTTCATGGGAAAAAGTACCCTGTCAGGCAAGTACAAAATTCCCACCTACCTGCTTGCTACCAAAAATCCCATTGTAGCTTAAAACTCTTCCTCTCCCAAAAATGCGGCCTGCCTAGAAGAAGTTTTTTCGTGCATGACTTCGTTCTTTTCAGAGATAACCAAACCTCCTGTGGCAAATTTCTTCTGGCATAACGTCTATAGATGATCTCCAGATACTCCAGGCAAGAAATCAGACTAAACCAGCAAAGGAATTGACCTAGAGAAATTTCAAAGAAAACAAAACGGAAAAACACCAAAAACGCAAAACGTTGCCAAAAGTCATAGATAAAGCCCCAGGATTCATTCCTGGTTTAAAACCCTACTGGTATATGGGGATATTAACATGTAAGACCATAACAGGGTTAAACTGGAACACAATTTGCCTCAAACGGGGCTCAGAATAATTAAATAAAAATTTCCCGTAAGCAAACCCCAGCAACAGAATATAACGATTTCAGGCATCTAGGATATTTGGCAAAATTGGGCTAATATGACTCTCTGGAAATATCTTGGCACAATACAGACACTTTCTGGCAATTAACACACAAAACGACCCATTATTTTAAAAGAATGAAATTTTTTGACATGGGGGGGGTAGTCTCAAATTTCAGGGTGAAATCTAGGGACACCAGGGTCGAATCCCCCACTTTCGTTTCGTTTGCCTTGTTTGGGACTTAGTCCCACATCCACCGTGTAGGAAATTGTTTAAGGCTTAAAAAGCTGCGACGGAGTAGTAAGTTTCATGTGGCTTCGGCCCACACCATTGCACCTGTTTTGTTGGCAAAGCCAACTCGCTAACCACTTAGCTTGGCCATGTGGCACTTGAAAGTCGGTTGTTGACGAGTTAACATGAAAGTTATGAGATGGGTGAACCTGCCTGACTCAGCCCACATCCATTGGCAAATAAGTTAAAAAATGAGAGAGGCCCGCCTGGCTTGGCCCGTAGCTCGGTGAGCTATTTAGTAAATAATTCAACCATCTCAGTTCCTAACTCGCCATACAACTCGGTTTCATCTCATTGGCTCAGTTGTGAGCTCGGAGCTTACCCTCCTTAAAAACCAAAAAAATTGTATATATAAATTTTTTTAAGAAAATTTAAATTATTTTTTGGATATTTAAGAATATTTTTGGAGGCCTATAAAATTTTTATTTTTTATTTTTGTATTTTCAAAAAGGTAAGTTATTGACGACAATTAAGTATGTCGTAAAACTAAAAAAAATCATTTACAATTTAGTTGAATTGTGAATTCTATCATCAAATTAATATATTTTTTGTAAGAACTTTTGACATGTCAATTTCGGCATGGAAGAGGTCAATAACACTGAAATTTGACACACATTCTCACTTGAAAAACGACAGGGGGGGCTTCTAAATTTTTTCGCAATTTGTACCTTCATAAGAACCTAATTGCTGAAAAGTGAAAGATAAACACTTTAAAACGTTAAGTTGTCATAATAAACATAGTTTTTATCTTCATTTGAACTTGTAAAAAGCTTTAAAATGGGGTCTAATCACTTTAACATTGACAAGATGCAGATGTTGAACAAGACAAACTACAACATCTGGAAAATCAGACTGAAGGCAGAATTCATGCCACGCAAACTCTACACTGTCGTAAACAGTACGGAGAAGGCACCGACCAGCAAACAGGCAACAGACAATGCATCCACATACCAACAGAAAGTGCATGAAGCAATGTCTATCTTACTGCGAAGCGTGCAATATGACTTCCTACTTCAAATTGGAAATCAAGAAAATCTGAGTGAATCCTGGACACTACTAGAATCAATGCATGAAGGTATGCATTTATTAACAATTATAAAATTGATTCTTGAGTTAATGACCACTCCCGTGAAGGGATACGAAAAAATAGTTAATTTTTTAGCAAAAATTAAAAACATTAAATCTCAATTAAATGGATGTCACTGTAATTTGATTCATGATAAACTGTTGTATTTTATTATTCACATGAACATCCATGAGAGATTTAGGAACTTCATTTCTATTCTACATTCGAAATATCAGAATGAACAAGACATCCTTGACCTCTCTACTCTTGAGTGCTCTCCTGATTCAAAAAAAGATGGTCATGTTAAACTTTGATTCGAAGGAGAACCAATGCATGAAAGTACGCATTTATTGAAAATTATTAAAATTGATTCTTGAGTTAATGACCACTCCCGTGAAGGAAGACGAAAAAATAGTTAATTTTTTAGCAAAAATTAAAAACATTAAATCTCAATTAGATGGATGTCACTGTAATTTGATTCATGATAAACTGTTGTATTTTATTATTCACATGAACATCCATGAGAGATTTAGGAACTTCATTTCTATTCGAAATTTGAAATATCAAATTGAACAAGACATCCTTGACCTCTCTACTTTGAGTGCTCTCCTGATTCAGAAAGAGATGGTCATGTTAAACTTTGATTCGAAGGAGAATGCCATTCAGGCACTTCTTGCACAAAAACCTAAGAACAACTTTTCTAGGTTCAACAAGAATAAAAAATCAAACTTTAAAACCCCTAGAAAAGAAAAGAAATCAGGAAACCTAAGAGTCAATTTTGATGGGAAATGTTACTAAACAAAAACAAGCCAAATTTTAAAAATCAAAAAGGGAATAAACCAAATCAGAATCAGAAAAACAATAAAAAACCTAATCTAGTCGCTTTGTATGTTGCATTAGTCACTACTAAAGAAAAATGAATGGATATTAGACCGTGGTGCATTTAGGCACACAACATATAGGTCTAATATTCTAATTGATATGAGAGAATGTAATGATCAAATCTATCTAGGTGATCATTCCATTCTCGATGTTCAAAGTCAAGGAAAAATAAAAGTTTTCAATGGTTTTATAAACGATGTTTAGTGTTCCTAAATTAAAAATGAATTTGCTTTCTTGTTCACAGCTAACTCGGAACAATTATACTGTAATTTTATTAAAAGATAAATGGTTTATAAAGAATGAGTTAGATGTTACTATAGCTAAAGACATACAAAAGAATGGATTATATGTTTTTAAAGGTTTTGCTTCTACTTCATGTTGGTCTACTCAAAATAAGAATTATGTTCAATTATGGCATGAAAGATTAGGTTGTGTTAATTTTAGGAGCATTTATGACATGTCTCGTCTTAACCTTGTTACTGGTCTGCCACCTATCGCTCATGTTCATGAAACATGTGAAGGGTGCTTACATGGTAAGCAATCAGCAAACCCCTTCCACGATCATCGTGAAGCTAACTCTTAGAACCTCTGGAACTGGTCCACGATGATGTTAGAGGGCCTTTAGAAGTTCCTTCCCTAAATGGTTCTTCGTATGTTATTGCTTTTATTGATGACTATTCTCGTATGATTTGGTCTTTCTTTATCAAAAATAAATCAGATGTGTTATCAAAATTTAAAGAATTCAAAGTTTTTGTTGAGATTAGTTCTAGTCATAAAATCAAAAGACTTAGACCAGATAATGAAGGAGAATATATTAGTAAAGCATTTGATGCATTTTGTATCGAATGGGGTATACAAAGGGAACTAACTACTCCCTACTCTCCTCAGCAAAAGGGCATTGCAAAAAAGAAAAACCGCACCATTCTTGAAATGGCTAGAACCATGTTGCACTTAGCTCAAGTTCCTGAGTTTCTTTGGGCTGACGCAATGAATATCAATGTTCATATTTTGAACAGAGTGCCTACTAAATCCCTATTTCAATCCATTCCCTTAAAAAAGTGGACTAATAATAAACCTAGTGTATCTCACCTGAGAATCTTCGGGAGCCTTGCCTCTATCTTCATTCCTAAAGCAAAAAGGAAGAAGCTAAATCAAATCTCCTATCCATGCATCTATGTAGGCTATGGAGGAAAAACTAAAGGTCTCAGGATCTAAAATCCTGCAAAACGTGAAGTTATTGAGAACAGAAATGTTAAAATCTTAGAAAAACCTTTTTGTTATTCATCATATTTTGCTTTTGTTTCTACTATTTATGATGAACCTAATGAATTAGAAAACAATGAACTTGATAATGATGATTTTGATGATCAAATAGATGTTATTAATGATTCTGATGATCAAATAGATGTTAATAATGATTCTATGTTAAAAAAGAGTCTCTTCATGTTTCCTTCATAACTAAAAGGCCTAAATGGGATCAGTCTCTTCTTCAAAACTCTAATCTTGATAACCTTAGTAAAATGACTAGAAGCCATCATATCTATCATGTCTTAATGACTATGTATGAACCGGCACCCCAGTCTTTCAAAGAGGCATCTCACAATGAAAGATGGGTAGAAGTTATGAAAGTTGAATATCCTGCCTTAATCAAAAATTAGACTTGGGATCTAGTCCCTCCAAAAAAATGTAATATTGATGGTTCTAGATGGCTTTACAAAATCAAATATAAGGCCGATCACAATATTGATAAGTTCAAAGACAAGTTGGTAGCTCGAGGGTCTACTCAAAAACCCGGTATCGACTACGCAGAAACCTTTGCACCCGTTGCAAAAATGACCACAGTTAGGATTCTTATTGCCTTTGTTGCTCAATATGGTTGGGAAATCCACCAAATGGATGTTATGAATGCATTCCTGAATGGTGACTTAAAAGAAGAAATTTTCATGGCTCAATCTAAAGTTTTTAAGGAACTTGAAAAGAACCGTATGTGTGTAAACTGAAAAAATCTCTATATGGTTTAAAACAAGCTCATAGAGCTTGGTATGCAAAAATAAATAGTTTTTTCAAATATTGTTTCACTAACTGTTTTTCTGATAATGATCTATTTGTTAAAATTGAAAATAATCATATTATTCTTATTGTATTATATGTTGATAATTTGCTTATTATTAGCAATTTTGATAGTTTAATTTTCAAAATTAAATCTAAATTGAAACAATACTTTGAAATGACTGATTTAGGACTATTGCATCATTTCTTAGGCATGGCAATTTTTCAAGATAAAAATCTCATCGTTGTATCTCAGTCACACTATGCTACTAACTTGCTTAAAAGGTCTAATATGGTAGATTATAAACCAGTTGTTTTTCCTATAGAAGTTAGTTGTAAACTTGATCATAAACCTGCATGTGAAAAAGTTAATCCTACTATTTACAAACAACTTGTAGGTAGTTTGATTTATCTTACTATTACTAGACCTGACATTGCATATGCAGTAGATAGTGCATCCAGATTTATGTAAGAACCATATCAGGATCACTGGAAGCTAGCCAAAAGAAATTAAGATATATTAAAAGAACAATTAATTTTGGTTTATGTTATCCAATTTCACCCCCCAGGGTTGAATTGATAACATACATCAGGATTCCCAAGTCCCAGGCTGAAAAAGAACGAGCTCTGAGAGAATGCGAGAAGTTGCAGAAAATAAGCCTGGACGAGAAAATTTGTGAAAATCGGCTAAGTCCTTGTCCTTGAAATATTTGGGACATTCGGGACACCAAGGCGCGGTTCGGCCGAAACACCTCCAGGCGACCCGCGAAGCACTAGGACATTTGGGACAAATGGACGCGAAGGACGCGAACCGGCCGAAACAGGAAACTGCAGCACAAGGACAAGGGGGACAAAGGGATGTGCGGGACGCGGATAGCCGAAGGAGCCGAAAGCCAATCAGATCACGCCACGTGTCATCGGCAGAAAAGGGACGAGGAAGCCCATTTTGGGCGGATCGGAAGATTTTGTCCCGCGAAGCACTGGGACATTTGGGACAAAAGGGTGCGGTGGACACGAAAATCCGGCAGGCCCATGGACAAATCACAGCATGACACATGTTGCCAAGGAAAAAGGTCCAAAAAGTCAAAGGGGTGAGTTTTCGAGCACTGATCCAAACCAATAAGATAGCACCGCGTGTCCAAGTTTAAGGGGCCCACAAGAAAAGCCCACGAAAAGGTGGAGAGAGGGAATTGCTCAGCGAACTAGAGCCTGCCACGTGTCGTCCAGATGGCAGAGCGCGGGAAAAGAAATTTAAAAATCCGTTTTCGCCTGTTTTGTGCCCTAAATCTTCAGATCGTCATATCTTTCGATCCAGAGCTCGGATTTGCACATTCTTTATATCAACGGAAAGCTGTTGAAATTCTCTACATGATTCTGGGGTCAATCTTGCATTTTGATGCAGTTTGGGGGGAGAAAATTAAGAAAACGTCTCTGACGCGTGTAATGCTTCAACTACTAACTTCAATGCAGCAGACAGCTCGCCGCTCCTGTTAGACAGCCCGCCGTTTTGCCAGGATCCGCCGCTTGGATCATAATGAGATGATTTTAAATGCTACCAAGAAGTGGTTGGGGCAGATTCTGGATTTCCTCTCTTCCCCCTCATTTCTTCATATATATTGTAAAGAGGAGCCCTTTTTAGAGGTCGGACATTCTTGCTTTGCATCCTCCCTTCTTCCCTGCTTGCAAAAGAATTTGTAGAGCTTTTCAAACCTCCCATATGGATTGTAATGCCAGTTTTTGTCTCTTGGCCACTGCAATGTACTGTATCGGCTCTTGAGCAATATATATATGTTTGTGATTGATTCTCAACCCTCTCATGTATTCATTGCTGTTATTTTGATCTCTTATTGCAGTTTGGTTACCTGTGCATAGTGTTTGTATTGCATCTATGTGGTCTGTGTTAGATTTGCAAAACGAGTGTCTAACATTCCTTGGTGCATCACCTCTGTAGTTTAGGTTTTATTCTATGCATTTTCTCACCCTGTCTCCTTGACAAGTTAGATTAGGTTTTAGTAAACCCTCTGCATTTTTGTGTGCATCTGAACAGAAGAATAGGAACCAGCCTTCTCTGGAGAATCCTTTCTCACCTTTACAAGTCCCACACTTGGAGAAAGGATTCCATGTTGTGCAATCACACTGGATGCCTGAACATCAACCTAAAAGCCTGATCTGCATCCAGGGGTGCTGTGAGTTTGCAACAACAGTTTTGGCACGCCCGGTGGGACACTAGAGGTCTCTTTTTTATTGCAGCAAAGTTGATATGCATCTGCTGCAGTGTTCTTGCTTATACGAGCTATTATTTGCATATCTGGCGACTCCAAGGGGAAGAATCAACTGGTTTCAACAGTGCAGGCCTGAAAACTCATGAGAAGAATCACCACAAGGTCAAGAGCTGGAGAAGAAGAAGTACCGTTTGAATACCTGCAGCTATCTCCAAGAAGAAGGCAAAGAGGAAGAAGGATTCAAAGGTCTCCATCTCCACCAAACAGAACTCTCTCAACTCCTCCACCTGACAGGCCTTTCATTCAGTATACAAGGGCTTTAAGACCGATTAGAATGGCTCAGAACAATCCCTACGTCAACTTCACAGGCAGCAGCCCACTTGCTCTCAATGCACAACATTCAGTTCCTATTGCAGCCTTGAAGAACATTCCCTACTTCACTAGAGAAAATCAGACTACTCCAGGTGATCATGTTAATGATATTGCTAACCTCTGTGCAATCCATGAAATTGATGAAATGCAAGTAGCTGTCAAATTACTGACATCTTCATTCAAGGGTAAAGCATTACAATGGTTTAGGAGCCTTGGAGCTGGTTCTATCACAAACTGGAATCAGCTGTGTATTGCACTTCATGAGCAATTTGGAGAGAAGGGAGACAACTTGTCTCTTTTGGAGCAGCTAACAACTATCAAGAGATCCCCCAACGAGCAGCTGACTGACTTCAACTTCAGATTTCAAAGGTCTTGGGACAGGATTCCAGTGGCAGTCAGGCCAATAGCAGAAGGTGCTATTTATATTACCTTAAAGCTTTGAATTCTGATATTTCTATGTTAGTTCAGTCCATGGGAGGCACAACAATCCCTATGGCTTATAGCATTGCCATTAGAGCCGAAAACTGTCTTATTCAAGCTGGTAAACTGGCTCCTAGACCTCCCATGCCCTTGTATCCAAACTTAGAAAATCCAAGCACTAGTCAAGCACCCACTTTGGCTCCTGTTCCCACCCCTAGAAACCAGAGTTCGAATGAAGCTTCCACTTCATCTCCAAGTACTTCAAATGAACTCCAAGAGGTCATGAAACAGTTGCAAAATTTGGGAAATGAGCTGGTTACTATTAAGAGGCAGCAAGCCCAAGGTTTCAGACCTTCCTATCAATCCCAAGCTCAGCCTAATAGGCAGCCATACCAACCACAAAGACCACCTAATCCAACTGCAAATATGAATCAAAATCAAAGCCAAGTAAGGCCTCCTGCCAATAGACCATTCCAGCCCTATAATCCAAATGCCATATCTGCCTCTAAGGCATTAGTACCAACACATAATAACATGGCCCAAGAATATGATTGGTGTTTTCCAAGCAATGAGCCTCACAAACCAATCCATGTGTTTCAATGGTGCTCTCAATCAAGCACTTATGGTGACAAATACTGGTGTGGAGGGCGAGGGCAGTCAAGGAAACAGTCAACAACAAGAAACATTCCAACAGCAATCAGCCCCAAATGACACTACATTGGTGAACTGGCAAGCAGAATATTTTTGTGGCATGAATCAGGCAGTTTCTCAAGGTGTTGCAGCCAACACAAGGTCAAAAAGGAGGAATCTGGGTGAAGAACACCCCCAGCCCCATTAGCCCCATCTAATCCACAACCTTCCACGGCTCCACAAATGATTGGCAAGCTGAGTCCAGTTTCAAATACACAAAGGACAGCCAAGAACAACCCCTAGGCCAACTCAAATGTCAAGCTGTTGCCGCCCATGTGCAAGGAGTAAACGTGCAAACCAAAGGACAACAGAGAGATTCTTCATCACCATTCAATATCATTGATCAGATGAAGAAGACAAACGTTAACATATCAATGTGGGAATCCCTATCTATCCCAAGCCAAAGAGATCTACTGCAAGCTGCCATGAAGGATTGGACAACTTTCGAATTAACGGGTTTAGATGCAAGACAAAGTGCTTACAAATGATGCCCAGCCTAAAGGAAGTCACGGAGGACAACAAGGTAAAGTGTTGAAGCCCCCTCCTTTCTATGTTTCATTAATCATTGGGGATAAACTAGTACACAATTGCATGATTGATTCCGGGGCAAGTAGCTCCGTGATGCCCAAGCAAATAGCTGACCAGCTGGGTCTCAAATATGAAGTGATATCTAAAGGAGTAGTACAATTGGATGGGACAACAATAGCAACAGTTGGAGTGATTAAAAACTTGAGTCTTACCTTGCATGCATGTCTAAATGTTGTTGTCTTACAAGATGTATCAATCATAGACCTTCCACCACTCTTTGCCCTTTGCTTGTCAAGGGACTTCACAGCCAAGATTGGAGGGTATTTGTTTGCTGATTGGTCTCACATGCTGTTTAGAACAAGGTATGGAACTAAGGCTACAATTAGGTCCGAACCCATTGCAAACTTCCATATTGAGCCTTACACCCCAAGTTAGAGTTAATGTCAATTGCTCAGCATTTGATCAAGAAGATCACCCTAGTACTGATGAGGCTAACACCAAGGTTGGAAGTATCCCGGACCTAACTCTTGATGAATAGGCAAACAAGATACATGCTTTTGATCCCTATCAAGAAGTAGAAGAATCTGAGCTGGGAGTCCATTGTATACACGAAGAAAATCAACCTGTTCCTAGCATCACCAAGCCAAACCATAATGATGACAACGAGGTATGGCAGCTGTTTTTTGATGGATCAAGGAGTAGGCAAGGTGTAGGAGGTGGAGCCATGCTTGTTTCACCCCAAGGAATAAAGTACTATTCAGCTTTTAGATTTCAATTTGCATGCTCCAATAACACTGCTGAATATGAAGCCTTGGTGCAAGGGATGCATTGGGCAATCAAGAGAAAAATAAAGAATCTGCAAGTCTTTGGGGACAGTGAATTGATTGTAAATCAGGTCAAGGGACGGCATGCTGCTAAGAATGATCTACTCAGGTGCTACAAGAACAGGGTGTGGGACCTCATGGAAGATTTTGAAGGATTTGGCATCGAATCCGTTCCCAGGAAAGAGAATCAAGCTGCTGACAGGCTTGCAGCAGTAGGGGCAGCCTTTAACATTACGAAAAGCATTCAACAAGACAAGGTACAGCCAAACATCCACGTGATTGTGAGGCCTTCAGTGCCGGATAACAATGTCAGTTGGCAAGTGTTTGAGAATGACCAACAAATCGTCAATTTCCTACAAGAAGAAGTTGAGTTCTCTGCCAGGAATCAAGACAAGTTACATCAGCAGTATGGTGACCAAGTGGTGCAGTTGAGAACTAACAAATTACCAAAAGGCCTCATAACCTTGGAGTCAATCTTCAACCCGAATGATCAGTTCCGGAAGGAGAAGGCAAACATTCAAGTAAAGGGTGAGGATTCAGAGCCTATTTTAGTGGAAGAAGGCAAAACATTGCAGATTGGCAAAGTAAGTACCTCACAAGAGAAATCTGATTTTGTTCAGCTTTGCCAAGAATTTCCAGATGTCTTCGCTTGGAGCTATGAAGACTTGAGAGGATTCAATCCGAATTTGGCACAACATACCATAGAATTGGATCCAGATGCTAAGCCCATCAGGCAGAAGCAGAGACCAGTCAACCCTCACATTGAGCCTCTGATGAAGAAAGAGCTAAATAAGCTAATAGAGGCAAGCATTATATTCCCGATCAAGCACTCAAGCTGGGTTGTTAACTTGGTTCCGGTCAGGAAGAAGAGCGGAGAAATCAGGTTGTGTGTGGACTTCCGAGACCTCAATAGGGCATCTCTCAAGGATCATTATCAACTCCCTTCCATGGAGCAAATATTGCAAGTAGTATCCGGTTCAGAGAGATTCTCTCTCCTAGATGGCTACTCAAGGTATAATTAGGTGATGGTAAAAGAAGAGGACCAATTCAAGACAGCCTTCACAACTAAATGGGGCACGTATGCTTACAAGAAGATGCCATTCGGGCTGTCCAATGCTGGTGCTACCTTCCAAAGGGCAATGGACATGGCATTCAAAGGCTTGATCAACAAGATAGTGCTGATATATCTAGATGATATCACTGTCTTCTCAAAGAATGCAGCAGACCATCTCTTTCACCTCAGGCAAGTGTTTCAGAGGTGTAGAAAGTTCGGAGTATCATTGAATCCCAAAAAATGCATATTCCTGGCTCACGAGGGTAAACTTCTAGGCCATATTGTCTCGAAGAGGGACTGACAATTGATCCAGAAAGAGTTGAAGCCATAAGAGCACTGCCATTGCCAAGTCACAAGAAGGCTCTTCAAAGTTTCTTGGGAAGGATCAATTTTGTCCGCAGGTTTATCCCAGATTTTGTAGCCCTTGTCAAGCCCATCACCAAAATGTTAAAAAAGAGCACGGCTTTTAAGTGGACAGCAGAAGGCAAGGAGAATTTTGAGGCAATCAAAGAAGCTATATCTCAGGCACCAACTCTCATCAACCCAGACTTCTCCAAGGATTTCATCCTCTACGCATTTGGAGGTGATGACACTATTTCTGCCATTCTAGTACAGCAGAACAAAGATAATGATGAGCAGCCGATTGCCTTCTTCAGCCAGAGCCTAGGTGACTGCGAGGTGAGGTACTCTTTTATTGAAAAGCATGTACTTGCAGTAATCAGAAGCTTGAAGAAATTCAAGCATTTAGTCTCAAACAACAAGGTCTAGTTGCTGGTCTCACATGCTGGAGTTAAGGACTTCCTTCTCAACAAGGATTTGAATGAGAAAAGGGCAGATTGGATCACCCGTGTCATGGAGTATGACATTAATATCAAGATCACCAAGCTGGTAAGAGGGAAAGGACTGTGTGAGCAGCTGGTTTTGGGGAAGCAAAAGGAAGTATGCAACGAAGAAGAGGTTGTTTTGACAGTCCAAGATAGCTATGAGCCAAGTGGCAATCAAGAAGAAGACAATGCTGCCCCGACTCCCTATTGGACCCAAGGTATTATGTACTTCCTAAGCACAGGCCTATGCCCTCCGGAGATGAACAAGACCCAAAGGAGACATTTCAGGTTGCAGGCTGTTCCGTACGCCATTGTTGATGGAGTTTTGTTTAAGAAAAACGTGAATGGAGTGCTGCTGAGATGCATTAGCACAGATCAGATTCAAAGGGTGTTGGAAGAGTTTCATGGTGGACCAACTGGTGGCCATTTTGCACCAAGAGTGACAGATGTAAAAATCATGAAGGCTGGTTATTATTGGCCTAAAATCTTCAGTGATTGCTATGCATGGATCAAAAGGTGTAAGAATTGTGCATTCTTCACAGGAAAAGAGAAGTTTGTTGCCCTTCCATTGCATCCAATCTCAGTTGACCAGCCATTCATGCAATGGGGTTTGGACTTCATTGGAGTCATTAATCCCAATTCAAGCCAAGGGCATAAATGGATTTTGACAGCCACAAACTACTTCACCAAATGGACAGAAGCAGTAGCACTCAAAGAGGCAAATGAGTCTAGCATCCTAGAACTTTATGAGGGAATAACAACCAGATTTGGTGTACCTGCCACAATAATCTCTGATAATGCATTGGCATTCATTGGATCTAAGGTGACTGAGTGGGTTGTCAAGAATGGTATTTACCTGAGCACTTCATCGAACTATTACCCCCAGAGTAATGGCCAGGCCGAGTCTACAAACAAGAACTTGTTGAAGATCATTAGGAGAACTCTTGATGAGAATCAGAGGTCTTGGCACACCAAGCTGAAATCAGCCTTATGGGCTGATAGGATCACTCCCAAAAGATCCACAGGCAACTCTCCATTCAGGCTTGTCTATGGAAGAGAGGCAATCTTGCCCATGTCACTTGAGTTTCCAACATTGGAACTCATGAAGCAGCTGGAGTTACTTGAATTTGAGCCCATGGAGGTGAGGTATGCAGAGTTGATGGAGCTGCAAGAGATCAGAAATTAGGCATCCCAAGCAATGGAAAAGGATCAAGCTTTGATCAAGAAGACCTTCGATAGAAAGGCCAAGGATAGATCTTTTCAAGTTGGAGATCTAGTGTTGAAATGGGATGCGGACAGAGCAAAACCGGGAAGGCATTCAAAATTTGATGCCATTTGGAGTGGCCCATACATGGTCACAAAGTGCAAGAGCAGCAATGCCTTCCAATTGGCCTCATTGGACGGTGAAGAACTGCAGATTCCAATAAATGGAATCTATCTCAAACATTGCTACTGAAAGTAAAAGGTTCACCCTTGTAAAATATTAGCCTAGATTTCAAATCCTCTAAGTGCGTATACACATTGTCTTGTTGTAGTTAGGTTTCAGTTTCCCTAAGTGCTTTGGCACAGGTTTTGTTGCTCCTAGATTGAGTTTTATAGTTCAGTGGGCTCTCGTGGAGGGAGTTGCAGTATCAGGCTCATTTCAGGTCATTGCTTATGACTCCATGCCCAATGGATCGCAAAAAAGGGCAACTGGTCTTTTCATTAGCAGGCAGATGACCCCGCTGAGTCGCCAAATTGTTATCCAATTTCACCCCCCCAGGGTTGAATTGATAACATACATCAGGATTCCCAAGTCCCAGGCTGAAAAAGAACGAGCTCTGAGAGAATGCGAGAAGTTGGAGAAAATAAGCCTAGACGAGAAAAATTGTGAAAATCGGCTAAGTCCTTGTCCTAGAAATATTTGGGACATTCGGGACACCAAGGCGCAGTTCGGCCGAAACGCCTCTAGGCGGCCCGCGAAGCACTAGGACATTTGGGACAAATGGACGCGAACCGGCCGGTTCGGCCGAAACAGGAAACTGCAGCACAAGGACAAGTGGGACAAAGGGACGCGCGGGACACGGATAGCCGAAGGAGCCGAAAGCCAATCAGATCACGCCACGTGTCACCGGCAGAAAAGGGACGAGGAAGCCCATTTCGGGCGGATTGGAAGATTTTGTCCCGCGAAGCACTGGGACATTTGGGACAAAAGGACGCGGTGGACGCAAAAATCCGGCAGGCCCATGGACAAATCACAGTATGACACGTGTCGCCAAGGAAAAAGGTCCAAAAAGTCAAAGGGGCGAGTTTTCGAGCATTGATCCAAACCAATAAGATAGCGCCACGTGTCCAAGTTTAAGGGGCCCACAAGAAAAGCCCGCGAAAAGGTGGAGAGAGGGAATTGCTCAGCGAACCAGAGCCTGCCACGTGTCGTCCAGATGGCAGAGCGCGGGAAAAGAAATTTAAAAATCCATTTTCGCCTGTTTTGTGCCCTAAATCTTCAGATCGTCATATCTTTCGATCCAGAGCTCGGATTTGCACGTTCTTTATATCAACGGAAAGCTGTTGAAATTCTCTACATGATTCTGGGGTCAATCTTGCATTTTGATGCAGTTTGGGGGGAGAAAATTAAGAAAACGTCTCTGATGCGTGTAATGCTTCAACTACTAACTTCAATGCAGCAGACAGCTTGCCGCTCCTGTTAGACAGCCCGCCGTTTTGCCAGGATCCGCCGCTTGGATCATAATGAGATGATTTTAAATGCTACCAAGAAGTGGTTGGGGCAGATTCTGGATTTCCTCTCTCTTCCCCCTCATTTCTTCATATATATTGTAAAGAGGAGCCCTTTTTAGAGGTCGGACATTCTTGCTTTGCATCCTCCCTTCTTCCCTGCTTGCAAGAGAATTTGTGGAGCTTTTCAAACCTCCCATATGGATTGTAATGCCAGTTTTTGCCTCTTGGCCACTGCAATGTACTGTATCAACTCTTGAGCAATATATATATGTTTGTGATTGATTCTCAACCCTCTTATGTATTCATTGCTGTTATTTTGATCTCTTATTGCAGTTTGGTTACCTGTGCATAGTGTTTGTATTGCATCTATGTGGTCTATGTTAGATTTGCAAAACGAGTGTCTAACATTCCTTGGTGCATCACCTCTGTAGTTTAGGTTTTATTCTATGCATTTTCTCACCCTGTCTCCTTGACAAGTTAGATTAGGTTTTAGTAAACCCTCTGCATTTTTGTGTGCATCTGAATAGAGGAATAGGAACCAGCCTTCTCTGGAGAATCCTTTCTCATCTTTATAAGTCCCACACTTGGAGAAAGGATTCCATGTTGTGCAATCACACTGGATGCGTGAACATCAACCTAGAAGCCTGATCTGCATTCAGGGGTTCTGTGAGTCTGCAACAACAGTTTACATGATACTTCTTTTGATAATGCGTGTTTATATGGATATTATGATTATGACCATGTTGGTGATGTGATAGATAAAAAATCTACAACTGGATATGTGTTCAAGTTTGGTAGAGGTGCCATTATTTGGAGCAATAAAAACCAGCTGACAGTCTTCATGTCTTCTATTGAGTCAGAATATAGAAGTGCGATGGAAGCAACGAAAGAATTCATGCGGCTAAAGCGGGTGTTGGAAGAGATTCACATGGAAGTTAAAGGAAGGACTCCTCTTCTATGTGATAGTCAGAATTGTGTTGCTCTTGCTAATAGTCCAGTTCAGCATCAAAGAACAAAGCATATAGAGATTCATATGCATTTCATCCGGGAGAAGGTGATATGCAGTGATATAGATCTCCAGTACTGCTTGACTGAAAATCAAGTTGCAGATATGTTTACGAAGCCATTGTGTGCAGTAGATTTCTGCAAGTTTCGTCCAATGCTTGGCCTTTCAGAGTTGCCATTAAGGGGGAGTGTGCATGACAATGCCACCTCCTAACAATCGGCCATGTGTTTTCTCCTTCACCTCTATACTTCTCCACATTGTAAAAGATTTGTTTATGATCTTAGTAAACTTATAACTCTAAGTTTATTGTATAGTCCAGTAATGTTGCATTTGTTGTAAAGGAAGTCCTTATTTTATAAAAGGCTCCTAGAGATGTTGGTATAGATTTTTCCATGAAAAACTGTGATATGTCTCACAAATCATGCTTAGCCTAAATCATAACTTTTGATTAATGGATTCCAAATCTTTTTGTACCAAAAGGTAAGTTTAACATGATGAAAGTGTATAAATCCTTCAAAAGTAGTATGTTAGCCTAAACCTCAACTATGGTTTAAGGATTGTAAATCTCGTTGTATAAACAGGTAACATTGGCATATGATCTCCACTTAATATTAAGGGGGAGTATTAAAACATTTAATATTAAGTATTCTAGTTATAAACTATAGCTTATATATTTTAATTTATTTAATATAAACTATATATTTATAGGTTACTTGCTTTTAATAAATAAATTATTATTTAATCGGGGTGTTTTGCGAGGAGTCACACCTATTTAATTTATTTATATTGACTCGTGGGGTCGGGTAAATATGATGATGTGGAATTCACATGGTGAATTCACGGACAGAGAGAAGTGACGTAGAAACGAGATTTTACTAGATTGTAATGTTTCTCTATAATGGAAAAAAAAATTCACCATGGTTTTTCACCCTTCATGGTTTTCTATGTAGAATATGGTCTCCTGTATTATTTTATTTTATTGCAATATAGTTGTGATGTGTGTATTAAATTATTTGTTATAATGTTTTTTATTTATTTAATTAATGGCTCGGATCTCACATTAAAAATATATTTTATTTTTTAATAATAATATTGTTAAGTTGCCCATAAATAGAGAGTTATATGGGTGCAACTTAAAAAAATTATTAAGTATTTCTAATTTAGGAAAGGGCACATTACATTGGTGTTGACCTTGAGTGGTTTTTCTCGGTTTTTTACTTTGAAACTCTTACTCTTGTTCATTTTGTCCTTGGCCAGGCCTACCTAGCAGATGATAACATCAGATGCAAGAACTCGACGGTGATGGTAGATATGTTGAGATAGTTTGGGCGGTCACGGTTGATGAGGAGGTGGTTTTCCCCTAGATTGTTGCCCATTTAGTCCCTATTGTAGACCTATCATTGAGAGAGGAGGCCCTGAAATATTAAAAAGGCACATTGGGAGCGAGTGTGAAGGATGGAAATGGTGGGGCAGAGAATCTGCAAGCCACTAGCAGCTGAAGTGGAATATGTCTGCGTGATTCAAAGTTGTGAGGCACCATACTAATAACATGCAGAAATATGTGCAAGATCTTCAAGTGGCAATTGGTGGGGGGCTTTATAAAGGTCTTAAGTTGCAAGGTTGCACCCATTTTATAGAAAATTCCTTCTCTGGATCCAAAAATTAAATATCAGCAATGGTTAAGGGGAAGGAAGATTGGGAGGCTAAAGAAGGATCGGCCTCTTGCAGCATCTAGAAAAGACTGCTTGAACATTCACAGTGGCCCTATCCTCAACAAGGCTGAGTTGATTAACAACTACTAGCCAGAGGGAAGAGGACCTAGAGCTTGTCTTATGCATGTTCAATGTCCAAGCCAATTCACAAATGAAAGAAAAGATGTTGTAGTTGTTGCCTCATCTGGAGTGGGAATGGTTTCACCATCTGGAGCTACAGGTGGGTAAGGGGTCTGACCCAGACCCATGGGAACTAGATTTTTAGCTCCTACCAGTCGAGTCTCTTTTTAGTCTATGGAACAGGGCTAAGATGTATACTACAGTAAGACTGGACTCCATCTAGTATTATTTTTGTATATTAAAAAATCTCTTTCATATCTCTATTTTCCTGCAAATGTCCTTTTGATTTGGATAGTTGGCTTCTCTTTTGTGATTGTAGGATCCCTTTAAAACCCTCTTATATCAGGGAAAACATTAGAGCAGATAGAATCAAAAAATGTTCCCAAACTTATGCAACTTGACAACAATATAAAATTGGTCTGGATTGGAAATTAAGCAACACAATTCTTATACAATTGCCTTGAGGAATAGATCTCAACCACTACAATTAAAGACAGTGTCATGTCCCTTTTTGGAGGATAAATTCTGAAGACCATAACCCATTCTTTCCTCGTGGGTCTAAGGAGAAAAGCAAGGGGAAATCTGGATTATATATTTATTATTGATTAGATAGTCGTTTTCATTTATCCTATTGGAAGCCCTTTTGCTCCAATAAAGGAATTTAAGTAGTTTAGTATTAATGGTGTTGTGAGCATGTAGGTTCCAATAACCTTTTTAATATTTAAAATGCAATTACTTAAGGGGTCGGCAATGATGTAATGATTTCTTTAAGCACTCCTTATGCTTATTTAAGGAGGTCGCTTGGGCATTAATGATTCATGTTTTGGAGATTATTCTTATTTGGTGAAAGTTGGCTAGTGTAGCCCTTTTACAGTCTCTCTCAAGGATGAAACCACTTGGGTTGAGAATCTCATTCAAAAACGAAAACCCTTGATTGGGAAACTTGTGAAGGATGAAAAACCCTTCATAAGATTTTGGTGTGCAAGCTGATTGGAAAAAGAATAAAATATCTTTCTCTTGCAATTGTTGTCTTTTTGGTGCAATTTATATTCTATTTCAAGTGGAGAGACCTATGTTGAGGTGGTGTTTTGGTATGTGCGGTGACATTTTGGCTAATCTGAAATTATCATGTTGTTCTCCATATTTTATTAAGCCAATATCTCGAGTTTGGTGATTTTTGATGATGTCATACTACTTTTAACAAGCTTGGGAATGTTCACTGGTTAGGGTTCTGTAATTAATTAATTTCACATGCAAATCTGATTTCTAACAACTACAATTGATTGATAAGGGTTCTCTATTAATTTTGGCAAAAGTTTGAGAATATTTTTGCAAGGTTTAACTCTATTTCGAAGGGCTGTTCTTCCCTAGGAAGATCGCTGCCCTAGGAAGGGTTTTAAGATCAGTTTTGCAGGGTCATAACAGCTGTGCCTTGAATCTGATTTTTGGGAGCTTTTGGCCATTTCTTGAGTCCCCACAAAAAGGGACATTACAGACGGAGTCAAAAGAGCAATCAGAATCCTCACAAATATTCTTAGTATGAGGCAGACTTTCAATACAAGAACGGAAATTCCATACATAAGAAAAAAACACGATAGAGAAAATCCAGTCAAGAAGAAGGAAATGACATGGAAATCCCATCTTCCTGCAGCACAGGCAATTAATAAAAGAAAAAACAGACTCACTTCCTAAGACACTACAAACACAAAGATTCTCTGTATGCTTCTAAATACAGCAAGTAGCAAAGAGTGTTAGTAGGATAGACTAACCTTCTACACCAAAGAATCAAGTTAGTTCTATGACCAGAAGCAATTCCTTTTACTCCATGACGGTGGCGACCAGCATGCATAACAGCACAGCCAGGGTTATGAGAATACTCAAAAATTTCCTGCAAAACAGACAGATGGCAACTTTCATACTCAAGACACCCAAGCCATTTAAGCTTTACATAACTACATTAAGAGTTATATCGTAACTATGAAACCAACAGAACTAGAGCATGGTTGAACTGGAGTATTAGAAGCACCATTACAGTCTAGATATTTATCAAGTGTTGATTTCAAAATTTCATCTTCATCAGCTCCATCCTTCTTTGTGGGGTCTACTCCACAGGGCTATTTGTATTTGTACTTGTTTTTATGGTTTGGGGTTTAAATGCTTTGAGCTTAATCACATTGTTATATTTACATTTCATTAGTGTCGTGTTTAAACCTTTCATAAAATCTGGTTTTTTAACCCTGCTATTTCTTTCATTTCAAATTATCATTGGTATTTCTTGGATGTTCACAATGTAGACCCTCGAATTTAATAAAAGCACTGTTTTGTTATGTTATTATTATTCTTTTGTTGGCTTTAGATAGTGTATTAATAATCCCTTTAGTTGTGAACGGTCGAGGTCAACAGTTGTGTTTGAACCGACAACTGTTGGGTTGTTTGTGTTATAAAAACAAAACTAAATTTTGGGGCAAGGGGGTTGATAAATGAATGTATGCACTAAAGGCATAATATTAACTCAAAAATAAGCCAAACCATGAAAATTATGAAGACACAAGCTGGCAATTGGGGAAACCATTTAACAGGGAAACCTCACATGTATTAATAAAAGTTAAGTTGGCTACAAATACACTATTCTCACAATTACAATTTTTTTTTTTAAGTATTAGGAGTTAAAGACAGAATAGATAAAATTATACTTCCTTTAAGAGGAGATCTACGAGCTCTTTAAACAGAGTGAAGAAGCCAAAGGAGTTACAAAGTAACTACATCATAGCATTGGCCAGCCTTCAAAGTGTGTGCCTAGTGTCCCTAGTTTCCATGTGGTTAGGGGAAAGTGGGTGCAACGTGGCAAAGAAGTTACATTTCATAAGTAACTCCAACATTCCTCATCATGGAGAATCTTCCCTATTGAGGCAAAAAGGTGCAGGCCACATACCACCTCAATGGTTTCCAGATTATATAATTTAAGGGATAATATGAGAATAAAATAAACTTATAATACCCAGCTCTACAAATTTCTCCTACTTTCCTGTTATCAACAACTCTCGGCTCTCTGCTAACGACAAAGAAAAGAGATATTTCTATGGAGAAATCACCAATGCCCATTTGAAACGTGTTCACAATGTCTTTGGTCCTGAATGTTAGCAATCATTCACTCGATACTTGGTGAAGCTTATCTTGCTGATGATGTTAAAAAGCAGAAAAATTTGATGGTTGTGGTAGACTTAATTAAAAAACATTATTGTGCTAATCCAAGATGAAGTTGTATTCCACCGGGTTTTTTGTAAGGACAGTGAAGCTGGTTGAAATTCCTTCTCAGAGTGAGACACTGAAGTGCGATGGGGGATGCTTGGGTGAAGCGGAGTAGTTGATGGGCAAACTAGTTGGGAGACAGTGAAGGTGACCTTGAAATCTTGAGAGTAGACGTTTGATTACTGGTTGGATGTTTTCAAGCCATGATGCACCATACGAACGACATGTTGAAATATATCAGGGACTTGGTGGTTGAAATTGATGTCAAGGAATAGGTCTCCACCTCCAAGGATGCACCTACATTAAGGCAAAGTCCGATGGTGGCAATTAAATTCAAAAGCCTGCATATGTGGGAAGGAGGAAGGTGTGGAGGCCGAGAAAGAAAGCCCTATGAAACGAAACATGGAAAACATCTATACAGGCCTATCCTATCAAGAGCTGAGCTGATCTCTCTTCACGGCTTGCACATGGACCCAAATAAAAATTTCAGAAAGAGACATGCCATTCACTGCTACCTTATATTTCCAATGAAATAAAACAACACTTCAAAGTATCTCTACCGATCTGAAATTTAAAACAACTCCAGATGAGGACAGAACTACAGTCTTCATAATCTTCTGTAGGTATTCAAATAAATGACCGAAAGTTGGCACAATGCATCTTTGCGATAAGGCAAAAGGAGCTGGAGGTAGCAACAGAGCAGAGGTTTCGAGATGTAGCAACCGAAGACAAGATTACAGAAGTGATCACCCCAAGCGGGCACACAGTGCCTATCCAAGATGATGTGACTACCATAGTCAAATGGGAGCAGGAGGGGCTCGGGTTTTAACCCAGCCCCGGGGTAATTAGATAATTCACTCTCTTGGTAGCTTAATTTTGTTTTTGATAGGTCCTAATTCAATGAAAATAATATAGTAATTATGTAATCTGCAGAGGGTGGAGAATGAACTTGGGAATGGATGCATGCAGGCTCAATGAACTGCAGAAAAAACTCGTTATTTTTGTAATGAAAACCACTTTTATATGTCTGTATCATCCCTGCGAAGTTGGCCTATGTAATTCAGCCTCTTTGTTTTACTTTCGGCAGTTGAGGGCTCCCTGTAAAACTCTCTTTTATCTTAAAAATATACACATAATTGAATAACATTACTACTATAGATTAACCCAAATAAAGGGAAATCTTAACAATCAACATTAGTACTATAAATTAACCCAAATAAAGGGTAATCTTAACAATCAACATCTAACAGATTAAAACCTCTCCTACTGATGTTGATCTTTGGCAAGCAAAGATGCTTTGACAAAGTTAAGCAAGTTTATATAGTGTTATTATTGATGATTTTGTATTTTGGAAAAAAAAAGCAGTCAAAATACATATTAAGGAGATGTCATAAAAATACAGCAGCCAAGCTCTCGCTCATAGAGAACTCAGGTTTCAAAAAAATAGAATATTTTTTCACCATTGTAAAACCTGTTATAGTAACACAAAACGGAAAACTATTCAACTTAAAGTTGAACCACGTGCTAATCGTGTGTCTACAAACATTTTCAATGAACTTATAAAACAAAACATTGAATCTCCAACTGCTATGACATCTATACAATATACTGGAATTAACAAGCATGTAGTGAACTAACCATATTGCTAACTATAGTTACATTTATGAAAATATAAAACGTCTTCTTGTGACTTCCCAGTCATGATAATTACAAGTAGAATTAACAGAATTCTTGATACAACACTTGCATATTTGACACTAAAAGAGAGAACCTCTCAAAATAGTCTGCAACCAGTTATAAGTTTTGATGCAGTGTGGCTAAGTTCTTCTATTAAGTTGCATCTTTTGGGATGAAAATAGTAGGATTATAGGTTTTGATCTGGCGTACCTACGTCTACTCTAAAGGGCATTTGGCACTTCGCATACACATGTTCACTCTGCACAGCTTGCACACCTCAGCGACATCTCGCAGCACCCACACATCCTCCTTTGCAACTTTGTGCACTTGCGCATGCAGTGACATTAGGCATACCACGGAGTACTCAGTCTTTGTTCTTTGGGCTGTTAAAATTGGTCAGAGTACTAAACACATTTGCACACAACAAAAAACTCAAACGCACACTAGCATTGCATTGCATTTAATCAAACACTGTTACATATAAGTATCATATCCTATAATCTAGTATATGATCATTTTCACCAGCCTACTATCTCTCAACCTCTCAACCTATTCTATATGGGTGTAACAATCACCCAAATACCCCACTAACAACTTGCTTATTCTTAAACTAACACAAACTATATGTAATAATCTAATTAATTTCCCAACATTCTCCTCCCCCACTCCCACTTAATTACATATAGTTCAAAAATGAGAGATTATCAACAACATATGTGAACTAGAACATTCATGCAGTTAGCATATTTACAAACACAATCATATTGGGAAAGGCCTCACTACACCTACCAGGTAGGGAACAGCCTCACTAATCTCTACAAACAATTTTTGAATGTGGACAAACACATTGTTCAACAAGAAACGCCAAAAAATAATAGACTGGGACACTCTAGTCTATAAAAGTCATCCCGGAGATGAATTAAACCGTCATTTCTCATTATTAAATGTGTACCTTGCATCTCATTTTGGTTGGTACAATTTTGGGTTTGCACCTGTTCAATTTTCTAATTCATTCTATAGTCCAGATTGCCCTGACATTGGTATCAAAACACGGGTATCTTTTTTTAAATGCCACATTTTCACCATTAGTTGTTTAGAATGGGTTTACATTCTCTAGAAAGAAGCCAAGTTTCTTGGAGGAGGATGTTTGGTATGTTATCAACAATCATTGTTTGTTAGGTGCTTTTAAGCACCTCACACCCCAAGAAAATATCATCATTTCTACTTCTGGGAGGAGGCTTAGCCCCTTCGCATTCTAACATTTATACTTTTGTGCACCAGATTGCATAATACATGGGTAACCCCCTGATCTTCTCAAATATTAGAGTTATGTTTCTATCTTATCTTTAATATATTTATCTTATCTACATTTTCCATAGTATCAAGCGATGGCTTTTTGGGTTCAGACTATTTTTATCAAGAACGACTTTACAAACATCTTCCGGAGAATTCAATTCCTCCTAAGATTTCTACACATGATCATCTAGAGGGATGAGTTTTCCCTCTATGGTTTTTGTATTACAAGTGGTAGAAGTGGCCAAGGAATCCTCTTCCACTTTCTTTATTTTCCATTACTCAAGTCCTCTCCAAGTAGTAGGCGAATACACAAAGATGTCGGAAGACAAATAAATTGAAAAGTTTCAGTTTTATTCAAACTTTCGATAAAATTATTTGATATAGTTAACTCTAAATTTTGTTTTTCGGAGGAAAACATTTTTCGGGAACAACAAAATATTTGTTTTAGAGGATATTTTAAAAGGGAAATATTTTCGCGATTTATTTAAAATATTGAAAAAATAAGACATTTTAGTGCGATCAAAACTCAAAAATCAAAACAAATCTTGCAAACCTACAAAAAATCACATATTCACTATATGTGGTGCGTCTGGTTCACGTTTATGAGTAAGGTCGTCGCGCTTCTACTACATCCAACTCCTAGCATAATTGTGACAATGACATCTGAGGCTTTGACCCTATAACTTGTCTGGGAGATATGAAAACACCAAAAATTCATTTTCTCATTTCCGTCCATTATCCATTTGCCTCTATCATTAGACCATATGTAATGTCCCCAAATGGACAAATTATGCCACTAAACGGAACAGCCACAAATCTGATCTACAACAACAAATAATAGAATATATACTTGAGAAAATACTGCAGATCTGAATTTAATTAGGAAAATGTGACTTGCACAAGGAGTTGAAAAATCCACAAACTAAAGTAAAATCACTTAATTCTTTACCAAAACAGATTAGTTTTTTTATTTATGCAATAACCTCAGAAAAATTCCAGATTTGGATCAAATAAAGGGCTGCAATTTTATTTATAAATCTACAGATGAACAACTCATAGACATGACTGAAAATAGAGTTTCCTCAGCCCAAAAGACATGCAAATCCACTGATCTTGGCTTCTAAAATTCTGAATATCGAACAACAAATCAAATCTGGTCCAAACATGCCCTAGATCACTCAGAAATGTCCCCAACGTAGGTCGCTCCACAGTAAGAAAGCTGGAAATGAAGGGTAGAAATCAGCAACAAGCTTCTACCTTCAAACCCTCGTAAGAATCAACACAAATTTGCAACTCTGACCTTCAACTCTACTGGAATTCAAAGGAAAACACGAGAAGAAGAGTTTTCATTCTTCTTCCAGAGGCTAAAGAGGGTTTTCGTCCTTTGAAGTAAAAATGGAAAGCATGCAAGCTTATACCAATATTAAGAAATTATGATATGCAAAAAGATGCCTTCTACTTGCATGGCGACTTGCTTTTATAACTTGGCTTGGCCTATTAGCCACCCAAAACAACCAATCAGCTCAAATTACCTCATTTAATATTTTCCCCTTGCTTTATTTCATCTCCACATGGGTCGCATTTTTCCTCTAGGGGAAAATAAAATATAAAGTAACTTTTTCTTTTTTTATTTTGTCACTAATAATTAATGTAAGTGCTTATAATAAAATTTCATTATGCACTTTAAAATTAGTTAATTACGACTTAGTTTCGCTTTTTCTTACTTCCTTAGCTGTCGGGAAACAAAATTAGGCTAAGGGTCTTCGAATTGCTGCTCTCGAGAAGGGGATATTACACCATAGACGTATATCCTACCAATAAGGAATTTCGAGTATGTAAGGAAGTTACGCCTGTGTACAGGGGCTTTTTTCTAAGTGGGTATCATTCATCGCATGAATCATTTTCATGTGTTTCCTAAGTGTCACATACCACTTTTCTCTCATGTGCTTTAAAATCTCTTTCACATACTAACAGGTACATTGAAAGGACGAGCTTCTTCCATGTACCGACAGGTATATAGAAAGAGCAAGCATATCAAGAGGTTTGGTATATCAATGACGGTATATAGAAGGCAATCCTTTCGAAGTGATAAGAAACCAATCCATCTCCCATTGACAACAAAATGCATTCAATCACATCAATAGTTGGTACAACACTAATCGGGAAGAACACCCGAGCAGAATGGTCAACACAAGTTGAGAATACTCTCATCTTCAACAAGTTGTGGTTTGGCATTTGTGATGGAGAAACAACTGGCTGAGGCAACATCAAAGCCAAAACTACAAATTTAGAGACATAAATTTTTTTAAGGCGTTGGCTTTGATAAGGGCCATAATTGATGGAGAAATCTTTCATCACATACAAGAGTGCAACATGAACACACCATGGGAAACACTACACAAGTTAAAGGATTTGTATGATTCCCATTTAGAAGTGGAATTAATACAATTGCAATTGAAGTTGTTCAACTTTGACCTAAAAAGTTGCGATGTAATGAGTTTGGCTTCAAAAATCAGCGCAATCAAACATGATGTTGAAGTGGCTGGTGGAAAAATTGACGTACATATGACTGCCTTTATAAAATCTCTCCTTCCCACATCTTCAACCTAGTTTGAGTCTTTGCAAGCAAGTAATCAATTGAAGTCACTCAATTTTAATAAATTGGTTGAAAAGATGGTAAAGACAGAAAAGGCCTTTGGAAGAAAGATTGAAACCATAGGATAAAGTATTTGCTATGTTCAGCAAAAAGGTAATTCTTCCAATAAGGTTTCTGTACGATGGAAAAGTGACAGGCGAGCATGGGAATCTACAAGTAACTCTTCCTCGCACCCGACCTCCCGAGGTCGTGCCGAGACAGCCGGTGGGGATGGAATATACGTGGGGTATGGGTACACTAGTTAGGCAATCTTATATCTTCGACACACACTAATGGAATCTGCGAATCTAAGGCAAAGAAGGCCCTCCTAACCTGAACTGGCGTGATAGATCGGTCGGCGAGGATGACTGCTCGAAGGCTCCAATCAATATCGAGCTCTGGCGTAATTCGATCTATAGGTTGTGGGATACGGGGAAAATGACCTGGGATTGTTTCGTGTATATCTCCAGATAGGGTCATAGGATGGATGATGGATATGGTGGATTCTACGGGCGATTCTCCGGTCTAGTCCAGAAATCCTTAGCTTCGTTAGCTGCTATATCCAACAAGGATAACTGTGTGATGATGATAGGCGGAAGTGGAGTGGATCTGAATACTAATGTGCGTAAGCCAGCGTCAACGTCGGATTGACCTGTGGACTCGTTGGGTTGTGGGATTTGTGGATCACAACCGTAGATTCGTGGTTGTTGTGGACCTGCTATGGTCATGTGCAGAATCAGTCCCTAATCCCTAGTATCCAATAGTCGTATGCCTTTTCGGCCTCTATGTTTAGAACTACAAGTTGTGCAATCTTCTCAGAGTACCTTACAGGCGTTCTGGCAACCTAAATTCTTAAGCTAGTGTCTATATCAGTGAGAATGTCTCCTGCGTCTGGCTGTGGGACCAAAGGATCACAACCGAATGTTTTCTCTCTTTCAAGCCCTTCTACAGTCATGCGGATGTTTATCTAGGGTAACCTGTAGTTTGGCTGGTTTGACCAAAACGTATGTGCTTGGTCGTCTTCAATGTTTAACCCTCTTAACTGTGAACCGATCTGTTGTAAGTCTGTTGTTGTTTTAAAGACTTGGATTCTAAGATTCTGGTCTATATCGGTTATTGCTGTGACAAGATTGGGTTGAGGCATGATAGGCTCGAATACGTATTCTCTGGGCTCCCTAGGTCCCGTGATTGTCATGCAAAAGGAAATGATATAAAGCTAACTAATGACAGAATAAATTGACTATGCAAGATATATCTATGTATATTCCTAAATCTGATATTTTTGATAAACTATTGAACAGAATTTAAAAGAGCAATTATCTAATATATCTAGAAATTGACAACTAAACTAATAACGAAATTAAAACAAACAAAGCAGCCGAGTATAGCTACTTGTCTGTGCAGTTGTGAATCTATTCTAAGTAACCAGATAACTGATCTAATCTATTTGAAAGACTCTCGATCCTACCTCAGAAGTGAGGAGTGAATCATAGTTTCTCAGAAACTATCAATCCCCACAGCTTCCCCGGCAATATCGAAAGTGAGATTAACTGAAATGAAATGATTGACTACTTTATTTGATATGTTTTTAACTAGAACTTTGAAAGTTTGAACCTGGATTTTGCAGAACAGTGGCGAATCCTGGTTGTGTGTGGCTTTGTCCCCTCAGTGTGATCTCCTCATTCCTTCGTGCTCACGTGGATCCAGAAAAGCGTGTAATGCCAGCATCAACAGAAGTAGATATTGGAACAATGGCAGCTTAGGATACAGACCGAATACAATGCGAGTAGGAGAGGGATAGCGCAAGAGAACAGAGCTTGGCTTATGCAATTCCTAGCGGGATCTATTGCGAGTCATGTAACACAAAACATCCAGAACCTAGAACTATTCTTTTTGACGAACAAAACCTGCAACTTTAATGGCTTCCTACTGAAAATCAAACTATCCTACTCCAATTGATTGGATGAAATAATAACAGCACTTGCACAAGGAGAATATGTGGCTTCCTAACAGCTAAACAATACTAACCATGCATACAACAAATGAAACTATGAATCCTAAACAAAATTGAAAGGCTAAACTATTGAAATGAGAAATTCAGAGGCAAATTTGAGGGGCCATTTGCTTGAGCACAAGCCAGCTATTTATAGAATCCCATTTACCCAAAGGTGAAAACCAATTTGATCTCTTAAACCATAAACAATGCCAAAACACTATTCCAGGGAACCAGAATCATAAATACAAGCAAAGGCGGTGAAAAAAGCTGGTAAACATTGAAATTTTACACGAGTCGCATTAAAAAGAGCATTCTGGAAAACGCGTGAAGGACCGCCGCCCTGCCTGGGGTTACAGGCGGTCACGAGACCACCGCCCAGGCAGGGCGGCGGTTTCGTCACTGAAGACCGAAAAGCAAAGGAAAAGAGGGGGGAAGGAAAAAGCAAAGCACGCAGGGGCTAAGCGGGGCATGCGGGATGTTAACGCATACTTGGAGAGCTTTTCTGGATCCCAAACACCTTGCGAGGAGACCTATATCATCATTGGGGCACGTGTAACGTTGTTCCGGTGGTGCAGTACCCTACAATTTTGGGTACGTACATATTGCCCCCTCAGAGAAGCGTTTTAGCCATGAAGAGGCGTAAAATGGTGGGTCCGAGTATGGCGGTCCCGAAATGGGAAGTTAGAAGTTATACCTGATACGTCTGTGTGTCGAAATGATGCCATCCAAAATTCCCGCCACCTGCAAAATGAAAAGAGAATTCAAGTGCAGATAGACAAAATAGATCGAAAAATAAACACTAAAATATTATGAAATGAGGACGTACCATTTGTGCGGGGATAAGAACTTACCTCCGTCGGCACTCCAAACCTGCGAAAAGGGGCATTCAAAACAAGTCAGGTTGCTATATATGTAAAAGTGGGCCCATTTTCCTATTCATTTGCGCGTGTTGATTTGGTTGATTTTGAGCTCTGGGACCCACGGTGACGGTTTCTGACGAGAGTATAGTCAAAACGTTTGGGACGAGATCGTGATCATGCCTCCACGAGCGGAACACCGACCCGCGAGATCACAGGTTAGTTTTTCTCGATTTACCGTTTTTGTCCCCAAAATGTTAAAATGGTGAAATCTTTGTCATGGGGGGATTATTTTTGAAAATGTCAGTTTTAATAGGGTCACTTAGGGGGGGCGCCTACTGGGTAGGCTTTGTTTGAGTCAAAACGGTCTTTATTTTGCGTTTTTAGCCGCTTTTAGGGCACATGACCCGCGTGGGATTTCGGGACACGACCGCCGCCCTGAGCAGGGCGGTGGTTACACGACCGCTGCCCTGATCAGGGTGGCGGTTACAGGACCGCCGCCTTTAAGGCGGTGATTACGGAACCGCCGCCCTGCTCAGGGTGGCGGTCCTTCACAGAATGCACAAACAATACTTATTTGAAGTTATTTTTGCATTTTTAGCATTCTTATATGTTTTCATGATTTTTCTAATGTCATTTGAATACTAACTTACTCCCTTTTGTGTGTTTTTGGGTGAATGCAGGCGAAGGAGGAGTATATTAGATGGAGCCGAGAGAGAGAGAGTGTGACTGGCTTCCAGCAGTATTGGATGCACTTTCTCAGGATGAGCAGGACACACTTCAGAGAGCCGGTATACTGCGCATATCACGGGTCCCGCATGTTGCACCTTCTAGTCACATACTTTGTGACTTATTTTCATATTGGGATGCTGATCGGAACACTTTCCGATTACCAGGAGTCAGGGGTGAGTGGACCATTACTTTGGAGGATGTTTACCGCATCCTGGGGGTCCCGATCATTGGGAGATGGCTCACACTTGAGACAGCAGGATCACGGGCTCAGATAGCACAGTGGGCCTCATATATGGGAGACGCAGTTATCTCCACTGGTTCGAAGAAGGGGGTGAGGGTCCGATCTATTCCTAGCCTGCCTATCCCCTTGATTCGCCAGGCCATCATGGGGATCCTTGCCTCGAGATTGATCAGGGACAAGGGAGGAGACACTTTACTATACTGCTGGTCCCCCATTGTTGCACAGATTGAGGGACATGGCCGGATTTACGCCTGGGGGGCGACATTCTTGGGACTACCTATCATGATTTGTACCGGGTAGTTTGTTTACAGGGGCAGTCATTGAGCCATCCGACCCTGGTTATGAGCTGGGTCTACGAGCATTTCATCCCCTATGGGAGAGGTGTAGAGGTGGCAGATCCCGGAGCTGTGAGGGCAGCCAGATGGACAGACATGTCGGTGCTCAGAGCACCTCACCAGCCAGTCACCTCCTTGACCACTGATGACATGGAGGCCACACCTTATCAGGCCATGGCAGGTTTATGGGGCGAGGAGGCTCTTACTTTGATCTCTTGCTCCACCACAGGGCAGCTTGTGGACAGGATGGGGAGGGTGGAGATACATCCGTTTGGTCGAGTGCCTCAGCAGTTTGGCCTTCCTTACGTGGGTATGCTTCCCCCAGTAGTGCCAGTATACAGATCGGTCCGAGAGGCTAGAGGAGGTCCTAGAGGCCGGGGTTGGACAGTTGTTACTCCTGGTGTCCCCATTGCAGCTAGGAGGGTAGTACGTGCTCGAGGGAGAGCCGGTGCTCCTCAGGCACCCTTACTTCAGATTGCCGCCGGTCCCGCCCACAGCAGCGACGACCCCATAGATATAGACTCTGAGTCTGAGGAGTTCACAGGGGGAGAGATGGAGGAGGAGACTGAGGCTGAGGTCAGTGAGTCAGGCGGAGAGGAGGACAGTGATCCTGAGTGGCATGACACTCAGGATATCTTACAGGCAGAGAGGGCGGAGCAGAGTGCGGAGAGGGTGACCTTAGCTTCAGAGGAGCCACTTTCTCAGGGCTTGGGCGGAGAGGATGAGTCCGTAGTAGGACGTTATGTGGCCCCAGGCACAGGAGGAGCGCATCAGTCAGCGGCGGCATCTGTGGCAGGTGCTGACCCTAGGGATCCATCTTGGAGGCCCAGAGATCCGAGTGAGTTATCATCCTTCTCCTTAAAGTTTGTTTAGGATTGCCTTAGTTGCTATCTCTCCTTTTGTTTACTTTGTTTTTATCTTTTGAGTATTTCTAATTTGTTTTCTCCTTTGCTTGCAGAGACTGCTGACGAGTGGCGAGACCTGATTCACCGGGTATGCACCGATACCCTGATGATCCCCATGGAGAAGACCCGTGCGGAGCTATCCGTGGATGCAGGGGAGCCTTCAGCAGCCGGTAGGCATACCGACATTTTTTCCCCTGTCTGGCATGTGGCCAGGATGGTGTCTACCCTCCGTACCGAGTTGGCAGGATACAGGACAGCAGAGCGCCTGATGAGGAGTCACTCTCATGGCGAGACCGCAGCTGCTCCTCGGGATCGTGAGCCCTCCGTGCACTCAGAGCGCCGGCGCAGCCAGAGTCCTAGACGAGGGTGTGCACCTTCGGAGGGATCTCATAGGGGTTGAGAGGCCACTGGCTCTCGTAGATCATTAGTATGATGTATTTTGTACTTCCCGGGCTCTTTGAGCATTTTGACCATGCTTAGCGCATGATGGCATTGTACAGGAAACTTGATTATATATATATTTGATTATATATATAGATATTCTTTTTGGATTAGACTCTTGGTATCAATGTTCTTGTGATTTGTTTCCACATGTAAACTATGATGTTTGTTTTTATATGCTTTTCAGAATGTATGCAATGGAGAACAAATGATACAAATGCTTTCTTTCTTTTTGTATTTCGTGATGCTGATATATGATAATGTAGACACAATGTGATCTTGAACTTTAGTTTCTATAAGCAATTTTTGGTACTTCATATTTGTTTTGACAAAATGTGATGATAAACCGGTACGATGAGCAGATGAACTTGCCCCACTCCTATCTCCACGCAACTAGTAAGATGCGAGGGCTCATCACCGAGAGCTAGAAAGGGGCACAAGCTATGAAATTTGTTGAATGATAGTGATGAGAGATAGACAAAGATTTGGCGGAACCAAATTAGGATGCTACAAACCTACTCTACTCAAGTGACTCCATAGTTTTAGAATGCTACTTGCTTTGTGGTTTATCCAGACTTAGATCCGTAGATGGCCACATGGTAGACAAAATCTGGTTTTTGGGGTTTTGAGTTCTCTTGGAATTTTGGACATCTGATTCATTTGTTTTTGACTCAAGATTTCAAAGGTTCATTTGAATTGTTTGCTGACGACCTTCAACATTTATTTGTCAAGAGGACCCCCTACACCTTGCCCCATGCTACTAGTAAGAAGCGTGGGTTTATCACCATGGACAAGGTACAGGCGAGTAAGGGCATTCCCATCCTTTCCCAACCCTACGTCACTAGTAAGAGACGCAAGCTCATCACCGAAGGTTGGTAGGGCAAGGAAATGTGTAAAAATAAAATTTTCTGTTTGATCTATGTTTGACTTATATATTTGAGCAAAATGTCAGTATGTTCTTATTTCCAAAGAGATATGCGTACGGGATAGATGTGACACTATGAAGCTTCTAGAACAGACCATAGGCAAGACACCTATCCTAGGAAGAAACCAAAAGTGAGAACAAGCCTGCAGATCTTGGTATGGTTACCGTTAAGACTTTGTCATATCTAGCTTTATATGGATGAAATGATTCTGAAATGGTGATGATGTTATGAAAATGAAGAAGCATGATTGGAATGCTAATGCCAATACCATCAGAAGTTTGTAATGAATTGCTTTGAGAATAAGTTCCTTGATCACAAAATTGTACGAAACAAGTGGACAAAATGAACCTAACTACATGAAGATGCAATGTAGATATAATTATACAAATAGTGTTGGTTGCTTATGCATAGAATCGTTTAAGATGCAAGGAATTGACTGTTTCATTGAATTCCTCACCTTCCAGTGTACATAAGAGATATGCACCATTTCCATAGTCTTTTGTGACTCGGTATGGGCCCAACCATTTGGGCCGGAATTTCCTTCCTTCGCCGGTCTTTTTATCGATCCGGCTGTCTAGTCTTAGAACTAGATCTCCTTCATATATATCTCATTCATAGACCTTTTTGTTATACTGCCGGCACATCCGGTCAGCATAGACTCTATGCCATTGTTCAGCATCTAACCTGGCCTCATCTAGGCTTTCTAGTTGGGAGAGACGTGCTTCTCTATAAGCGTCTTCATCCAGAATCCCTTGTAATGAGATGCGGAGACTGGGTATTTCAACCTCAAGTGGGAGAACTGCTTCTGCTCCGAATACCAGCGAGAAAGGAGTTGCTCCTGTTGGTGTTCTTATTGAGGTTCGGTGGGCCCACAAGGCCGGGTATAACTTTAAATGCCAATCTCGTTTATTTTCTTTTACCGTTTTAAGGAGAATAGCTTTTAATGTTTTGTTTGTTGCTTCAGCCTGTCCGTTGGCTTGAGGGTAATACAGGGAGGCTGTATGATGGCTTATTTTAAATTTATTGCATAATTCACGAACCTCGTCATTCTTAAAAGAAGTCCCATTATCTGAGATAATGATTTGTGGGACACCGTACCTACAAATGATCTGGTTCAAAATGAACTTGGCGATCACGGAACCTGGTACAGTGGTGAGAGGCATAGCCTCTACCCATTTGGTAAAATACTCGGTGGCCGTGATTATGAAGTTATGGCCATCTGTAGATGAGGGAGAGAATTTCCCTATCAAATCTAGGCCCCACGTAGAAAAGGGCCATGGAGTTGCGATTGGTTGTAGAGCTTGTGCCGGCATGTGAATTTCGTGGGAAAATTCTTGGCATTTATGACACTTGCGTACAAACTCTACTGCGTCGTGCTCTAGTGTGGGCCAGAAATAGCCCATCCGATGTATTTTGTGAGTGGTGGCGTGACCACCGAAGTGGCCTCCACATATTCCACTGTGAGATTCGTGGAGAATCTTCTTGGATTCTTCTGTGTCAACACACCTTAGAAGCATTCCATCGAAAGCCTTACGATAGAGCACTTGTTCTATAATAACGTATTTAGCCACGATAATGCGTAACCACCTTCTTTGTTGTGGTGTAGCACCTTCTGGGTATGCATGGCCCATGATATAATTAATGATATCAGTATACCATGGACATTCAGAGATGGGAGGTCTAGTTTCGACGTAGTATATGCATTCATCGGGAAAGTCCAGATCTACTAGATCACCTCCGTCTAACGGGTTATCAGCTAACCAATCCGCAATGATTTGTCCCTTAACAGACTTCTGATTTACAAATGTTAATTCGAATTCACCCATTAAGGTTATAAAGCGTCCAACCTTTTTAGACAAGGACCCTTGCGTGAGGAAGGTTCGTAAATGGTCTATTTTTACAATGACCCTTGTTTCTTGATTTAGCATGTAATGTCTTAAACGTTTGGTTGCGAAGACTATGGCGAGGCATTCTCACTCTGCTTGCGTATAACGTGTCTCATAATCGAGTAAAGTTCGGCTAATAAAATAGATCACACGTTCTCTCTTGTCATCGTCTTCTTGAGCCAGCATGCAGGCTAGCGAGACATTGGTAGCTCGCGAATATAAGATTAAAGGGTGGTCTGGCTTAGGAGGCATTAGCGTTGGTGGTGACAACAAGAAATGCTTAACTACTTCGAAAGCCTCATTGCAGTCTTTGGTCCAATCGATACTGTACTCTTTCTTGAGTAGATTGTTGATTGGATGAATGGCAAAGCTTAAATCTGGGATGAATCTTCGGATTGCACCGAGTCTCCCAAGAAATGACCTGATTCCAGATTCATCCGACGGTGGGATCATTTCAAGAACAGCCCGGATTTTAGCTGGGTCTACATCGATCCCTCGTGATGATATAATGTAACCTAGGAGCTTCCCTCCTGTCACACCAAATATGCATTTTTCTGGGTTTAGTGTGACTCCGTATTCTATCAAACGTGAAAGAATGATGCGGAGCACTTCCGGGTGATCACAGCGCTTCCTGGCTTTGGCCAACAAGTCATCTACGTAGGATTCCATGATTTTGTGAATAAGATCGTGAAATATGTATGTCATTGCCCGCTGGTATGTGGCGCCAATGTTCTTGAGACCGAATGGCATAACAACGTAGCAATAGGTTCCCCAAGGAGTTATAAACGTGGTTTTGGCTTGGTCTTGTTTGGATATTCTGATTTGATTGTATCCTGAGAATCCATCCATGAGAGACAAAAGCTCAAACCCAACTGTTGCGTCAACGATGACGTCAATGGATGGTAATGGGAAGTCATCCTTGGGGCATGCTTTGTTAATGTCTCAGAAATCTATGCAAATGCGTATCTTCCCATTCTTTTTGAGAATGGGAACGATATTAGATATCCACTGAGAATAATCAACTGGCTTGATGAATCCTACTTGGAGGAGTTTCATTACTTCTTCCTTCACCATGAGAGCCACCTTGGGTTTCATTGGCCTCGATTTTTGTTTAACTGGCTTTGCATCTGATTTGGTGACGAGGTTGTGTACCGCGATGTGTGGTGCAACCCCTGTCATTTCTTTATAATTAAATGCAAAATCCTTTTGATGTTCTTTGAGGATTCGAGTGTGTATTTCTATTTCTTCTGGAGTTAACGAAGATCCTAGTTTCAAGATCTTCGGTTCTTCCTCCGTTCCGATGTTAATATCAATCGTTTCTTCGATTAAAGAAGTGTTACCTTCTTCAAACTCAGGCGGAGCTGGAGGTAGTTCCAGATCTTCTCCATTCTCTACCGTGTATATGCCGAGTTCCTTTTGTGGGGGAAGCTCTATCATGGGATTCCCGAAGTAGGAAGATGAATGTGGGATTAAGGATGAATCTACCACGTGATGGGTGAGATGTAACGCTGCATAGGTGTTTAAGTAATCAAGAGTAGCTCTATCACTATCAATGTGATCCATGCTAGTAGATTTGTTCTCAGCTATGCTCGTTAAAAGTGGGTTTGACACTTTCTTCACTAATGGTTCAGTGCGAAGGGATACTATGAAATGGGTGTCCTCCAACTCACTGCTTGGAGTGAAACGTGAAGCTGAGGTTGCTATCGAATCTGCGAGAAGATTTTGTTCTCGCGGGATTGCTTCAATTGATATGAAGTCAAACTCTTTGCTCAAATCTAATACTGTTGTTTTGTAGAGCTGTAAGTGTTCAGCTCTGGTCTCATATACCTCAGAGACTTGGTTTGCTACTAATTGGGAGTCTCCTAACACCCTGATGTCATTAACACCGAGTCTTTTAGCTAGGATGAGGCCAAGGAGGAGGGCTTCGTATTCAGCGCCATTGTTTGTACATTCAAAGTTTAATTTAAAGGTGAATGGTAAGATCTTTCCTTCGGGCGAAGTAAAGATCACACCTGCCCCAGCCCCATAATGACATCTAGCTCCATCGAAATGGAGAGTCCAATATTTAGTTGGGAAGATGGACGTTGGGACATTTGCTACGTCAACTTCTTCGGTTTCGGTTACCTCTACCATGCAGAGATCTTCTGCTGGAAGAGAACCAACACCTAGGGTATACCCCATGCCTACAGAATCAAATGGTAGGAAAATTGGTAGATCCTGTTCTAGCAATTCGACAATCTTCGCAGTAGTTCCTAATGATACTGTTTCGACAATGCTAGCCTCATCCTTGAGGGCTGGGATATTCTTGATTAGGTTCGTAACTTCTAACTCCTGTTGTAGGCACCAACTTTTCTTCCGGCTTCGCGTCGGTTGGTTTATTAAGTTGATTTGTTGGGAGTTCAAACTCAGAGTGAACGCCCGGCCTTCTCTTTAAGTCAGCTAGGTGTATATCGAATGGTTTTGGATCACCTTTGGCTATGAATACCTTTCCTAAGTGCAAGAATCTTACTTCTTGGAATAATGTAGAAGGGATTGCCTTCATACGGTGTATCCATGGTCGGCCGAGGATCATATTATAGTTGGTTTCCCGATCTATAATATAAAACTCAGTAAGGATTGTTTTGGGTCCTAAGGTGACTGGTAGTATTATAGTTCCAATCGAAGTGGCCTTAAGGCTATCATAGCCTCTTAGCGTATTCCGAGTCGTGGAACAATTTGTTTCTCCATACCCTAGTTTTTGAAGGAAAGAGAAGGGGACTATGTTAACTGCTGCCCCATCGTCAACCATTGCATGTTTAACGTAATTGTTATAGACCCATACTTGCAAATGTAAGGCTGGATCACCTCTGCGTGCAATCTCAGCGTCTGTTGGCATTTTGTTTATTTCGAATATAAACTCGGTATCCCTATCCGGCTGCCCCGGAGGGTGGATATCAAAGTCTATATGGTTTACCTGTGTTTCGGGAGGTGGAGTGATGTTAATTAAATGACCCAAACCTAATGCTTCTAAAAGAGCAGCCCTGTGGGCAGGAGAGTTCTTCAATAAGTCCAAAAAGGAGATGTGAGAGAAGGTCTTCGTTAGGTCATTAATTAAATCATAGGCACCTACGGGTTTTACTAATATTTGTTGGATGTTATCTGCCTCTAGCGGGTAACTTGGATTTGGCTGAGAGGAATACTCTCGTGTCCTTGTTACAGCTTCTACGTGTAGTTCGGTGTCTAACTCCACTAAACCGACTATCTTGGGTCGTGGCTGACTTCCTAACTGTGGTGCAACTGGTGGGTTTAGTGAAGTCGAGGCTTCATGATCATTGTTTCCTGTCATTACACCCTTGTTCGTCCCATTTGGATTTAATTTGTTGTTATTGTGATTTGGGAGCGGATCGTTGAAGATCTTGAGGGGTGCATTTTGAGGGGAAACTGCCCCTGTAAAAGTATTTGGCGCTGGTGATGCAGGATCTGCCAAGAACATATCTATGAAAAGTTGTCTTTGTTCCTCTGGCAGACGTTGCATGAATTTATTATAATCACGGCAAGTCCTAGTGTCATGGCCTCGAATCTTGTGGAAACCACAATACGAGTTAGGATTGTAATTCCTAGGTTGCTGGCTTGGTGCATATTGTGGTCCAAAGTTCTGATCAAACCGTTGCCTATTAGGATTAAAGTTTTGCATTTGTTGTTTTTGGTTTTGGTTCTGGTTTTGATGTCCAGTTGAGTTTTGGCTTGGACCCTGTGTCTGGACCTTTTGTTGTTGTTGTTGTGGATGACTAAAATCCACCGAATTGATTGTTGGGGTAAAGTTGTTGTTTCGTTGATTATTAATCGGCGGTGGAGTATTTACAACATTGGCCTTTTTAGCTTGGTCAGTTACTCCATCTGTGGTTACGCCGTGATTTTTGTTAAGGATCTTAGGTCCTTGATTGACGTTTGTGGTAGTAGAATAAGTCGTAGTATTCTGGCTGGGGATGATTAGCCTCCCATTTGTTCCATACGTCTTGCGACCGCTATCTATTGCCGCTTGATCTATTCGGAGAGCGCTCTCAAGTACTTCATCGTAAGTCCTTAGTGGGAACTTCTGGACTTCTTCCTTTACCTCTCTGCTGAGAGAATGAAGGAATAAATCACATAGTTCCATTTGGTCCATGTTTGGAGCACTGGCCGAAGAATAAAGGACCGTATGCCATCTTTGGATGAAGTGAGTGACAGATTCATTGTGTTCTTGCTTAATGTGCAAGAATTCCCTGATTCCTGTTCTCAATAGTTTGTTCATATCAAATGCCTTGATGAACTCTGAAACGAGTTGTTTAAATGAATGTATGGAAGCTTCAGGTATTCTGTAATACCAATCGAGGGCAATGCCCTCTAACGTTTTGGGAAATATTTTAGCAACAACCCCGTCCCAAGGGAGTAGTTCTCGAATAGCTGTGGCATAGGCCTTGATATGTGCATTCGGGTCTCCCTCCCCTTTGTATTTGGGAAAATCAGGAAGAGGTCTTGGAAGCATGACACTTCGTATGGTGAAGTCTAAGGGCTCTTTCAAATATTCTGAATAAGTCCCTATCGCATAGGTTTCGACCATCGATGGTGCCTGCTGAGGGGGTGGAGGTGGAATGGGTTGTTGATATGGCGTAGCGTATGCATTTACAGGGGTAATAAGGAAATCCCTGTGGTTGAGAAAACATGCCAGAGAGAGGAGAACATATCTCCTTGTGGTGATTTGGAATACATGTTTAAGTATGAAGGAGTATTGCCTAGGAATGGATTATTTTGTACTAGACCGGGAGGTATCATATTCGCCACCGGAATGGTGTTAGAAATGGCGGTTCTAGTTGGCATTTGTTGTGAATACTGAGGAGGCATGCCCAACGTGCCTATTCCTGTGAGGAGGTCTACTTGGCTAGGATGATGTGGAGGATTGGAATTTCCTGCCTGCATGAATTGAGAATTTTGACTTGCTTGAGCAAGTTCTAACCCTCTAACCTTTTCTACTAAAGTTGAGATGACTTCATCTGGTGAAGTTACAGTATTTTCCTTAGTGGTGTTTGTCGTATATCCTGAGGTTGTATAGGCATGTGATATCCCGCTATGAATTGATCGTTGCCCTGCCAAGTTTCACTGAGGGCATTTCCTATAGGTAGTGGCATGGAGGTGTTTTCTTGAAACGAGACCCCAGGTTGTGTTTGTAAACTTCCTACAGGTGGGTACATACTCCGAGAGTGTTGTTCATTCCTGGCATAACATACTGAATGTTCATCATCTAAAAATAGATATGGAGATGAACCAGATGGATCTGATTGTCTACTAATTTGTGGTCTAAGCAATACCTGAGGAGACGAACCAGATTCTCCTGTAAACATCATGGCGTCCGAGCCTGAAGGCTCTGGGTGTTGTGTTTGAGTGAGCTGATCCAACTCCTCTATTTGGAAAGAAGAACTATATCTAGTCCTTGGGGGCGGAGTTTGCGTTGATAATTGGTTAGCTGAATAATTGTCACCCCATGCTGAGAGCGAGGGTGATGGTTGTCTATTCAGTTGATCGTAGTATGCTTCAAGACCTAGGAGAGGTCTGCCATATGCGTTGAATCCCTGACATATTCGGGGGGTATATGAATACCCGCAGAATAATGGGAAAGAGCGAAGGTGGAAGAAATAAAAATAAAATAAAAGAACTGTGTTTTCACGTCGGGTTCACCAATTTTGTACGATGGAAAAGTGACAGGCGAGCATGGGAATCTACAAGTAACTCTTCCTCGCACCCGACCTCCCGAGGTCGTGCCGAGACAGCCGGTGGGGATGGAATATACGTGGGGTATGGGTAAACTAGTTAGGAAATCTTATATCTTCGACACGCACTAATGGAATCTGTGAATCTAAGGCAAAGAAGGCCCTCCTAACCTGAACTGGCGTGATAGATCGGTCGGCGAGGATGACTGCTCGAAGGCTCCAATCAATATCGAGCTCTGGCGTAATTCGATCTATAGGTTGTGGGATACGGGGAAAATGACCTGGGATTGTTTCGTGTATATCTCCAGATAGGGTCATAGGATGGATGATGGATATAGTGGATTCTACGGGTGATTCTCTGGTCTAGTCCAGAAATCCTTAGCTTCGTTAGCTGCTATATCCAACAAGGATAACTGTGTGATGATGATAGGTGGAAGTGGAGTGGATCTGAATACTAATGTGTGTAAGCCAGTGTCAACGTCGGATTGACCTGTGGACTCGTTGGGTTGTGGGATTTGTGGATCACAACCGTAGATTCGTGGTTGTTGTGGACCTACTATGGTCATGTGTGGAATCAGTCCCTAATCCCTAGTATCCAATAGTCGTATGCCTTTTTGGCCTCTATGTTTAGAGCTACAAGTTGTGCAATCTTCTCAGAGTACCTTACAGGCGTTCTGGCAACCTGAATTCTTAAGCTAGTGTCTATATCAGTGAGAATGTCTCCTGTGTCTGGCTGTGGGACCAAAGGATCACAACCGAATGTTTTCTCTCTTTCAAGCCCTTCTACAGTCATGCGGATGTTTATCTAGGGTAACCTGTAGTTTGGCTGGTTTGACCAAAATGTGTGTGCTTGGTCGTCTTCAATGTTTAACCCTCTTAACTGTGAACCGATCTGTTGTAAGTTTGTTGTTGTTTTAAAGACTTGGATTCTAAGATTCTGGTCTATATCAGTTATTGCTGTAACAAGATTGGGTTGAGGCACGATAGGCTCGAATACGTATTCTCTGGGCTCCCTAGGTCCCGTGATTGTCATGCAAAAGGAAATGATATAAAGCTAACTAATGACAGAATAAATTGACTACGCAAGATATATCTATGTATATTCCTAAATCTGATATTTTTGATAAACTATTGAACAGAATTTAAAAGAGCAATTATCTAATATATCTAGAAATTGACAACTAAACTAATAACGAAATTAAAACAAACAAAGCAGCCGAGTATAGCTACTTGTCTGTGCAGTTGTGAATCTATTCTAAGTAACCAGATAACTGATCTAATCTATTTGAAAGACTCTCGATCCTACCTCAGAAGTGAGGAGTGAATCATAGTTTCTCAGAAACTATCAATCCCCACAGCTTCCCCGGCAATATCGAAAGTGAGATTAACTGAAATGAAATGATTGACTACTTTATTTGATATGTTTTTAA
This sequence comes from Taxus chinensis, assembly GCA_019776745.2. Classification (NCBI taxonomy): domain Eukaryota; kingdom Viridiplantae; phylum Streptophyta; class Pinopsida; order Cupressales; family Taxaceae; genus Taxus; species Taxus chinensis. The sequence continues at coordinate 693,840,299 of CM034150.1, forward strand.
CTAGAACTTTGAAAGCTTGAACCTGGATTTTGCAGAACAGTGGCGAATCCTAGTTGTGTGTGGCTTTGTCCCCTCAGTGTGATCTCCTCATTCCTTCGTGCTCACGTGGATCCAGAAAAGTGTGTAATGCCAGCATCAACAGAAGTAGATATTGGAACAATGGCAGCTTAGGATACAGACCGAATACAATGCGAGTAGGAGAGGGATAGTGCAAGAGAACAGAGCTTGGCTTATGCAATTCCTAGTGGGATCTATTGCGAGTCATGTAACACAAAACATCCAGAACCTAGAACTATTCTTTTTGACGAACAAAACCTGCAACTTTAATGGCTTCCTACTGAAAATCAAACTATCCTACTCCAATTGATTGGATGAAATAATAACACACTTGCACAAGGAGAATATGTGGCTTCCTAACAGCTAAACAATACTAACCATGCATACAACAAATGAAACTATGAATCCTAAACAAAATTGAAAGGCTAAACTATTGAAATGAGAAATTCAGAGGCAAATTTGAGGGGCCATTTGCTTGAGCACAAGCCAGCTATTTATAGAATCCCATTTACCCAAAGGTGAAAACCAATTTGATCTCTTAAACCATAAACAATGCCAAAACACTATTCCAGGGAACCAGAATCATAAATACAAGCAAAGGCGGTGAAAAAAGCTGGTAAATGTTGAAATTTTACACGAGTCGCGTTAAAAAGAGCATTCTGGAAAAAATGCGTGAAGGACCGCCGCCCTGAGCAGGGCGGCGGTTACAGGACCGTCACCCTACCTGGGCGGCGGTCACGAGTCACTGAAGACCGAAAAGCAAAGGAAAAGAGGGGGAAGGAAAAAGCAAAGCACGCAGGGGCTAAGCGGGGCATGCGGGATGTTAACGCATACTTGGAGAGTTTTTCCGGATCCCGAACACCTTGCGAGGAGACCTGTATCATCATTGGGGCATGTGTAACATTGTTCCGGCGGTGCAGTACCCTATGATGTCAATTATGCCTCAATGAATTCAACCTAGTTTGATGTTGTTCCTAGATACTAGTGCTACATAAGACATGACTTTCCGAAGAGATTGCCCTTTGAGGAGTTTCATGAAGAAATATGTGGTCTTGTATATTTGGAAAACATACCAAGTCTACAACCTGAAGGAAATGGGACAATTCAACACAAGTCACTAGTACTTCAAGATTTCATTCTCCACAATGTCTTATACCTTCCTCAACTGAAACAAAACTTATCGTCCATAGTGCTCATTTGACAACAAGGCCAATCCATTTTCTTGGATGATGGAGAGATAGTAATCAAAAGAAAATGTGATATGTACAATTATCTTCACTGGGTTTGATGAAGGAAAGTTTCTGAAACTCAAAGGTGAGCCTTCAATTTCAAGAAACTTTGCTCATGTCATTGAAGAAGGAATGCCAACAAGTCTTTAAAACCATGCAACATTTGAACATACCAACTACAACCGCATTCAAGAAATGCAAAATAATGGTGTTGTGAGTTTGCCAACTCTGCCCAAAAATTTTGAAAAATGTAAAGCATGCATCTTGCCTAAACAACAAAGAGTGCCCTTTCAAACACATCAAATTGTAGAACTGAAAGAAAATTGCAGTTGATCCACTCTAATTTGTGTGGTCCACTAATAGTTCCTTCTACTAGTGGAAATAAGTATTTCATGATGTTCATTGATGACTAAATTCAAAATGACCTAGATCTACCTTTTGAAGCAAAAATCAGAGGGTGATTTCAAAAGTTTCACACTATACTTGAAAATGGAGCACAATCCCACACTAGCACAATGTGGACTGATAATGGTGGTGAATTCACATCAAAGGCCTTTGAAGCCTATCTCAAGAAAAATGGGATCACGTATCATCTCATAGTTTGCTTGCACTCCTCAACAAAATGGAGTGGCTGAGAGGATGAACAAAATTGTGATGAATATGCTTCGGGAAATGTTGTATTTCAAAGGAGTCAAATTGCATTTTTGAGTAGAAGTAGCTCAAACAACAGTCTATCTCCATAACAGGTGACCTTCAACAACTCTTCAAATGGAAACTTTATCAAAGTTTGGTGTGTTCATCTTCCTTCAATGCGACATCTTTAGATTTTTAGATCCACATGGTATACGTTGATTCTCGAGTAGTAACAGAACAAGTTGGACCAAAAGAGTCGAAAATGCATCCTTTTGGAATTATTCCAAATCCTTAAAAGCCTACAAATTGAATGATGAGGAAAACAAAGAAATTCTCAATGCAAGCGATGTTTTTTTTTAAACCAAAGAAAACAACCAACATTGATCGACAATTGAGTCGACTTGAGAAAATTGCAGATATTTGATGTTTTCAATGAAGTTGCAAACATTACGAGGGGGACATAGTTTGGAATCTATTGAATTTGTTTTGCCTACAATAATTGAAAAAGAAACTACTCCTAAAATTTAAACTTCATCAGCAAATGAAAACATGCTTCCAGAGCAACAACTAGAATATCAACAAAATGAGGCGCCGATTGTTACATAGAAAACACAAAATAATATACCAAAAGGGGACACAAACATTGACAAATGTCATAAATGATGGCGTTAGAAAAACAAGCACTAAAAGCACATACAAAGCCAAACAACAATCAGACAAGTTCCTAGAAGAGATACAAGATAAGCTATAAAAGTTTACCTTGGAACGTCATTCAAAAGAAGAAATCAAAATTGCTTTTGATTCAAAACCAACTTCCATCAAACAAGCTAAACAAGATACCTTGGTCAGAAATGGACCTTGGAAATTGCTACACCCTTAATCATATATCTTACATTGGATGTATATAGCCGACTTGTGGCTATCATAACTTCTTATCATTATGGATCTCTTTCATATATGTTATATTATCATTAGTGGGTGAGCCTCGGTGTTCGCCATAGCATAGGAATAGTATATATAGGGGTTAGTTGGTAGCAGTTGATCATCTTTGAGCATTTGAGTCTTATTGTTTGGTTTGGAGGTTGCCCCCTCGAAGTGGCTAAGCTATTCTACTTGCATATTGAGATCATTTATCTGAAATATTGTGTTCATTGGTGTTTTATTGCTGCCAATAAACAGATTTATACAAGTAATTTCATTACAAGTGGTATCAAAGCTTGAACTCGGTCAGCACTGCGTCAAACCCTAATTGTGAAGGTTCGGCCATATCTCAAAATTGGTAGCGAATTTTTCTGCAATTTTTTTTGTGGCTTGGCGAAATTAGTCAAGTAAGCTCCCCTCCAAATTTAAAGAACTTTTGACTTGGTTTGCAAACGTTATAGCGGTTTTATGTTTTTTCATAATTCGGCTAACTAAGGTGCAATTTGTGGAATTTTTCACAGTTATTTACATTTCCAGAAAGAGGATTAAAAATTAGTTTCAGTTCGTTCTTTGAGTTTTTTAAAATTTGGCCAAATTCCTATTGAAATACCTGTTAGTGCAAAATCACAGCACCCCTGGATGTTGATCAGATTTCTAGGTTGATCACTCTAGCATCCAGTGTGATTGCACAACATTGAAACCTTTCTCCAAGTGTGGGACTTGCAGAAATGAGAAAGGAATCTCTAGAGAAGGCTGGTTCCTGCTCCTAAACTACCTACCACAAGCTATTCCAGTGTAGGCAAGCTAATCTAAACCTAATCTAACCATGCCAAGGAGACAGAGAGAGAGAGAAAAGGGAAAAACAGAAAAAGCCTACACTAAAACGGTGATACACCAGAGAAGGAGAATGTTGAACATCTATCAAAACTGCCATGGAACAAGGACAGGTGAGCAATGGGAAGGATGGACAGATGCATCACAGGCCCAAGGATAGATTTCACACAGAAAATGTCCCAAAACTCCATGAACACAGCTCCAGACCTGCAATGAACATTCAAACGTGCACAAATACCTGCAATGAAGAGAGGCAAGAAGAAAACAAGCGAAAAACGAGCAAGGATGGACAGATGCATCACAAAACACGTTTGTGTTGCTTCAGAAGTTTGCACAGAACATCATTTCAATAGTAAAAGGCAAAAAACGCCATTATAGAGAAGGGGAGGAGGTTCGAACTCCATTTTCAACCCTAGAGAAGAAGAGAAGGGAGGGCAGAGCCGAAAAGATGAACAACTTGTAATCCTCCTCCAAAATGAGCCAAATCTGGCTTTTACATTGCATGGGTCGAGCCTAGGAGAGAGAGAACGTACAAAAAACATGGGAGCCCATTCCTCGTTGACTGCAAATGCATTAAATCAGCATGGAGGACCTTACAAAGCCATACCCTGTCATTTTGACCAAATGGAAGGAGAGTGCGACCCATTCTGTATTAAATTTGGTCGCTGAAATGTCACTTCTGCCCATGGACACGTACCAGAGCCGTTTTTGAATTTTCTCTCTTCAAACTGAACCAAAATTAGAGATTGACCATGGAATCTTGTAGAGAATTTCAAAAGCTTTCCAATGATATGAAGAAAGTGCAAATCCGAGCTCTAGATCAAAAGATATGAAGGTCTGAAGATTTAGGGCACAAAACAGGGCAAAATGGATTTTGAATTTTTTCCCGCGCTCTGCCACTTGGATGACACGTGTCAGGCGCTGATTGGCTAAGTAATTCTCTCTCCTCCACCTTTCCGCGGATTAACCTTGAAATTTTGAATTTTGAATTTTGAAAGAATTTCATCTTTCCCCCCATGCCCTGCCACTTGGGACACATGGCATCATTTGATTCGTCGATCAGGGGCGCGGGGAAAACCTTTACCTTTTAGTTTTTTGGCCAAAACTTTTGCTAAATGTTGTAAGTCCTCCCCGAGCTCCGCACTTCCCCTTGTGACACGCGTCACATTCTGATTCGTTGGGGGCTTATCCGGGTCTTCGCGTCCCTCGCGTATTTTTGGCCCGGATGTCTCAAACCGTCTGGGACAAATTTCTCCAATCCGCCTGAGTCGGGCTTCCCTGTCAATCTTTGAGGCGAAGACACGTGGCACATTTCCATTCGCTCTCGGCTCTTTCGGCTCTCTGCGTCCCTCGCGTATTTTTGGCCTGGATGTCCCACACTACAGTTCTTAGTGTCGGTCGAACCGGCCGGTTTGCATCCTCCGCGTACTCTTGTCCCAACTGTCCCAGACTGCCTGGGACAAATTTCTCCGAACCGCCCGAAATGGACTGACTTGCGCCAAACCGGCCAATCAAAGTCTTTCGCGTACTTTTGTCCCAACTATCCTAACTGTGCGAAACAAACTTAGGCAATTTTTTCCCTTTTACGGCCGAATCGGAAAATATCGCGTCCTGCGTGTACCTACGGCCCATATGTCCCAATTGCTGCGTAGATGGCTTGGAGGCTTTTCGGCCGGTTCGCGCCCCGACGTCCCATCTGTCCCAAGAACACACCTGAGACTAAGGACTTAAGCCGATTTTCATGATTTTTAATGCCTCATAGCTTGGTTTTAGCAACTTTTTCACCCTTTTTTAGAACTTGCTCTTTTCTTCATGGCACAGCAGAGTTAGAAAGTTGAGGGGACCCCAAAAACATGATTTTGGGCCTTGAATCTATCTATTTGCCTAGGACTTGAACAATCTGATGCATGTTATCAAAATTACCCTGGGGGGTGAATTTTGGATAACAATAGCAAACCCTAAATTTTGACCTTGATCCCTAAATCCTACCATTTTGGGGCATCATGGTGGGGCCTTCCACAAGAGGAAAAAAGAATCCCATCACTCTGGGTAAAACCCCTGACAAGGATGAAGATAATATTTGAGGAATTAGAGTCAGAAGGGGTAATCTACAGATTCCTCAGGGTTAGGGTTTACTTCAACATACCATAAGGTAAGCCAACTTGAGTTTGAGTTGTGAAACCTAGAGGTTAGAGTGGCCAGCAAAGAAGATGTAGAGAAGATTGGAAAACAATTGGAGGATTTCATTCACATTTTAGTTACTAATATAATGGGTCATCATATCCTTCCTAATCATCCACAACTCAATCCTACTCATATCAACCAAGGTGGATCTTTAAGTCAAAGTAATAGAAAAACTAGCCATAGGGTGGATCTTCAAGCATGCCCAATCCAAATAAAAACACTCTACAGGCCCGTATAACATGATTCCAAAAGTGGAAATGCATAAGTTTGATGGAAAGGATCCACTCATTGGATTAACCAGATGGATAATTTTCTTCAAATCTTCATCAGATTCCATCAGGACAAAAGTTTACCATGGCATCCTTATACCTCGAACCTGAAACAATTCATCTAGTATCAATGGTTATGTGCTCAAAGGCAAAAGAGATTGGTCTCAATGTTACATGGAGAGTATTCACCGAAGAGTTACAATTTCACTATAGTTCTAGTGTGTCATGAGAATTAATTTCATTCAATTAGCAAAGTTAAGACAAACAGGAATACTCAAGGATTACATTCATCAATTCCAAAACCTTTCCTTACGGCGTGGAAAATATTCACTTAAGAGAATTTGAATGGCTTATTTCTCTGGGGATCTTAAAGAACACATTGAGACTCCTCATAAGGTTTCAGATTCTATGATCATGGCACGCAGGGCAAAGGAAAAATTTATTTCCATGTAGGAAACCAACTGTCAGTAATATCAGAGACCGTAGCACCTTTCCACCATCATTACCTTAGACCAGTTAGATTGACACCTCAACAAAATTGAAGAAAAGAGAGCCAAAGGGTTAGGTTTTAATTGTGACGACAAATTTATACTAGGACATAAGTGTGCTGAAACGAAATTGTTCTATATTGAGGGTCCTAATGAAGAAGATGAAGAGGTAGATCCAGAGGAGGAATTAGGAGATCCCCAGCCAACAATATCATGTCATGTAATTTAAGGTATTAGCACTCCCCAAACTCTCAAATTAGTGTTGGCTAGATTTCCTGCATGTTTATCCAGCTGAAAACCTAGGCAGTCATGAGATAAATAGCTCCCTCATTTACCGGTGAGGCTCCCATGTAAGATTTGTCAATAAAATATGCTAGTATCTATTTAGGGGTTTTACTTTAACCATGCAGCTCATGAACCATAGCTGTATAGTTTTGCAGCAAGTAAGCAGTTGTTAAAGAAAGGAAATATCTAAAGAAAAAGGTAAATAATAAAAACATAGGAAAGAAAGAGGGAAGATGTGCAACCCAATCAATAGATTACAGAGTTGATTGCATGCACATAGACAGAACCAATAGATATTAACACACAGAATTATAAGCAAAGGCAACTTTCAGATCTAGATCTAAAATAACACAAAGTTTATAAGTAGATCTAAGACAAAAGCTAGAAACAAAATGCACCGTGACACAAAGTTCTCCGGAAATCTGCTCCTTTCTATTCCTTTGCTTCAAATAGCTATTAGGGATTTCAGCACAAAGTTTGGAACACAAGAATGCTGCTTACAAATTTCTGATCCTTTAACCCGTAGGTTCTTCCTCTACTTATAGCATGTAGAGGGGAAATTACAAATAGGAAGCTTTTAGTTGAACTGGCACATGTGGAAGTCGGAAAGGAAACAACTGACAATCTCCCTCTTGGAATTCCTCTTTGCATGACATGCATGATTTGCAACTGAAGATAGAACCTTCTATTTTGCATGTCTGCCACCTATTTCCAAGTAGTTGACTTCTTCAAGTAATGGCTTTTAAACCAATCACTTAAGTTTTATAATTTAATTGATTGCTCAATTACTTTGTCGGAGGAAATAAGAGAAAGAAGAAGAAAGAGGAAAGCTACAGTCTTGTCCTTTTTCATATTCTACATGCAGCTGATTCTTTTGCCTTTGATTCTCACCAAACTGGATCTGGAAGCAGCTGGATCTAGAAGCGGCTGGATCTGGAAGCAAGTGACTGTGATTTGCTTGCGGGTATTGCCTTTGACTTGTCTTCCCTCTTATCCTTGAAGCTTTTGCAGTTCTTCTCAAGTACATGCATTAGTGCAATGTTTGCCGTAAATAACTCATCATTTTTATTTTTAATTGCATATGAGCAATTAAAAATTCTGGAAAGCACTCCGGGTGAATGCAAATTCAATGAAGGCTTCAACTGGAAGATTGGGAGAACATGCACAAGGTCCTGGAAGGAATTCTCCATGCACTGACTTCTTCACGGGCTGCATTCGAAACAAGAGGATGAAACCTTTGCAATTATCTGGATCTGAATCTGGATCTGAATCTGAATCTGGAAGCTATGCATGATTCTGCTGATCCTTTCTCTTTCATCATGCTTCACATGGCTGGAGCAATCTTTGTCTGAGCAATTCTTTTTCTTTTTATTCAGCCAGAATTCTTTACAATAGGTGCAGATCTGGAGATTTCTTCAGATTCGGAGGATATGTTCAATGTATTGGACATTGATTTAAGCTCCCTTTCTCTAAAAGCACCTGTAATGAATTCCTGCAATTAATTCAGACAAAGATGGCAACCAGAACATGAACCTTGATTTTAATTATAATCTGCATATATCAAGTCTACTACCCCAAAATTTCCCAATGTTTTGTTTGCATGCAAAGCCATGAATTTTGTCAACTTCACCTAAGCAGATCTTGTACCACTATGCAGACAATTAATCAGACTTAATTCAAGCTTCTTCAAACCTAGGCGCCAAACTTTGAAGCTTTCCGACAGTAAAAACACCTTCTTCCTGAGCAAAATTCCTCCTTAATTGGGTGCCAAAATTTCCTGGGCTGCACTTCCTTGTTAAAGAATTAATTAACTTCATCAATATGGCAGCCCATGCTTATATAACCTTCATCATTCTATAATTAATAATTGCCCTCTCCTATTCCTGGCAATTAATTAATTAATTAACATGTTTTTCTCTTCAATTTGGGCGCCTATTTTGTGCATGCTCATGGCTGCCATTAAATAAATTAAATTTATTTAATTTTAGCTTTCTACTTTCAGTCCACTTTGACTTCACAGTGTGCTTTGACCTTATGCACCAAAAATAGGAATTAATTCCATCAATTAATACTTTAAAAAGTATTATTTCTCCTCAATATGGGTCGCACTTTTTTGCATGAGAGGGGGCTGCATTAAATAAATTAAATTTATTTAATTTTAGAATTCTATTTCCAATCTTCTTTATCCTTTCATCATGCGTTGACTTTTCCTCATGCTTGGGCACCAAAATTGGGTGAATAAACATTAATAAATATTATTAAATGCATTATTATTCACCCAAGGTGGGTCGCACTTTTTGGCAAGGGTGAATTCTATTTTTAAGAAATTCAATTTCTAATGGGATTATTCACCCTGCACCGCAGCTCCAAAAATCCCATGATCCACTTAAGCTGTTTGACTTTCATAATGGGATTTTTTACCCTGCAAGGCAGGTAAGAAATTCCCATCAATGCCTTAAGTGATTTTCTTTTATTTCACAATGGGAATTTTCACCCTGCAAGGCAGGTAAGAAATTCCCACCTGCCTACTGCCTCTAATTTTCTCATTATGACTTTGCTTCCATGGGAAAAAGTACCCTGCTAGGCAGGTACAAAATTCCCACCTGCCTGCTGCTACCAAAAATCCCATTGTAGCTTAAAACCTTCTTTTCCCAAAAATGTGACCTGCCCAGAAGAGGCCTTTTTTGTGCACGACTTCATCTTTTAGAGAGAACCAGACCTCCTGTGGCAAATTCCTTCTGGCATGACATCCATAGATGATCTCCAGATACTCCAGGCAAGAAAATAGATTAAACCGACAAAGGAATTGACCTAGAGAAATTTCACAGAAAACAAAACAGGAAAACACCAAAAATGCAAAAACTAGAAGTCACAGATAAAGCCCAAGATTCATTCCTGGTGAAAACCCTACTGGTATATGGGAATATTGACATGTAAAACCACAACAGGGTTAAACCGGAGCACAATTTGCCTCAAACGGGGCTTAAAATAATTAAATAAAAATTTCCAACAGGCAAACCCAGCGATAGAATAAAACGATGTTTGGGCATCTGGGTATTTGTCTGAAATTGGCTTATATGACTCTCTGGGAATATCTTGACACAATACAGACATTTTCTGGCAATAAAAACACAAAACGACCCATTATTTTAAAAGTACGAATTTTTTTACATGGGGTAGTATCAGATTTCAGACCAAGAAGACATCTGGGGATACTAGGACGTCCCCGGGATGTCTCTACAACTGTCTTGAGGACATGACAATGACATTCCCCAATGTCCCCCTCCCATCCCAAACGTCCCCCTCCCATACCTAACGTCCCCAAGACGTTCTCATTGCATTCGTCAAATGCCCCTGGGACGTTTCCCTTGCAACAACAATTTTAGAATTCACGTTTCAGATCCACATTTCAGCGTCCTCCGAACGTTATAGGAGCTTTCCTGGGAATTGGGGGGAGGTGTCCCAGTGTAACACTGATATATATACCCTGACAACACTATGCTATGCAAAGCCCCAAGGCCAACCTTGCTAGTTTACATATGAAAGCATAAATGAATGTGATATGACATGATAAGGGATTGTGTTAGCCACAAGTCAGCCATCTATATTTCGATCATATGATCTAGGATTAAGGGCGTAACATGCCCCTCCCTTAGTCAAAGTATGGAAAACCCAATGTTGATATATCTGGGCATGTTGTTGCCAGAATGCTTACAGAGATCTTCCCATAATTCCACAATTAAAGATCCACTTGATCAAATACTCGGTGATGACTCTTTTCCTTAACTTATTACATGTGTGTCTGTAGGATTACGTTTAGGCCCCAAAGACTTGATGCGTCATTCTGGATATCATCAAGCTCTGGTAATCACTGACTGAGAAGGCACCTTCTTCCCAATGACCTTCTTCAAGACACATGAAACATGGAAAACTATGATGTATCTTGGCAATGACTTTAGAAATCTCAAGTTTTTATGCCACACTACTATTTTTTTGCAACACTTGATGAAGGGCATCTTTAAGTATTTCGGGTGAAAGCTTTATATCTTTTTTTTTGCAGTTTTAAAGATAATTGCTTATATGGCTGCAAACGAACATGGGAAAAAGTCTCCAGCTTCAAAGCTTCGCTCACTACTGTGTTGGATCAACTTGTTGAACTTCATGTGGTTTTGTGCCATTACCATCCCTCTAAGTGTGCTGAATGTGCTCTTCAACTGCTTAAATACTTTAGGTTGGACCCTGTAAGTTGAAGGCGAGGGATGGTGGATGGTAACAAGATACAATGCCAAGAATGAATGGACAGGGTTCAGATAAAACCTCTGAAATAAACTGTTATACCACCATTCTGCAAGTGGTTGCCTCTTTCCCATCTTTCTTGCTTATTTGTAAGGAATTATGGCATCATCAGATACCCCCTCCAAATACTTTGTTGAATAACTACCTCAGTCTGACCATCAAATTGGGGATGATATAATGATACTATGAGCCAATTGAGATACCCAAACAAGGAGGATAAATCAGTCCAAAAATTTCTAGTTAACTATAGCCATCACGATCATTGACTATACATTCATTGTTGGTGTTCCATTCAAGGTATGGTCTGAACTAGTATCCATAAAAGATATGGCTACTGTACATCGTTTCCTGTAAGATGCCACCATTTGGCAAAGGTAAGAATAATCTAAAATAGTTTGGTGAGTCTATCCACCACCACCATAATTATGCTTTTCCCTTCATGCATTTCGAAGCAATCGTGTGATGAAATCCATGGATCTAACCTCTGCCCACCATTTCACTAGGAATAGATAGAGGCATGCAAAAGGCTTGAAAGACTTAATAGTTTCACCCTTGTATCACACTGAACACTAACAAGAAATGGGTCCAACACAAATGTTCTAGACATGATCCTTTCAACCCTAATCTACAAGAAAGGGAAATCTTGCTTAATTGTTGACCACAAATTTATCTTAGGAAGGACTAGAATGGCCACGTGCTAGACATTGCATGTGTGCCCTATCTGTAGAACCTAGACCTTTAAGGATAGAGAATTCTTTCATAAGTACAAACCGATCCTTGTACACATAATGCTGCATTCCCCCTTCCATACAATTATTTTTTTTGAAATGCTTGCATCCTGTTGGAGATTTTGAATGGAGAGTGTGGTGGGTCTTTATGTGTCATTCCACCATAGATTATGATCTATGCTTGATCTGTTCAATTTGCTTATAATATGGACATGACATATAAATCCATGCTTCTCTAGTAGAACTCATTCTGGATTCTTGAAGACTGGTGCATCAACTTCCACATTTTCTTTTTCTTTCTTGTAAATGATCTCAAAGTGGATATCCAAACATATTTGTGACCTATTTTTGCATTGTTCTGTCAGCATGATAGTTACTGCTCCAAGAAGTAATCCCCAAACTGTACATGATCTGTCTTTATTCCTAGCCAGAAGTGATGACCCATGAGATACGGTTTCATCACTTTTTGACTGCATGAAGGAATAGCCATAATTTCCTTCTCATAAGTTGGTCTTGCATAAGTACTACACTAAATGTGCCACATTTTTGAAGTATCACATTTAACAATTAAGGTTTCGGAGTAAATTTGGGGTAGCAAAGAATTGGAGTGGATACACATTCAGAAGCCTTCTTGAGTGACACCAAATGTCTGGGTTGCTTTCTCATTCCAATGATCAAGAAGTCTTTCTTTACTAGTAATGTTTTGAGTGGAGCTGTAATTCTACCCTATTTCTTGGGCACAAATGTATCCCTGTGGGAAATAGGTTGGTGGCCTCCTATCTATCCCCATCTCGTTCATGCAGGTGGTAAACTACCGTAGCTTTCAGGGCTATCTTGTTAATGTACCTTAGGTAAGACAAGTCGAAATGGGTCTAATGATTCCCGCCTGTTGTCTGTCCACCCCGATGGTTTTATCTTCTAAGACACCTCCTTGTACAGACTGGCATATAATAAGGCATCTCCTTTCTTATAATATAGAGCGACTTACCATAGATAATTAGTTTCCTCATAATATGAGAGAAAGGGGGACTCAGATGTAGATTAGTTGTTCTTTACCAATATAGAGGGGCTTAGATGGATAAGAAGGAAGGTCGATATCCATTTAATGAACAAGTTCACACCCGACCTGGCATTTAGTGAGCTTCACCAACAGGCAGACCAACATCGTAGTGAAATACATTTTGGAGTTGGCAAGATAGGTTTTTTGTTTGTTTACAGCCATATAAGCAAATGTCCTTGAATCAACATAAAAAAGGATAACAAACTTTCACCTAACTATTATGGCCCTTATCAAGTGTTATGTAGAAGATAAGCAGTGTAGCATACAAACTAGAAATTCCTCCGTCCACTCAAATTCATCCAGTCTTCCATGTATCTTTCTTAAATAAGGTAATTGGACAAACGGTATCAATCCCAGACAGTGTTACCAAAGCTTGACGAGGAGGGAAGAATCATCCTAGAGCCAGAATGCATCCTTCAGACATGCACTAAGTGATTGAGGACAAGGGTCATCACTGTGTATTTGATCAAGTGGAAAAATCTAGACAATGAAGACGCAACTTGGGAGGATGCAAACTTCCTACAGCAGCATCCAGATCTTTTTCAACATTGGGGACAATGTTGCTTCGAAGGGGAGGAGCATGCTACACCCTTAAATCATATATCTCACATTGGATGTATATAGCCGACTTGTGGCTATCATAACTTCTTATCATTATGGATCTCTTTCATATATGTTATATTATCATTAGTGGGTTGGCCTTGGTGTTGGACATAGCATAGGAATAGTATATATAGGGGTTAGTTGGTACTAGTTGATCATCTTTGAGCATTTGAGTCTTATTATTGGTTTGGGAGGTTGCCCCCTCGAAGTGGGCTAAGCTATTGTACTTGCATATTGAGATCATTTATCTGAAATATTGTGTTCATTGGTGTTCTATTGCTGCTAATAATCAGATTTATACAAGTAATTCCATTACAGAAATTGATTGATCCTCCACTCAATTGTAAACCAATCGCTTGCAAGTGGGTCCAATAAACACAAAGCCAGGCTTGTTGGAAAGTGATATGCTCAAAAAGGAAAGATAGGTTATAAGGAGACCTTTATACCAACAACCAAATGGACCACCATTGGGGTTTTGTTGGTTTCAGCATTACAAAACGGATGGAATGTCCCTCAAATGGACATGAAAACTGCTTTTTTTTCGAATGGTGATCTCATAGAAACGGTTTACACATGCATCAGCCAGAAGGTTTTGCAATTGATGGTCAAGAACAAAAGGTCCGCAAGTTGGTGAATCATCATATGGTTTGAAAACAGCCCCTAAGAGCTTGGTATGAAAAATTCATTGAGCGCCTCATGAGCATGGACTTCATGCATTTTGAATTTGAAGATGTAACTCTTATTCTCAAGACAGTTGACAAAACAATTATATATCTAGTTGTATATGTTGATGATCTGCTCATAACACAAAAGAATGAAAGGTAGACTGCAAAATTCAAAGAAAAACTGATGAAAGGTTTTGAAATGACAAATTTGGGTCATCTTCATTACTATTTGGGTATTGAAGTGATTCAAAATTCCAAGTTATTTTCATCACACACCACCAAAATAAATTGGTGAAATTTTGAGCAAATATGGAATGACAAACTGTAAAACACTCAACACACCCGTAGAACAAAATATGAAGTTGACATCATATGATACTATAGAGTTAAAAGATGCAACTAAGTATAGACAGATCATTGGAAGTTTGATCTATGTAACCTCAACTAGACTAGACATTTGTTTTGTTGGAAACAACCAAGAGAAAGTCACCATGTAGAAGCAATGAGATTTCTTCGATATCAAAAGGGAACTCAAAATTTTGCACTAAAATACTCCAAGCCAGCTAAGAATAGGTAGCTCATTGGAAGTTTAATCCATATAACCACAACTACAAAAGACATTTGTTTTGTTGGTGTTCTCTCCCATATCCATGCAATAACTGAGAGAAAGTCACTGGTTAGAAGCAAAGAGACTTCTTCGATATCTAAAAGGGGAATCAAAAATTTGCGCTAAATACTCCAAGGAAGCAGATTTCAAACTAGTTGGATATTCACATTCAGATTATGGAGGTGATGTTGAAGATGGGAAATCTACTTTAGGTTTTGTGATGAATTTAGGATCACCCAGTAATCACTCGGAAGTCAAAGTAGTCGGTGCCAACAATTTCTTCAACATAAGCAGAATATATGGCAGCTTTAGAAACAACTAGGCAAATATTATGGCTCAGAAGGATTCTTGAGGATTCAGGAAAAACAAGTTTCATCAACACTCATGGTCGATAACACTCCTACAATCCAAACGGAAAGAAATCTAGTATTTCACAACCTGATGCAGGAGCATCAGGTACAATCAATATAATTATCTAAATAAATCAAATGGTGATGTAAAAAGGTCAATAGAAAGCTTGGAATGCTCAATTTGTCAATTTGTATGGTTTAATAATATATTATAAATGTAATCTCATCCCTCTAGAAGCCTTGTTACGTTGGAGAAGGGATAGAGATACAATGAGTCTAAGGAGAAGATAAGGATTCCGGTTTGATAAAAAGCTGAACTCTGTATATGCTATATAAAAACAAATGGTTGACCAAATTCAGGGACTAAATTCCAAATTAAGTGAAGTAGTCTTCCAGATAAAGAGAAGAGAGAAAAAGCGGACACAGTGTAGTTGTTGGTAAAAAAAAAAAAAAAAAAAAAAAAACGTGAATTTGGGAGGATTAAGATAGGAGAAGACGTTCAAGAATACTTTATGTTCAGATGTGTGTATGCAGTGCAATTTAGTCATGTATGAATAAGAATTGGGTGAGTTCAGAAGAATCTCTCGTCTCTAATATTTGCATGTTTATTCTGGTGCCTATCTTTATTACATGATTTTTTTTTGCATAAGCAATAATTACTTGCATGCATAAGTGTGCCCATGAGAGCCCATGAGATCTGAATCAATATGCTAAAATTCATGTATTTTATTAGGAATCTACATTATTTCTTTATTGATTGCACAGGTTAAGTGGGCGTTAGAATTTATATCAGCATTATATTAATTAATGATATGAGCCTGAGTGGTGGCGCCTGGTAGAGAGAATACTGGCAGTGTTATAGGTGACGCTTTTGTATCTGCCCTGTGGTATGGTGAATGGTTCAACACCACTTCTTATTACAGTTGCATAATTGTATAGCTTGGCATGAAGACTAAATGTTGTAATTGGTGGTAGTTTTATATTTCACACAGGTAGATAAGAATTGAAGGTTTTAAGGAGTCGATTGCATGCTTTGCATGGAATTAAACAATACTTAAGAACTGCAAACCAACACCAGCTTGGAATAAAAGTTTTGATATATTGTAATGCCCCCACTTCTAAAGACCCTTAGCCTATCTTTCCCCGTGGGCTTTTGGGATGTTGCGAGGGGGAAATTATGTTAAGTAATTAAATAATATTGCCTAGAGAGTGATTTTAATCATTTGTCATTATAAAGCAATATTTATTTAATTATTTAATTATGGATGCTGAGTGGTTTTTCCACCACCTTGGAGTATTGCTCCCAAAAGAATATTTATGGAGCAATTGATGTAATTTATTATTTAATTTAATTCCCAAAATGCAAAATAAAAAGGGGAATTAATTAAATAATATTTGGGTGGCTTTTAAATGTCAAAATACCCTTAAAAATGGGATGCCACACATAGGGAGAATAAACTATTTTTAATTTGTGATTTCCCTCCACAAGGGACTTCGAATTTTTTGCTCCTTGTTTATGAAAGGAGATCTTGGGATCATTGTAAGAACTTATGCTATGATGAAATCGACTTGAACTCCATGCTTAGAGTTGGGATGTATGCCCACCGTTGTTATTTGGTCTCTCTTGCATGGGAGATCTCATTGAAGCTGGTTTTTTGATAATTAATTGAAGAGTTTGGTTCCTTTGCAAATCGACTTGGTGGTGTGTGTGTTTACTCCAGCTTTGGCGACTTCTTTATGATGTTTTTGGACTGATTTGAATGCATTTTCAGAAGAATCGATTAGCTGGCTGTGTGATCCTGTCTTCCTTCCTAACAGCGACCCATTTGGGAGTGAATATTGAATGTTTGATACCTGTTTTGAATCTTATATGCCCAGCGAATTTTTGATGTGTTTGTCTTATTTTGGGTCTGAAATAAGCTGCTGTTCTTTACTAAAATCAGCGACTCCATTTAATGCTCTTACTTGTCTACTGGCAGTGATTTCCCATGTATTCAATGCTCAGCTCAATGTCTAAGTAATTCTGTGCTTAGTGACTTGGATCTTGCATAATTTAGTTGTTTTTTGGTCCTCTGAAAACAGCAATCTGAGTGAGGTTGTTTGGGGTCTAATATTAATCACTTTTGGCATCGATTTCCATGCATATTGAGTGTCTCTAATTGTCTGAAGTATAGCGACTGGAATTAATGCATGAATTAATGATGGTTTGAAGTCTTTGGCAGCGATCTACAATGTGGCATGTTAGATAATATATTTGGATGTCTGGTTATGGGTTTGGGCTTGGATCAATTGGGTTTTTTCTGCATAATGATTGTGATAGTTTTCAGTCTCCAACTCCAAGGCAGATTTGGTAATTAAAACACATGATTAGTGGGTTGTCCTTTATCCATTTGCACTTGTTGTACCTTACTAATATTCAGTGATTTGTGTGAAGGCAAATAAGTATAGAAGTTTGGATCTGATTTTTAAGCTCATTAGTTTCAGCTGAGAATTGATGGTGTGAACTGTTTGGTAGAGGCCATTAAACCCCTATCTTTGGGTTTATTGAGTCATCGATTGGCTGGGTTTTATCTTGTGGATCTGATTTTTAAATCACTGGTGGTGTTGTTTTCTATTTGAGTGTTGCATTGTCCATTGATGGAAGGATAATTTTTGAAGTCTAGTGCTTGATAGTGTATGAACAGTTGGGATTTCCTTGAGAATCCAAGTTTGCCTTGAAATCGTAGGAGTGGGACATTACATATACCATAAACATGAGATTGTGTGGTAGTTTTGGTTGTGTCATATTTAGTCATCTCTTCTCTCTCCAAACACTTTTATTGGTTTTCTTTTATCTTCCAAAGTGTTCCAGGTAATTCAGTTCTTGAAAGATCAGACTTGGAGCCAGCTGTGAAAGCATTAGAGGATCTACTACTGACCAAGAATGTGGCGAGACTTTTTTTTTCACATACGAAAACCCAAACAATCTAGTGATATTTTGAGAGATGTGCATGTTAACAAGAAGTAAGGCAAGACATATGTTATTGTCTTTGTAGGAATAAATAGGAGTGGAGTACAATAGAATTTCTTCTTGGTGATTGCCGGAAAGATTTCTTTTAATCATTTTCAAGATTGGAGATGTGTTTACAGAAAACAAAATTAGTTGAACCCATCTACAGAACAGTGTATCTATGTATTCAGGATCTGGGCTTCTCAAATATTTAATGGATTTTTAGCCTTCTATGCTATCAACACGCTGTCTAGATTTCCGGAAAACCCAAATTATATTTTCAGAGAAATGCATTTTTCAATATTGTTGTTTAACCCTGTTTTTGATTTTTCTTATAAACGTGTAGTGATGGTGTAGATGGGTCTTTATGAGAAAAAATGAAGAATATAGTGATAATTGGTGTTTGCACCCCAACCAAAGTAAGCACATCAACACCAAACTCCATTTAATTCGACAGTATGTGAAAGATGGCAGTGTCAAATTAATACATTGTCCAATTGCATAGCAACCAGCTGATATCCCAACAAAAGCATTTGGAAGAGAGAGATTTGATAAATTCATAGGCATGTTTGGTCTCACTATATACCCTGTGAATTATTGTGGGGTGGGGGGGCAAGGGGGGGGACGGGAATGTAATATTATGTACATAATCCTAGGTTATAGTAATATTTGTCTTCTTGTAGAATCTTATTAGTCATCCTCAATTTGCATCTCATTTTGGCTAAAACACAATTTGGGGTTTGCAGCTATTTAATTTTCTAATTTGTTTTGTAGTCCAAATTCCTAGACAACAACAATAATCTCATACTTATGTGAATAGGGACACATCCTACAATCCACATTAACAACATTTGTAGTGGGACTGAACATACAAAATCCTCAGATAGAATTGACCACGCCTGAACAACTACTCCTTTGGTTGGACTAGGCCTCCTAGAACAATTACAACCAAATAGTAGTGGGACCGAGTCCTCCCAACATTTCTCAATGGGTATTGACCACCTCAATGAATGTCTCATATGTAGCTAAAATACGGCATATCATCACTTCCACTGACTAACACCATCTTTGGCTATGCAATTGTTTCGAAACTCATTGTATCCTATCCAGCTGGAGTACAGTATGTCATCACTGCCACTAATGATGGCCATCTTTGGCTTTGTAGTTGTTTTGACAAAATTGCATACACAAAAAAAGGAGTTGACAAAACCCCAAAGTTTTTGCAACAAATCCAACATTATCAATAGTAGGTTCAACACATACTCTCACACTAACTACAGAATAAAAAGTCTAGTTGCACATTGCACACCTCATGAGATCAAGGTCGGTAAGGTCGGTAATAAAGTCTAGTTGCATCTTAGAAGGAATGCTCCAAGGGTCCTCATTTGATTGAGTCTTTGTACTATGGTCCCTGCATCATATTGTGTGCAGCTAGAGAGAATGATTTTGTAATATCCCCTTCCCAATCGAAGACCCTTAGCCTATATTATGTCTCCCCGACGGCTAAGGAACGAACACAAGGGGGACTTAAGTTATATTATTTTATTATAAAGTGCAAAAAAAAAACATTACAAAAAGCACTTATAATAAAGTAATAGACTTAATATTAAAATAGACATTAAAAAGTGAACAAAAGACAAAAGCACTTATGAAAATTGTATTTTCTAAAGGAAAAGTGCGACTAGCCTAGGGGGGCAATTAAAAAATAGAAAAGAATGTAAAAAAAGCTCATGAGTCATGTGTTCCCTCTAGAAAATGTGACTAGGCCCTACAATGTTGAAGACCCAAGGGGTTGAATCCGTTGCCTCACTTGCTGATTTTTCACAAAGGTTTCTTGAAATATTTGATGTGCAGCTGGATGGCAAGGATGAGCAAGGAGACCAAATCATAGAACCCACCCCTTTGAAGGAAGATCTACTAGTTGATGAGGAGAGCTTGGTAGTGAAAGTCCAATTTCCAAATGAAGGGGACTCAGTACAAGAGGAGGTACATGAGGATCAGATTGCATGGGATGTGGATTATGTGGTAAGAGGTATTTCATCTTTGTTGTTGCAGTAGTATTATCAAGATGACATCCAGCCCATTATGAACAAAAATGCTCAGGATTTGTTGCAGCAAAGTCAAGTCATTTTGGAGACCAAGCTTGACAAGGATACTCCAAGGTATGAAGAGCCAAATATGGTGTCTTATTTATTGCTGCCTATTCCAATTTATTTCCATCACAAGATGCATGATAAGATAGAAGATCAAGTATTCAATGTGTAGTTTGTTGAACCACTATTCCAAATATATGTATATGAGCATCTTATGGATGATATATGGTGGCAAAATTTTAGCTCACTTGACAAGTACAGGGGCCAGGCTAGTAGAACACTTCAGTATGTTTTGTCTATTGTGCATGGCACTTGGACAAAACAAATTTGAAATTTCTTAAGGGCAAGCAATTTTGGGAAGGGAGGACTGTAAATCCCCTTCCCAATCAAAGACCCTTAGCCTATCATGTCTCCCCCACGGCTAAGGAATGAACACAAGGGGGACTGAAGTGATATTATTTTATTATAAAGTGCAAAAAAAATTTATAAAAAGCACTTATAATAAAGTAATAGACTTAATATTAAAATAGACAAAAAAGTGAACAAAAGACAAAAGCACTTATGAAAATTGTATTTTCTAAAGGAAAAGTGCGACTAGCTTAGGGGGCAACATTAAAAAATAGAAAAGAATGTAAAAAAGCTCATGAGTCATATGTGTTCCCTCTAGAAAATGCGACTAGGCCCAGAATGAAGAAATGGAGGGGAAAAGCACTACAAGCTGATTGGATGGAAAGAAGGTCACTTTGGGTCTCTTCTTCCCTTACAAGGAGAAGTCAACTTTCTTGAGAGGCATTCCATGTCTATTTGATATTTTCTAAATTTGCATCTAAGCCTTGAGCTTTTGCAAAATTATTATAATGACGAAAACCCTTAAGTTCTAACTCTAAAGGACGAAAGCCCTCTTAGAGTTGTTGGGGGATTTCCTATCCAGGGATATCCATTGTATTTACACAGATTTTTTGTTATTCCAGCAGTTGTGTGAAGGGTGTTTTGCAGCAAGGTTTGAAGAATAAAATTGCAGCAGTGGTATGTTTATTGTTCAAGGTGGAGTGACCCACTTTTTGACTGATTCTTGTTGTAAAAAAGACATTTCAGGTCTGCAAATTATTGTCATCTATTAATCTAATTTTTGTGGATCAAAATAAAGTGTTTTCAGAATTTTTGGAAGGTTATAAAGAGTTATTTTCAACCTCCCAGGTCTGCAGATTTCTGCATTATTTTTCCAGTCCATTATTGTTCAAAAAATCAGATTTTATTCATGTTTGGGCTACTAAAAATATAGGGATCTGTTGGCTAGATTTTCTACATAGCATCAAACCTAGACAGTCATGAGATAAATCTCCCTCATTTAACCGGTGAGGCTCCCGTGTCAGATTTGTCAATATAAATGTGTTATTATCTATCAGGGGATTTTACTTTAACCACTTAGTTCATGAACCATAACTAAGAAGTTCTGCAGCAAGTAAGCAGTTGTTTAAGAAAGGAAAATTATAGAAGAAGAAAGTAAAGGTATTACAGAGAAAAATGAGGAAGATGTGCATCCCAATTAGTAGATAGCAGAGCTAATTGCATGCACATAGAAGAAACTTAATAGATTTGAACACACAGAATTATAAAGCAAAGGCAGCTCTAGATCCAGATCTAAAATAAACACAAAGTTTACTCAAAAGATCTAAGATTTAAAAGCAAGAAACATAGTACGCCGTGACACAAAGTTCTTCGGAAAACACCTGCTTCTTTGTATTCCTCTGCTACAAGTTGCTCTCAGGGGTTCAGCACAAGTCTAAACAACAAGATTGCTTCTTACAAATTCTGATTGATCATTAACCCGGAGGTTTCTTCTCCTACTTATAGAATGTAGGAGGGAAAGTACAAATAGAAGACTCAAACTGAACTAAAGTATGAACAAGTAAAGATGACATTTGGCAATCATCCTCAACTAACTTCTTCTTAAGTGACACATGTATCACTTAACTAATAGAATGGTTCCACATGACTTCAAGTAATGGTTGCAAAACCGATAACTTAGAAGTTTTACAATTTCATCATCCGGGAACATAGAAAATAGAAGAAGAAAGAATAGAAGAAGTCATGCCAGCTGTAATGTTTACGTCTTCTTCTTGTTCTGATATCTGATATACTTGTCGAACATATAATTCAGCATCCTTCCATCTGTTTTTAGCCACTGCTTCCTTCTCTGTCCTGAACTGCAGCAACCCTTCATTCAACACTTTGTTGCATGCTTCCACCTCTTCCAAACTCGGCCCGAACCTCGCAATGTCTGCCTACAGCGCCACCAATCTACTGATAGAATTCATCGTGAAAGGCTTGGTAGCTTTATCAATTCTCTTTTGCACCATCAGAAGAGAACCTTCCAGGGAATCATGCACCTCGTTAGAAACAATCCGCACGTATGAAGTAACACCTCCATCCACTCTTTCCTCAGTGAAAGAAACGCTACTGTCTGGTAAATCTGCTGTTCTACTCTCAAGCACCTGCATCCTTTTCAGCAAAACTCTGCAGATCTCCAAACGGAAAGATACTGCAAACTCTAGCTGCTTCCCCTTCTCCACTGATCCATCCGGTACAATTTGTTCTGCAAACCAATACATCTCCCGTAGCTTGTTGATCTCGGCCAAAATACTCAGGTTACTCTCTGCAACTATATTCATGCCTTCTATGCTTTCCATCAGTTGTTTTAGTTGATTTGCTGCATCTTTCATAACCTTTAGGCGGGCTGGCACTTCCCCAAGTTGCACAGAAGCTTGACGAATAATCAAATCCTTCCATTCGTCAATAGCTTTTACTTGATTGCTTGCATCTTCCATTTCCTGCATAAGATGATCACTCACCTGCTCTGAAATGGGCTGAATGGAAGGTTTAGCAACCTTGGCTATGATCTCACATAATTGAGATATTTGCTTCTGCAGCTCTTCTTTCTCCGCCTTTTCACTGTCAAGCCTAAGGAACAAAGCATCAAGCAACGTTTGCGTGTCCTACTTCAATCCTTCAGTAGTAGCTTGACCGAGTGGTATTTTGGTCACCGTCACATCTTCTGCCGTGAGCTCCTCTTCTATCTTTCCTTCCGCCGGAATTGATATCTCAGCAAACTTCTCTCCCGAATCTTTGATGATCAACCTAGAAGTTGCTTTAGCAACTTTAGGCCTTCTGTCTTTCTGCTCAGATCCTGAAGTAGCTGCAAGTCATGCTCCTCTAAGTTCATCTCTACTCTTGCTTCCGGAACCAACTGCAAAACTAACCATCCCGAGAAGTTATTTCTCGGAGAGTAAGAAGTCACTGAGTGCACTACCATCTCTCGCTCTGCATCCTCTCCGTCAGAAAGTGCCAGTGTCATGGCTGCCATCTTCTGAAACATCCAAGGACAAAGCTCTTTCGAACTCCGTCATCTGCAGCTTCAAACATCTCCTCTGGAAACGGGTGTCTGAACGAAGTAGCTGCGGAGAGAAGAAACGATGTCGCCGGTTTCAATTAAGGCATGGAAGCATCCTGCTGCTGCGGTGCAATAGTTGGTGATCCTCTGGGTACTGGAGAAGTCGGAGTCAAAGCTATGGTCGTAGAAGTGGTCTTCTCTTTCTCTTGAGATCTTCTGTGTACTTTCAACTTCTCGGACCTTCTAATGCTTTCTCCTTCATGCTTTCGTTTGAGGGAATCTCCTGCGCCGAAGTTGCCCGTGATTTTATTCATCAATACTTCATCAAGCTAGTATCCCTTCGTTAGCAGTCAGTTCGAAGTATTCACCAACACAGCTCCAGATCTTCTTCAATTGAAGGGCAGCCTCCAATGTTATCCTGCAGTATAGCTTTATCTCCTCCCATCTGATGATGGTAAGTGTCAAGTACCACGTTCCCATCATCTTTAAGATCCGCAGGTATCGCGCTAGTCCAAAGTTGAACACTTGCTTTGCTGATAGCCTGCTGAAATCTTTCTTTCTACCTCGTACTCACTTCTGCACTTCATCCAGAAATCTTCTAACGAAGGCACATGTGCGTACTCCTGGGAGATTGTCTTCCTGGCTACTCCAATAGATCGAAGTTAAGCCGTGCAGGAAAGAAAACTCTTGCTCATACTCGGATAACATTTGCGCTTCCATCCCTTGAGCTCTGTGAATGCTGATGCAACTGTAATATCCCACAGTGATTGGGAAGAAGCCCGTAGACTTGTGCCGTTTCAACTGAAGGTCGTGTAACTCTACGAGTTGCCTGCTCAGCTCCCTGGCGATCACTCTATCACTTGGATACCCAGGCATCTTTATAGGGTTCTCCAGAAAAGCCCGTAACCCTGAGGTATGTGAAATCTGCAAACTGGATGAATAAACTACCAATCTTGGACACTGCTTCCCACGCTTCCTTGCTTACCCTGTGAGTCTTCAAGTCTTTGTCTAGCCTGCAGATGAAATCGTAGAAGAAGTCATCGTTGATCACTTTGAAGTCCTTCTCGCACACAGGTACAATAAGCTGTGGGTAGCACTCGAAAATGGGGTCCTTAGAAAGAATACCACATCTATCTAGCTTGGAAAAGACACCCTGTGAAGCTGCAGCATATACCAAGTACGAAGTCATCTTGAAGCTGAAAGTACGCTTCACGTTCCGAAGTTGCTCACCGATGTTGCTGCTAATAATTTCCGACCAATTGATTATAGAATCAACCTTGTTGATTTCAATGGTCCTGATGAAAGCATACATCC
Organism: Taxus chinensis; assembly: GCA_019776745.2. Taxonomy (NCBI): domain Eukaryota; kingdom Viridiplantae; phylum Streptophyta; class Pinopsida; order Cupressales; family Taxaceae; genus Taxus; species Taxus chinensis. The sequence continues at coordinate 693,865,295 of CM034150.1, forward strand.
ATGTACGGAAAGTGTAGGCATTCGCTTCGCCATTCAACCTGCATAGCAATTTGACGACATCATCTGCCTCCTGCACCAAATTGGACCGCGGAAGAGTTCTCGGGAACTTTGAAGGGGATCTAGGCTTCTTCATGAACCGGCTGTTCATTATGCTCACGCAATCAACTCTATGTTTCTCCCATCTACTGTCAGCATCCTAAATGCTAATAGAAGTCACCACCTTTCGCACTGGAATCTTCAGACAATAATTGATGAATTCCGCATCCAAATGAATTATTGTCTTTCCCGTAACATCACGCACTGATCTGGATGAAGGATGATAAGATCTAGCACACTCCATTACAAACTCTGGCAATTGGGCTGTACATGGGAAAGTTGCAGCTCGGATAATTCTGCTGCTTTTGACTGCACGCATGAGTGAAGTCTTTCCGGCTCTGGATCTATCAATCAAATCAGAAAGAGGTTCTGGGCCTAGATTCGTGTCTCCTATGTCTGAAAGTTTGGAAGCAATGCATGAATCCATCGTGCTCTCTTTTTCATCTCCTTTTGCCATGGCTTTATCTATCTTTGTCTGAATAATTCTTTTTCTTCTAACTTGGCCGGATTTCTTCAATACTGGTGCAGATCTGGACAATTCTTCAGATTCGGAGGATATTTGCAATGTATTGGACATTGATAAAAACTCATTTTCTTTTGTAAAGCACCTGTAATGAATTCCTGCAATTTATTCAGACAAAATGGCCACCGGAGCATGAATAGTGAATTTAAATTATAAAATCTGCACTTTTCAAGCCTGCTGCCCCAAAAATTGGTGTTTAATTTGGACATAAAGAGAGCATGAATCCTTTCAATCAACACCTGAGCTCCTGTAACACCTGTGAAAACAACTATGCAGACAAAGATCAACCTCCTCCAAAGCATGCGCCAAATCTGGAAGCTTTTAGCCTTGTTAGCACTTTGTCTGAACAAAATCCTTCCTCTAATGGGGGCGCACTTTTCCTCCTGGCTGCAATTCTTTACCTGTGAATTAAATTATTCACCCATATGGCTGCCCATGCTTATATAACCTTCACAATTCTATAATTAATAATTGCCCTAACAATTAAAGGCAATTAATTAATTAAAAATCATGCTTTTCTCTTTTAAATATAGCATGTTTAAGGACAGCCATCCAATAAATTAAATTAATCCAATTTAATCCTTCACACAGCACTTCTCTCAAGCTCGACAGTGTGCTTTGACCATAGCCACTGAAAATAGAAATTAATTTAATGTTTTAATGCATTAAAAAACATTAAATAATACCCAAATGGGGCGCACTTTTTGAGAGGAAGAGGGCAGCCATTAAATAAATTAAATTTAATGCATTTAACTCCTTTCTTTTATTCCATCTTTGACTTGTTGACCTCCTCCAAGCTTGGGCGCACTTTTTGAGAAGAAAGATTAATAAAAATAATCAAATTTAATCATTTTAATCTCTCACCAAAGGGGGCGCACTTTTTTGCACATGTAATTCTATTTTTAAGAATTTTTTCATAATGGGATTCTTTACCCTGCCAGGCAGGCACCAAAATCCCGTGATCCACTTAAGTGATTTTTATAACACGGGGAAAAGTACCCTGCCAGGCAGGTATAAAATTCCCACCCTGCCTGCGGCTTATATTTTTCCCATCGCAGCTTAAATCCTTTGTTTTCCAAAAATGCGCCATCCCCGCAAGGGCTTTTCCGTGCACGACTTCACTTTTTCCCAGTGATCCAGACCTCCGATGACGACTTCCTCCGGGCATAATGTGCGTGTATGTTTTCCAGCTGCTCCAGGCCAAAAAATCGGGCTTACCCGGCGAGGGAATTGCTCCAGAGAAATTTCACAGAAAACAAAACGAGACACCACAAAAACACGAAAAATTGCCAAAAGTTACAAATAAAGCCCAAAACTTAAAATAAGTTAAAATCCTTCTGGCACATAGGAATAATAACATATTCGCTCATAATAGAGTTAAAACAGAGCGTAAATAGCCTCATACGGGGCTCAAAATAATTAAATACAAATTTCCCGCAGACAAATCCCGACGACAGAATAAAACAATTTTGGGCATCTGGGTATTTGGCGAAAAGGGCTAATATGGTTCTTTGGGATTATTTTGACGCAATACAGGAACTTTTAGGCAATAAAAACAACAAACGACCCGTTATTTTAAAAGTACGAAAAAATTTCGGATAGGGTAGTCGCAGATTTCAGGGTGAAATCTAAGTGACACCAGGATCAGTTTAGGATAATAATATATGCATTTGACTGCTGATTTGTATGGGTTCCTCTTACAACTTTTACAACCCTAGTCGCCATTTCTGAAGATTAATTCCAGCAGTCGCTAATTTTGTGAGTTGTTGGTGAATTTTATGCTAACCTCCAAGTCGCATTTTCAGGATAAAATGCAGGTCTACCTGATAAAAATCTGATTTGCATGTGATAGGCTTGCATTTGGTTGTGGGTTTTGCTTAAAATCCTTCTAGGGCAAAAAGTGTCCAAATTGGGGACATTGTAGATTTTGCCCTTAATCTATCGCAAGACTTGAGTTTTCATCCGATATTCAATGTGGTACTCCTTAAACCATACTTTCCACCTTTGCTTGAGCCAACAACAACTCAATAATTTAAGATTGGGATCTTGAACACTCGCAAAAGCACCAACGGATTAAATTGTTGAAGTCACAACAAAGTCTACCCACCAAGGCACTATGAGTTGCTCAAAGTGGTCAAAGCAAGGCAATATGTTGATCAAGCTATGTAGTACAACCTTCAACAACTTCAAGTTTAATTTCCATAGTTGATCGAAGATGTGAGGGGAGCCATTGCTCTTCAAGAACGAGAATATCATCTGAGCACATCTACACCAGTGATGCTCTTCTCCTGAGAACCTTTGGCACTCCACACACACTCACTTGTTAACCACAGGTTACACACCTCAGTGGCATCTCACAACACCCACAAACCTCCTTTACAACTTTTTGTGCTTATTACACAACACCACTGGACAATACCACAAAGTACACATGTGGAAGATTTGCACCATGCTAAGTGGCATGTTCAAAGCTCACGCCACTCCAAGTGGCACGTTCAAAACTCACACCACGCCAACTGGCATGTTCAGAGCTCATGCCATGTCAATTGGAAGTTTCAACTCCTTTTGATCACGAAAAAAATCATTCTCAACCTTGTTGCACATTATTTGGATATGTACCATATGTGATTCTTTATCATTGAATAGAAGTGTTATTTTGCTAAGATCCGCAGTGGAAATTGTAATGGTTGACTGTTGTAACCATTTTCTATTGCATGTTCTATAACTCGTATTTTGCAGCCAAGTTACAAGGTTGTTCTTTGAGCCACCATTGGTGGCCCCATAGTTCAGATCAAGTTCTATTGTAATCGATATCAAAATGGATCCCAACACTACTGCAGAAGTTGAAAGCCATGTCATAGGTTTGAAGTTGGCCATTCATCTAAACTTGAAATACTTCTATAGACACCTAAGTTTGGTACGGGACTAGTTAATTGTTATGGTGCTTGTAGCCTAGTGGATTTATGTGTTTGTTGATCATTTGGTCTAAGTTGGGCTCTTATTGTTGTATGTTCCTTGTGTTATTCAACCTTTGACTCGTTTGCTTTGTGCTTGTTCGAATTTAGACTTTGTACTTATCATTTGCAACCTTGTCTTCTTATTGACTTCTTATTTCTTCATGTGTTATCCCTATCCAATTCCTTTTCATTTGCTTTCTCATTTCCCTAGTTTTCTCTCTCCTCCTATTTTTTGTGTTCTTGACAATTTACCAATTATGTACTTGTATGGTTTTGGCTCTTTATTTTGTGGGCCCGTTTTACTCTTGATTAGGTGTTTTAGGGTTTTAAACCCTTACCCCCGTTGTGTGTGGGCTTGCATGCCAATAGGATCCTAATTTGAATTCAAGAAATATATAAATACAAAGGTGCACTAGTGCATTTAAGACACGGGAGCACACAAAGAGAAGATCATATTCTAGTTGTAGGGAAAGAATATTTCTATTTCTTAAGCATCCTCGTGCCAAAAGAAAAGTCCAAGAATATAAAGAATCCTATAGCACTTACTAGTTACTTGCATCCATTGAAAAGATAAAGGTTAGGACACTTTCACTACACATGATTGTTTTTTGCCACATTGTACACCATGGGACATGTGCTAAACCAGAGAAAAGTTGAGCTTCCTTGATATTTGTTTTCCAAAAACATATTTGTTTGCCTCATGCATTCTGCAAACCTAAAGACCGAATTACGGCTTTGAGGAAGGAGAACAATTTCCTAGTAACTCCCAACAAATTAACAAAAAGTGCTCGAGGTTTCCAAGGCTCAAAGAACGAAGAATGGGTTCATCAATCCAATTTTGCAATTACAGACCAGCTCCATTTCCTTCCATATCTGTATGGTTTTGGATGTGCTATTTTTGTATTTGTACAGTTTTGGATGTGATATTTCCATACTTGTATGGATTTGGTCATCCCCGATAGATTCTTCGTTTGTGCTGGAATTTCCAGTGTTACGCAGGGACGTGCACCCCCCCATTCCCAAATCGTCTGGGACATCCCGGGTGCTTGGGGACGGGGGACGAAACGTCCCGCCCACACAACCCCCAAATGCAAAAATGAAGGGGACATCTCAGGGACATCTCCTAACTTTAGGGAACACACCCGGGACGTCCCAGGTGCTTCGACACTTTGGGGACTCTAACGCCATGATGTCCCCAAGACGGCTAGGGGATGGCTAGGGGACTGCTCGAAGTCCCCAAAGTCCAAAAAAAAATTTAATAAAAAAACATAAAGGATTATGACTTTGAAAAGAGGAAAATGAAACTAATCATTTTCCCATGCAAACTTACCTTCCCAAGAAATGGACTTTTGTTGTTTTATGTAGGTTCCAAAAGAAGATATTCTAACTAGAGGTCACTATTGTTTTACATTTTAAAGCCTTTCTTATACATAGCAATAGGATCAATAAATTCACATGCATATTTTTAAGAATTCATTTAGTTTCAAAATTTTGTTGCGCATGTCTTTCCACCTTTTTTTGTATGATATTGGAGGCTTTACCAGTATATTAGGATGTTCTAGAGGCCAACTTTGTATTTAATCTTTTAGTGTGTTTCAAATACCTTAGCCGGTTTTGTCTATGGATGGCTATTCATGTAGTTTACATGGCCTCTACTATTCCAAAAAGCTATTTTTTTAATTCGAGGATATAACCATATAAGTGACATGATAAAGAGATGTTGGCATGTTACATGCCCTTTGGTAACATTACTGGCTATGGTGCTGAAATTATAACCTTTCATGTTTTTTTTAGGATTAGGAGACCCATTGTATATTTTTAATATTTATATATTATTTTAATAGCCGTCCCCTCACTGTCCCCCAAAATCTGGGCATTTTTTGCCGTCTCGGAGTCTTAGGTAACTACGGGAATTTTTGGTTTTCATTTGCCTTGCTGACGGAACCTACTTGTCATTGTTTGTTGTTGAAGACTATCTCCAAATTTGTGACAAATCTAATATTATCCTACACACCCTAATTATTTGTGTCACTTTAAGTTTAATTATTTCCATTTTTCTTATGTTCTAGTTATCCAATATTATGCAATTAGGTTTGTTTTATTGAATTATATCTGAATTAAACATAGTTGCAATGTGTTATGGTTAGTGTAGTGTATTATTAGTGAAAAAACACTTTCCACATATACAAAATCATTGTAGGAGACTCACAATTATCTTTAAAAACTATAAATGAAGTTGAATATCTCCATTATAGAATCTCAAATCTCCTCAAAGAAATTCTTTCTTTGAAATCACAATGCACACATATACTCTTCATTCACCGCCCTAGGATAAAAACGAGTGATCTAATTTGGTTTGCAACTATATAATCAGTTTACTCCATCACTGGGAGGTAAGTTTATTGGGAGGAATTATGAAAATAAGAACTTAAAGATATTTTCAATCTCATACAATAAGACCAAAATTACTGATTTTAACTCTCCAAATTTATAACACTCAATTGATACACAAAGGGTAGATAAAATCATCACCCTCAGAAAACTACTCAAAGTTTCATGAAATCCAGATTAGAACATGGTAATGTAAGTACAGTTTGCCCTGCAAACTAGTAGCTTTGTTTGTGGCGTGACAGTGGCAATTCTGTTTTTGTCAGTGAAAGTTCTGTCTTGCAAATGGCAATTTGGCCTAAGTCTGACAAAAAAAAGGTAAGTAACAAATCCCCAATTCCTCATGATTAGGGACCTTTTGACATAGGATGTGACATCTCCAGCAATGCATAAATATGAGGCAATGGTTATGGGTTAAGAAATCAAGGGATATAAAAGTCTAGGAGGGTATGAGGAAGTGATAGGCAACAGAGATATTCAGAGGTGAGAATAGCAATATAGTGTTGATTCATGCCATGTAGTGCTCTTTGTAAGATGTCGTTCAGCAACATAAAAAAGAAGAAGAGGTAGCAGAGAATTGAGGGATGAATGCTCTATAGACCTCTTTGTAAATGCCCCATTGCTAAAGAAAGGAAAGTTGTTAATCAGTTGACACAACCAAGCTGGTTTTCCCCACTCCAGGGGTTAAGCAGCATAAAGGAGAAGAAGACATAGCAGAGAATTGAGGGATTAATGCTCCATATACCTCTTTGTAAATGCCCCATTACTAAAGAAAGGAAATTTAGTAATCAGTTGACACTACCAAGCAGGTCTTACCCACACCATAGTTTACAATGTAAAATCATTTGTGTTAAGTATGATTGCTTCTTTCACTTCATTGTTTATTGTCTTTTCTATTGCTCAAAATATTTCATTCAATCTAAAATAAATTCTAATTCATGACCGTTTGAAGCCAATTCAAATAGTAGCAACATGTTTAATTTAATTAATTTCCAACAAGGAATTTTTTAGGTGAAATTACATATGATCAAGAACATGGTTTTATTTTAAAAATCTAAAATGGGATTCATCTGTACGTTCATTCATTCTTTAGTTATCCCACCAATATGCGACCTACTACCCATGCTACTTTAGCCCTCGACATGGTTTGGTTCAGTCTCAGCTCTAGATAGAGTATCGGTTGTATCAGCACTAGGAACGTCATGGTTATATACTTGCAATGACATCAACCTTTATAAGCTATGTTCATCAAATTGGTCCTAATATACTTTAATTAGACACTTCCTTTTCCTTTTTTTTTTTTGGAAGAAATGTAGTGTAATGTCCCCCTTTTCAAATAAAAATTAAAAAATGAGAGAAAAATCGATTTGCACAATAGATTTTACAATCAAAATATATTTTTTATTTGTGCAAATCGAAAAAAGAGAAAGGGAATTGATTTTCCTTGGGGTAATTAATTATTTTTTAAATAAATTAAGGCAAGTCAAATTCCTTGGAATATTTAATAATTATTATTTAAAATGAATTGATTTATCTTGAGCATGGGTCGATTCATATGGGCATCATTTGATTTAATTTCCCTATGCATTTAATATTTGTTTTGAGTGTAATTTCCAGACAAATTTTAAATAAAGATTCCCTCCTAGACTTTGGAGCCAAAAATGAAGGAGCCTTAGAGATTGAGAAAGGAAAAGATATAAAATAAGATGATGGGCACTCATTTTCGCATGTTGACGGTTATTATAACTTATCTTCATGTTTGAAGAGGGATGTATGCCGACTAGTGATCAAAAAAAGAAAAGGTGTTCATCAACACCGCCCATTGTGAAGTGTGTGTGCTCATAAGAGCTTGAATTGATAAGTTATTTGCATTTTTCTTCTATATATGTAATTCGCCATTTTTGGAGAATGCATGAGCTTGTTTGGAGAGTTTTTGAGCTATCTTGGGATCAATTGAATTCTGGAAATTGCTGCTAGTTTTTCATGATATAAATCAACTTGGTATGAAGCATTCTTGCATGATTTTATGAGGTTCACATGAGGGTTGCTATCTGATTTGTTTCTGCATCTAATTGGGGCATGTGGTGATCATTTTTATAATATTTTAGCTTGCTAACACAACTAGAATTTATTTAATGCAAGTTGACTTACCTAGGTATTTGATAACAATGTTTTGGAGGGGTTTTTGAAGGGTTTCCGAGTTGCTGTAATAAACTATTTATTGCAGATCTGAAACAGCATTTATTGGGCTGGGAAGTGAAGGAAAAAGAGTTTTAATAAATTTAATTATTTTCCCTAACCGTAGCGACTTGTTCTGCAGATTTGGGGGCTGATTTAAGTGGGTTTCAATGGGTTGAAAAATTATGATTGTTGGTTCATTTGAAAGCTCCTAATTTTATCTTCTATCTGCAATTTGTTTCATGCAAAATGAGTTGATATTAAGGAAGATATTAATTTTCAAATTTTCAGCTATTTTCCAGTAAATTAATTTATTTTTTCTACTTCTGCAATTTTATTGGTTAAAGAAGTGTTAATTCCGACGAGATAGCCCATCTAAACCCTTAGCTTGGCTCACTCCAACCCCATTTGGGTTGTATTGAAGCCGACACTGGGTTGGTTGAGGTGAACCTAGAAGGGTTTCTCTTCTAAGTTTACTTCCATTGTAAGTAGATTAATAAAATTTAATTAATATCCCAAAAGGGGCTATTACATGTAGCTTATATTACAACAAAGAACGTGATAATTACATCTGCGGAAAAACAGACTTAGATGGAAAATATTGACCTATAATAACTAGAAAATCTAGCATACGCACTACCTCTTGAGTTTATTTCCACTATTTTCAATTTGGACTTTATTCCTCCATGTATTTTATGATAGTATTCCTCCATGTATTTTATGATAGTCAACATTGATTTAGAAGGTCCATTTATTTCCATTTTAGCTCTTTCCTGCCAAACATAAACTTCTTATTCCTCCCTTGACCTTTTCGGCAGTTGACCTGAATGGACCAAACCCTTTGCCAACTACAGTTGTTTCTTTCATCAAATAAAAAAAATCAATGACCTATTTCCATCGCTCTTCACTAGAACACAAATGCAAAACTTACTAACACTCCATAAGCTTATTTTTGTCACCACCACCTCCTATGAGAGTAACATAGAAAGCCTACAAAGCAATGCACAAGATATGCCTTACCTCATCCCTCTCCCACAATTACTTCCATTCTCCATGCAACCATTGAAAAGGCCTCAAACACACCATGGAAAAAATCCCAATAGTATATACAGGAACACTGGAAGACAGCTCCTTTCCTCTTTCCCACATCCACTTATAGCGTCACATACTTATAGGATAATAATACAATAAATAGCATTATAATATAATTGTGTACTGGGTTGCTAAAATTATGGAATAATAATTTTGATTGGTTTCCTATTTTGTGGAAATGCACCTAACTCAAAAGTTGTTTCCTTGGCAATTTCAATGCAAAGCAAAGGACCTATGCCCAGTAAAAGAATCAGATGCAGTGGGCTATCAGTAAGGATCTAGTAATTATAATATTAACAACACCAGACCCATCCAAACCATTTAAGGTCTCATAGATGCTAGTAGAACAGCAAATTGTGCTATATTATTATGCATTGAAAAAACAAAAATGTATGAAAGTAAAAAAGTAAATAATGTAGAATGAAGATACCATATATGCAACCAAAATCCGACAATGTTACCTCAATACCCTTTACTTTGAAGTATTCCTGGATCATAAACCATTGCTACACTTCCATCCACTGAACAATAGCCAACAATAAAATTGGTCATTTATTCTTTACGAACAGAAATCTAAACCCACCTATGAACCTGGAAAAAAAAGTGGTAGTCAATGCTCTTTCCCATGTCTACTCCATTTCATAGTACAAGGAACCCTTGTGAAAGGAATTATAGGGCAGAAGGAAGATGAAGAGTTTCAGGACATTATTGCACTCCTAAACAAAATGATATAATGCCTAAATTATAGACTGCAAACTATATTTTGTTTCATAACAATGCAATAATCATCCCAAATGTTAACCCCTTAAATACAAAATACTTTATGAATTTCATGACAATCCCTTAGTACCTAATATGGGAAAAAACAAAATCTATGAAGCAACAAAACCGGGTGTACTAGGGAAACATGGTCATACAAATACATCAACAGCTACAATAAATGTCAAGTAGATAAAACTGAAAGAAACCCTCATTCTAAAGAAATTATGCACCTCCCAACTCCAAATAAGGGAAAATCATCTCAATTAGCATTGTTACAAATCGTCTAAAATTAAAATGCACCGCAACAAAATCCTTCAGGTGAAAAGACAAAGTGAACTAACATGTCTATCCTTTTTTACATGAGCTGCAAAGTGAAAAACTATTGCAGATATATTATTTGCTATAGTATTCTAGAATGTAGCCTGCACAAAAGTGCCATAGACAATAGAGACTGCAAGTTCACTGGGGACTTCTGAAAAGGCCTCCTAAAGAACCTTGGAACACATCATAGACTTCAGTAGTGTAATATACCCACAAGCCAATGGTCAAATGGAGCTTGTAAACCAAACAATAGAAGATACGTTAATTTCCTATCTAGCTTAAAATATCCCCTTTGCTATGTATCGACAGATTCAGTCTACTTGTGGTCTTATACCAATCAGCGTGGACATCCAAAACTTCAAATGAAAAACACAAATATTGTAGTGCCCCACCATAAGGCACCTACATTGTAGACCTGGTAGAGAATCTTGGGACTGTCGTATTATCGTTTTCTCCTTAGGACTTATATAATTTTGATCGGACTGGGTCACAAAATCACTTTTTATACGTTCAGGCATGTGTGACATGCTGTATTTTATGACTTAGACAGATTCATGGACCTACCAGACTTCAGATAATCATATGTGAAATATTATATTGATGCAGAATTATTGTTGAAGTGTCTTTTGATTACTTTATAACGTATGTGATGATTCAATTTATTTGATTATCACGCAAATGATTAAGCTTTATCCAGCCAAGTGGTACCATAGAGGTACCGTGATCCAATCTAGTTTATGTGTAGATGACAGATTGCATACCAATGCCGAATAGAGTTGAAGAAGGGTACACAGCTCCTTGAGAGGGGTAATTGAGTCGACCCTGAGGCAACTCCAGCAGCTGAAATGCTGATAATCTGATCAAGGATGATTAAACTGGCACGGTGAACCACCATCAATATGATATGGAAAAATTTACAAAGGGGCAATGACTCTGATTTAACCTTGGTAAGGCCTAGCTAAAAGGATTTGAATGAAGTTGTAAAGTAAATCCCATAAAAGAGAATTTCGTGAAAAAAGGGAAAAGTGTGTTTTTAAAGAAAATTGCACAGTGGAAGAACTCAAAAGGTCAAAATTACCAAGTAATCTGAGTGTTCATGTGGAAACAATACAAGTAGGTCATATATTGGCAAAACTGGACATTCAATTAATACAAGAATCAAAAAACATTGTAGTGATATTAAAAGAATAGAATAGAAAAATATGCACTAGCTGAACATTCACTAGTAGCAACAAATGACATGTGTATTGACAAAGAGAAGGTTCTAGCAAAAGAAGATCATTACATAAAACGACATTTAAGGGAGGTGATTGAAATTCAGAAAAACGAGAATAATATTAACAAGGATGATTGCTCAGAAGTCGAGAAAGGAGCTGCACAAGGCTTGGCAGGATCTTGAGGTGGCTTGCATCCTCCTTGAAACTGATCTGCATAGTGTCTCTTCAAGAAGAGGTTGCGAAATTGGAGTCAATTATATTCCATGGTGAGGATTATATTGCTAGAAGTGCTCAAATTCACTCCCGTCACCAATGGATCCAGGAGGAGAATGTGAGGGCTCCAAGTTTAACTTTGACTTCCTCAAGAGGAAGATTTTTTTCAGAAAGGGTGCTTGGACTTTGTCGGTCTAAGGGTTCCCCTGGCCGAGGAGCTCAGAAATCAGGAGTTTGTTCAGCCCGCATTTCCATCACATCTTTGCTACTTGTTCTCTGATGGATGGGGTGGTGGCTGCTAGAGATGCTTGTTGTAGAGTGGTTCCCTGCAAGGTCTCTAGTGGAGATAGGGAGAGATTGGATAGAGACTTCTTGAAAGAGGAGCTTGACTTTTCTTTATTCTCCATGCAGAATGGAAAATTTCTGAGTTTGGATGGCCTTCCTTGTGAGTTCTACACAGTCATGTGGGACGTCATTGGTGACGACTTTTGTGCTCTAGCTTCTGAGGTGTTCAATTTTGGGCATCTTTCTGAGTTTCTCAATCAAGAGTTGATCAAGCTTATTTAAAATATGCTTCTCACTATTGCATACAAAATATAGCCAAGATCTCGGCTTTGAGGATCCATTCGGTTTTTAAATATGTGTTGCACCAATGTAATGTCCCCATTTTTAAAGACCCTTAGCCTATCTTTCCCCGTGGGCTTTGGGATGTTGCAAGGGGAAATTTTTATTAAATAATTAAATATTATTGCCTAGAGAGTGATTTTTATCATTTGACATTAGAAAACAATAATTATTTAATTATGAAGATTATTAAATTTAATTCCCAAAATACAAAATTAAATGGGGAATTAATTAAATAATTATTTAGGTGGCTTTTAAATATTAAAATCACCCTTTGAAAAGGGGAAGCCACACCTAGGAAAAATAAACTGCTTTTATTTAATAATTTCCCTCTCCTAGGGATTTCGAACTTCGTGCCTCCTTGGTGATAAAAGGAGTGCTAGGATCATTGTTAGATTTATGTTATGATGAGATTTATTTGATACTCCATGCTTGGAGTTGGGATGCATGCCCATTGATATTTTCCTTCTCTTTCTCATGCTTGGGAGATCTTTGTAGCTGAACTTTGAATATCAAATTGAAGAGGTTATTTGTGAGATCCTTGTTTGGACTTGGCAAATATTTTGGTTGAATTTGCAAGTAGAAATCTGCATGTTTTTACTGTAGCGAATCACTGTAGCAATTCACTGTAGCAGCTGGGTTTTGGGGTGTAATCTTCTGCTCCTTGCATATCGATTTGGTTGATTTAATATTCCTTGTGATAGTGCTGAAGCTAATCGACTTGATGGAACATGGCTGGTTTAGGAATGGCGAATTCTTCCTGAGCATTAGGGACAGCTGTAGCTGCCTGTTAGTTGCAATATTTTATTAAAATACCACTTATAACCTCAGAAAGTTTATACTGATTTTACGCCTGGGTTGTGAATTGTTTTATATGCAATCTTAGTGAAATTGACCAGCTAGTTTGGTGTTGTTGTGTTCCAACATAAACTGACTACTTTGGGTAATGATTGAAGAGTTTAATGCCTGTCTAGAATATTCTAAAGTGCAGCGACTTGCCTTATGGTGATGTGGGACTGATTTAAATGCAGTTGTCTATGTAATTCGATTGGTTGGTTGTGTGATTGTGTCCTCTAACCACAGAGATTCCTTTCATGGTTGTTTTTAGCAATTGTAGAATGGTTCGACTTGGATAAATGTCTGATTTAATGAAACTCACAGTCCCTTTATTGCAGTGATCACCTTGGACAGTTATATGGACATTTTTTATGCATGTTAATGCTCTAAATATGCAGCGATCTGGAAGGGACTAATCTGCTAATTCCAGCAACTCAGTTTGGCACTAAATATTGAATATTTAATGCATGTTTGGGCTCCTTTAGGATCAGCGAACTGTTAGTAAACTACATGTGGCCAGTTGATAACCTCTTGTGATGACTATGTTTGCATATTATTTGAATTCTTCCATTGCAGCGACATTATATGATTGATATTGCAGATTGATGATGGCTTTGGGAAGACTTATATTTCATGAAATGCACATATATATTGGCAGCATTTATTTAGCAATTTGTATTGGCGAATTTGGATCAAGTTACGGCACTGCTGGGTTGCACACTTTGTATGAATTCAAAAGTATTATTTGAGTTGCGAATTTAATACACAATGTATTGTTGGCTGTGGTACTGCAAGTTCCTCTTTTACAATGATCTTTGGATGAATGTTCAGATCAGATTCATACATATTTATTTAGAGGGTTGTATGGGTGGATTTAGTTCAGTTTTGGAGATCTCTTGCAGCTGTGTTTAATCTTCATGTTTGTTGGAAAGCAAACTGATTTTCTGAGTCTCATTAAGTTAAGTTGAGAGTTAATATTGTGTGAGCTCGCTTGATAGAGGCCATTAAACCCCTATCATTGGGTTTATTGAGTCATCTACTCAACCGGTACAAGTAGTTTTTGATTGAGTTTGCTATATTCAGTTGATTAGTGTTGTTGAATTGCCATATTCCCCTTTGGTCCCGGAGTTGGGACATTACAGTCAAGAGCAGACTGGTTTTGTGCAGTGAAGGTTTATCCTTGATATTATGGTTTCTGCTTATAAAGTTATGGAATGGGCCAAAAAGATTGGGCAACAGTCCCTTATTCTGAAGATTGATTTTGACGAGGCTTATGACCGGATTGATTGGTACTTCATCTTGGAGATGTTGACTTGTTTGGGATTTGGTCCTCATTGCATTGCCATGGTATCCAATCTCTTCACTAATGTTTCAGCCTTTGCTTTTGTTAATAATGCCTTGTCTGTTCTGTCCATCAAGGATGCCCCTTGGCCCCCTATCTTTATGTCTTGATAACAAATGCTCAAGGTTATTTACTTGAAGTTGCCCAAGTTGCAAGACAAATTCATGGTATCCAGCTTCTTGTTGGTTCAGAGATGATTGATAATCATTTTGTTGATGAATCTCTTCTCTTTGTTAGGGTGGAGAGGGATTCTGTTGATGGAGCCCTTGTGTTTTTGGACACTTATTGCATTGCGTCAAGAGCCATAGTCAGTGACCAAAAAATGGACTTTTGGCTTGTTGGATTGGATACTCTTCCACGTTGGATCCCTGCTACTTGGTTTTATATCTGCCCAGGGGTCATTGTGCGTTACTTGAGTATCCCCTTTGGCATCAACTTGTCATCTATCTCTATATGGAATTGGTGCTTTTAGAGGCTTCAGAAGAAACTTCACGTTTAGCACCATAATGACCTCTTGTTTGCCAGTAAGTTGACCGTGGTTAGCCGCATTCTCCAAGCCTCTATATTTACTATGTTTCTTTTTGGTTTCCCAATGCAATCCAATTCCGACATCTTGAGCGGATTCTGAGGACTTATTTGTGGTCTAAAGTTAGTGGGGAATGGGGCCTTTCTTTAGTTCCTTAGGATGTTTGCAACATTCCCAAGGATGAGGGGGGCTTAGGGCTGATTGATGTTGCCACACAAGGTAGCATTCTCTCAGCCAAGTGAGTAGTGCAGTGCCTCGAGGGTTATGCGTCGTGGTAGATCTTGTTTCCGCATTGGATGACTACCACACAACACGTCAGTAGAGTACGAGGAGCTTTTGATTTATATGATATTCTCTTAGTGCCTCATCTCTTCAACATGGCAGACTCCCTCATCTTTATAAGCATTTGGTCTACTTGGAAAAAAAAATTCGGCATTTGGAGGGTAGCAGGGTTGGCTCTGATTTATCGTGCCGCCCTATATGGCGTTAGAGGGATCAGGTTTCTTGTGTGATAGAACTACCTCGCTTTTAAGCTTGCAGGTTGAGTAGGAAGGTCATCTTTGTTTGGGGTGACTTCCGAAATTCCATTGCTTTCTCTTGGAAGGAGTGGCCTGCTCTTGCTCAGGAGTTTGGTCCGCTTTCTTTTGACCATCCCTCAGTCCTAGAGTTGAGAATCCTTATTCCTAAATCAGAGTTGTTTAAATTAAATATCGGGATTTCTAGTCTGATTTAGAGGGATTGGAGGTGGTGTTTAGGTCGTCCACTTCTTCAGTATGACTCTCATCAAATGTATTTAATGCTTCATCAAAGACAGCCATTATCCCTAGTTCTTAATGCTCATTAGCTCTCCATAGATTCGGAGGATAGACGGATTTTTCGTCTTCATAGTGTTTTGGTTGTTTCGGCTTTCCTTTAAGCTGAGAGGGTTTGCATGGTTGGTTGGTTGCCAAAGGGTTCCTTCCAAGGCCAAGTTAGCCAAGAGTGGACTCTATGATGGCCTTTCCCTTGTTTGTCACCATTCAATTACTAGGAAACATATATTTTGGAAGCATCAATTAGCTAGGCAATGTTGGAGATACCTCGAGGATCAACGTTCAGCGTTGTTTCCAAACAAACATCATTGGTGCTCTGCTATGTTGGGAAATTGTTGCTCTCAAGTCCGTTTAGTGTTTGTTAGATTATGGCAGTGTCTGAGGATCCCAGTCATATTTGTTCTTAGGAAAATAAGATGCAAGAATGTTTTTGCTCAAGAGGACAGCTCCTTATCTGCCTATTGTTCTATGTGGCGGGGCAAGGTTTGCCATCCACTTTTTTGCCAAAGGAGCTTTGTTGATCAAGGATACCCATACCTTGGACCCCAAGTTGTATTATGATTTTATTTATGGATTTGTTGCCCTTAGGATGAGGTTATGATTGTCATTGTATATACCCATCCATTCTCTGTATAACTTTCTCTAAATATCTTATTGTATTTATATGGCGTATCTTACAAAATAAAAAAATATTAACATGGATGATGCATTGAAACCGAAGCAATACTTGGAATCCTACCATCTATAACCTTAAATAAACATTAGTGTATGCCTTAAAATTGGATTATGCAAAATTTGTATCAAACAATAGCCAACTCAGTATCATATATAAAATGATAAGGTATTTAAAGATGAAGAAATGCAATCCATATATCCATCACAAGATCCAAAAATACCTGGAGAGGTTCTAGAAGTTAGATCCATTAGTTAAAATGCAGAGTATGACATAGAGTGTTTAAAAACTTATAAAGCACTCCTTCAACAGGAACTCAAGAGCCTTTGCTTTATGGTGTCAAATATCAAGAACCCTTTTATACTATAGACTTACCTTCACAAGTTTTTGAAAACACTTCATTGCATAGGATTTCCATCGTATACAAATCTGCTTCTCAATCGATTCAAGCTTCTAGGAAAAAATTTCTGCCTTCATAACAGTGCTCGTACCCTTAGTGGCTAAGCAATATCTAGCACTCTGTTCAATTTCACTAAACATGGAGGGATCCATCATGAGCCTAATTTCATCAACTAATTATTTGTAAGAATGTGTATTGTATTGTAATCGTCATTCTTGTACTCATCCTCACAAATCAATACAGTTTTGTATCAGGTGTTTTCAGAGCATATAAATCTTCTGACACCAGTTTCAATCAAAAACAATTTCCAAAACACCCATTCTGCTACAAACAACAAACGTTTCTTTCACCCATGCATTCTTTTCACACGAAAATGTGAAAATTGGTCAAACTATTGAATATAATGGATATATTTATACACATACATGTTAGTTGGTAGTTCTCTAACTGTAATCAGTTATGAACTGTCTCAGAACTATTCCAACTACATTGTAACTACTCCCGACATAACAAAATGAAGGACACACATTCATTTGGTGTGCAGTCCAATTCCCCTTCATTTTTTATCTGCTAAACATCTTCTAACATTGGTATCAGATGCACGACCTCGGAGGACTGGTAAGAAGATTGTTGATGCAGAGCATGTTCATTTCGTTCTTTCTTCTAATCTTCTCAACATAATTGAGCCACAAAGATACTCTGAAGCAAAATGCAAGCTTGTGTGTGAAATCGCCATGCAAACAAAGTAAGATTCCATGACGAAGAACAATACTCGGACAATGGTGGAGTTACCTCCAGGGAGACAACCCATATATAATCAAGTGCAATGCTGATGGTATTTTGGATAAGTATAAAGCTCATCTTGTTGCATAACGCTTCTCACAATAGGATGGAATAGATTATGAGGAGACTTTTTCTCCTACTGCAAAGATGGTCACTTTTCGGTTGCTTCTTTCAATTGCAGCACAAATTGGATGGAAGGTTTTTCATATGGATGTAAAGAGTGCCTTTCTAAATGGAGATTTGGAAGAAGAAGTTTATATGGCATAGCCTAATGATTTTTGGGCATGTGGTCGTGAACATCTAGTATGTAGGCTAATTAAGTCTTTGTATGGACTTAAACAGAGTCCTTGGGCTTCGTATATCGAAACAGATCAACATATAAAGGATTTTAGATTGATAAGGAGCCTTTTTTATCCGAATTTGTATGTCAAAATCGATGGTGATGACATTGTGAATCTTATTGTTTATGTTGATGATCTTGCCATCACAAAAGTGGGGCGACTGTTATTCAAAGAGTAAAATCATATTTATGTGTTTCTTTTACATGACTGATTCAGGCCTCCTGCACTATTGCCTTGGTGTAGAATTTTGGCAACATGACTATATGATTTTCATAGCCCAGGTCAAGTATGCTACAAATCGATTGCAGAAGTTTTAGATGTCAGAATGTAATTTTTCTTCTACATCGGGCTAAGGTTACCAACTCATGATGATGCATCGTTGGTCAATGAATCACTCCACAAACCGTTGGTGGGAAGCCTAGTATACCTTACATCCACATGACTGGACTTGTGTTTTGTTGTTAGCTGCCTTTCTCGGTTTTAATCCAAACCAAAGCTCATTCACTAGGCAACAACAAAACGAGTTCTGTAATATGTCAAAGGAAAGCTTGACTTTGGCATTCCATATCAGCAAGTCACCGATTTTAAATTGATTGGTTATACAGACTTTGATTGGTGTTGATCAATAGATACTTGAAGGTCTACCACCGGGTACACCTTTCCTTTTGGTTCAAGTGTTGTTTCATGGTAGATTAAGGTTCATCCCATTGTAGTTATATCTTCCACTGAAGAAAAAAACAAATCAGTTGTCAATGTCAATTGTGAAGTGGTTTGGCTACGTCAGATATTAATTGATCTTCAACTTTCTCAAGGTACACCTACTCCACTTTCATTTTTTGTGACAACCAAGGTGTATCAAAGATGATAAAGGGTCTGGTATATCATGTCCTGCAACATCCCTAAGCAGACACTTTAAAACAACTCTCAATTTCCTGGAAACCCTATTTTTTATCCTTAGGGAAGAAATAATGGAAAACTGATTTTTCCATAAACCCTTATAAAAAATACAATAATCTAGAAATTCTGGAAAAATACCCTTATAAATGAAGATACAAAATTTTGAAAATACCCTTTTATTCAAAGAAATATAAATAATGTAAACCCATACTTTTATTTCAAACCTAGGAAAAAATATAGAAATTTTATAGGATCCCTTATAGGATAGTCCCTAACTCTATGCATGCCCATACTTCCAATCTGTATGATATCCAAGGGCAATCTCAGATTCGGGTTGTGTCTCCACCATCATCTTGCTACCTCTTCACTTACATGAATGTCAAAGATGTTATTTCAGCTATGAACAGCAGCAAAGCAGAGGATGAGAAAGGCTTCCAAGCAGAGTTCTTCAAGCATGGTCTTCACGTCCTGAACAGCGACTTAGTGGATCTTTTTAACCAGGTGGTTTGTACAGGATTTCTGAGTACTTGGTCCCATCATATTATTCACCCAATCCATAAGTCGGGCCCCACCTCAGATCCCAATAACTACAAAACGATTATGGTGGGTCACAAATTTTCTAAGCTATATGCGACAATGCTTCACATGCGGCTTTGTGAGTTTTTGAAGCACAGACACCTTAGAGCGAGGGCACAAGAAGGTTTTCATCCGTTGTACCAGATCACTGATCACATTTTCACCCTTCGGGCCATCATTGAGGAAGCACGTCACCACTCTTCCGAAGTCTTTTTCTGCTTTGTTGATTTTCAGAAAGCCTTTGACTTTGTTCTGCAGGAAGCCCTTTTCTGTAGGCTTAGAGACATTGGCATTTCCAAAATCATTATTGTTGCCATTATGTACCTTTCTAAAGAGGTCCTTGGCAACCACCTCACCGCCACTGGGTTGTCAGACTTCATCTAGAGCACCATTGGGGTCAAACAGGGTTACCCCTTGTCCCCGACTTTGTTTAGGATTTACATTGATGAGTTGGAGAATTTTCTCCATAATCATATCTAGAAGGGTGACGGTTGTCTTCTTCACCAGGTTTTGATATCCATTCTCCTCTTTGTTGACGATGTGGTACTCCTCACCTCTTCCCCAAAAGGATTACAAAGACAACTGGATGCTTTAGCTCTTTCTTGTGACCATAAGCAGTTGACGGTCAACCTTGGCAAGACCAATGTTATGCTCTTCAATGGGTTGAAGACATCTGATTTCCATTTCTTCAGAGGGGAGGAGCTTGAGATCACCAGTTCATACACCTACTTGGGAGTGTTATTCTCTGGACCTCACTTCAGTATGCGGCCAGCTCTTTATCCCTGGGTCAATAAAGGGTATGGGGCTTTAGCTCTCTTGGAAAGACAGTGCTTCAGACACCACTTTCAGGACACCTTGTCAAAGATGTCCCTCACGGACTCCCTCATTAGGCCCACAGTCCTCTATGGCTCTGAGATATGGGGGCAGTCCTTACTTGAGTCGGATTAGGCTACTTGATCTGTAAACTATCTACTTTGGAATTCATTCACTAAACCACATATATTGTTGTTCTACTTTCAAATAGAAAATGATAGTTGAGCTAGTGATTGAATTGTTTATGCCTTAGAACTGAAATTTGCAAGAGAAATGAATTAACACGCACACATATGCCAAGGATTTTTTATCCTGGAAACCTCCAAAGGAGGAAAAACAGTCGAGAAGAGCAAACAGCTCTTTCTTCCCTTTTGGCTTTATTGACCAATTCAAACTATAAGAGGTACAGACTTTATAATAAGTGAGAAAGGAAATTGACAATGTCTCACACTTCCTCCCAACTACTTGACTACTCTGTTCTCAAACTCTTTCTTCTACAAACTCAATTACAACACTTTAGAACTCTTGCACTTACTCCCATGAAGTCTCTTACTTCCGATGATCAAAACTCTTCTTCCTACATGCATTTATAGCCTTTCTCATGTCCTCCCGTGCACTGCAGAATGGGAAAGGTTATGGAGGAGAAAAGACACAGACAACCTTTCCAATTTTGGGACTATTCGTTTTGAATTTTATTTTTCTGTCTGAAAGTGATAGGAACGCCACCCAATGCAGACCGGCGGTCAGAGGACCGCCGCCTAGGACCGCCACCCTGGTTGGGTGGTGGTTCTGTAATAGCCGCTCTACACAGAGTGGCAGTTCTGTTAACATATAGACAAAACCTTCGTTTCTTCATTTTCCTTCTTTGTTGTTGGCTAATCTTATGAAGTAGAGTCATTTTGGATCCCTATGGATCACTACTATTGAGAGAATTCAGATTCATTTGCTCCGACGCATCATTAGATGAAAAGAGACCATACCCCACAATATCATCCTAACTGAGTTTGGTGCTCATCCATTTCGACTAGAACCAATCTTTGGCCTCGTCTCACTCTTGCATCACATCCGGAACCCCGTTGATTCTGCTGCGAGAAGAGACAGGTGCCCATATTTAGCATACTGCTCCTCGGAGGCCATAGCCTTGTCGGACCACCCTGGTCGCTCTTGTTATTGGTATCCCAGAGTCTCGAGCCTACTGGGATTTGTTGGCATTCAGATGCACCACCTTCCACCATTCAGTTACTCCTTGGACACTCCAACCCGCCTCCTACCAAGCAAGCAGACTTTGAACAAAATCATCTGAGACGACATTTACAAACAGTTTTTCCAGATCACATGGACTAACCCTCAGGGAGGGCTACATCCTAAGATGGCTTTCTATGCTACGCACTTCCTAGTGGTTAATAATGGTCTTATCGCTCGACCCCAATACATCTCCCGTCATTGGATGCATGCCCTCTGCGCTCCCCTTGGCCAGTTCAGAGTGGGCTCCCACAGGCTTCAGGTTGAAAGCAATCATTAGTTGCCACGTTCTGATAGGATCTGCCAGCTTTTCTCCCTTCAAGAGGTCTAGACAAAGGATTGTTTCATTTTCCGGTGTCCCATCTATTACGAGATCAGAGGGAGATTCCATTGTCTTTTCATAGAGCATCTGATCCTTACCAATTTCTTTAGATATTATGACTAGGGGTGCCTAGCTTTATATATGTAGGAGACTCTTAGACTTCGTTGTGAGACCCTTCTGCCCTCATCTAGACTATCAACTACTCAACAAATCATCTCCTTCTTCATAGTGATCCCTTCATGGAGGGGCACCAAACTGCTCCATCGGTGTGGAACCGAGGCACCTTCCTCCAGTCTAGGAGCTTCCAGACACATATGAGACCGAGATCATCCCTTCACAGACGTCCGCAGAGATCCACCAGACCTACTCGGAGAGCTTCTCACTCCGAACATCAGCGTTCCATACCTTCTACTACGTCCTCCGCTGGACATCAGCACATTACTAGCTTCTTTCAGCCGGCCTTGGATGCTAGATGAGAGAGTTCCAGTTCGGATTCTATCCCCTCCTTCTGGCTCTTCTTCTCTCTCTCTTCTACACTGTATTCCCCATGTCCCCCGGCTCTGGGGTCGTGGGTCGTTCACGCTTCGGTGGTGGCACTTCTTGGCCATTGGCCCTCGCTTCATTTCTCTTTTCTCTTTCTATCTTTTTGTTCTTGTTTTCTCGTGGAAACCCGTCTTGGTTTCCCAGCTTGTTTCTGGTCTCTTTGTATGGTGCAGTCCCTTTGACCTACTTTTGTGATCACCTGTTGGACATTTAATATATTTATCCTATCTTATCTATCTTATCTTGAAACCCTTATGACAAAAACATTAAAAACTGATTTTTAATTCACAACTACAATATATTAATTTGTAAAAATAGAAAAACACCTTGATAAATATCTAGAAATGGATATTTTACCTAACCCAAGTACAATGAATCAGCAAAAACAATTCTAAAATTTATTTTATTTTATTGTTCCAACTGAAAATAAACAACAAATACAGCTGACCATATGAGCAAAAAGGTGTAGGAGATGCCCCAATTGGCTGCAAATACCACCATAGGGCAGATTATGGCATGAAGCAAGGCCCATCACCTAATACACCTCTGTTTGCAACTGAAATAGCTCCCAAAGGGGTTTCTCTAGCTCTAAAATGCCCCAAAGCTACCCCCAAAAATGCCCAAAATAAGGGTAATGTTGGCTAGATTTTCTGCATAGCTAAAAACCTAAGCAGTCATGAGATAAGTCTCTCTCATTTACCAGTGAGGCTCAAGTGTAAGATTTGTCAATAAAATATGCTAGTATCTATTTAGGGGTTTTACTTTAACCATGCATCTCATGAACCATAACTGTATAGTTTTGCAGCAAGTAAGCAGTTGTTAAAGAAAGGAAATATCTAATGAAAAAGGAAAATAATAAAAACAGGAAAGAAACAGGGAAGATGTGCAACCCAATCAATAGATAACAGAATTGATTGCATGCACATAGACAGAACCAATAGATATTAACACACAAAATTATAAGCAAAGGCAACTTTCAGATCTAGATCTAAAATAACACAAAGTTTATAAGTAGATCTGAAATAAAAAAACGAGAAGCAAAATGCACCGTTGACACAAAGTTCTCTGAAAATATGCTCCTTTCTATTCCTTTGCTTCAAATACCTATCAGGGATTTTAGCACAAAGTCTAGAACACAAGAATGCTACTTACAAATTCTCATCTCTAACCTGTAGGTTCTTCCTCTACTTATAACATGTAGAGGGGAAATTACAAATAGAAAGCTTTTAGTTGAACTGGCACATGTGGAAGTCGGAAAGGAAACAACTGGCAATCTCCCTCCTAGAATTCCTCTTTGCATAACATGCATGATTTGCAACTGAAGATAGAACCTTCTATTTTGCATGTCTACCACCTATTTCCAATTAGTTGACTTCTTCAAGTAATGGTTTTTAAACCAATCACTTAAGTTTTATAATTTAATTGATCATTCAATTACTTTGTCGAAGGAAATAAGAGAAAGAAAAAGAAAGAGGAAAGCTGCAGTCTTGTCCTTTTTCATATTCTACATGCAGCTGATTCTTTTGCCTTTGATTTCCACCAAACTAGATCTGGAAGCAACTAGATCTGGAAGCTGGAAGCGGCTGGATCTGGAAGCAGATGGATCTGGAAGCGGCTGGATCTGGAAGCAGCTGGATCTGGAAGTAGCTGGATCTGTAAGCAGTTGGATCTAGAAGCAAATGACTGTGATTTGCTTGCGGGTATTGCCTTTGACTTGTCTTCCTTCTTATCCTTGAAGCTTTTGTAGTTCTTCTCCAGTACATGCATCAGTGCAATGTTTGTTGTAAATAATTCATCATTTTTATTTTTAATTGCATATGAGCAATTAAAAATTTTGGAAAGCACTCTAGGTGAATGCAAATTCAATGAAGGCTTCAACTGGAAGATTGGGAGAACATGCACAAGGTCTTGGAAGGAATTCTCCATGCACTGACTTCTTCACATGCTGTATTCGAAACAAGCGGATGAAGCCTTTGCAATTATGGATCTAGATCTGGATCTGAATCTAGAAGCTATGAATGATTCTGTTGATCTTTTGCTTTCATCATGCTTCGCCATGGCCAGAGCAATCTTTGTCTAAGCAACTCTTTTTCTATTTATTCGGCCGACATTCTTTACAATCGATGCAGATCTGGAGATTTTTTAGATTCGGAGGATATGTTCAATGTATTGGACATTGATTTAAGCTCCCTTTCTCTTATATAAGCACCTGTAATGAATACCTGCAATTAATTCAGACAAAAATGGCAATCAGAACATGAACATTTGATTTTAATTATAAAAATATGCATATATCAAGTCTACTGCCCCAAAATTTGAGATTTTGTTTACATGCAAAGCATGCATGAATATTGTCAACTTCACCTAAGCACCTGTACCACTATGCAGACAATTAATCAAACTTAATTCAAGCTTCTTCAAACTTAGGTGCCAAACTTTGAAGCCTTTCAGCAGTAAAAACACCTTCTGTGCAAAATTCCTCCTTAATTGGCCACCAAAATTACCTGGGCTGCACTTCCTTGTTGAAGAATGAATTAATTCATCATTATGGTAGCCCATTCTTATATAACCATCACCATTCTATAATTAATAATTGTCTCTCTTATTCCTAACAATTAATTAATTAATTAATTAATTAACATGTTTTTCTCTTCAATTTGGGCGTCTATTTTGTGCATGTTCATGGCTGCCATTAAATAAATTAAATTTATTTAATTTTAGCTTTTTACTTCCAGTCCACATTGACTTCACAATGTGCTTTGACCTTATGCACCAAAAGTAGGAATTAATTCCATTGATTAATACTTTAAAAAGTATTATTTCTCCTTAATATGGGTCGCACTTTTTTGCATGAGAGGGGGCTACATTAAATAAATTAAATTTATTTAATTTTAGAATTCTATTTCCAATCTTCTTTATTCTTTCATCATGCGTTAACTTTTCCTCAGGCTTGGGCACCAAAATTAGGTGAATAAATATTATTAAATGCATTATTATTCACCCAAGGTGGGTCGCACTTTTTGGCAAGGGTGAATTCTATTTTTAAAAGTCAATTTCTAATGGGATTATTCACCCTGCACCGCAGCTCCAAAAATCCCATGATCCACTTAAGTTGTTTGACTTTCATAATGGGATTATTTACCCTACAAGGCAGGTAAGAAATTCCCATCAATGCCTTAAGTGATTTTCTTTTATTTCACAATGGGAATTTTCACCCTACAAGGCAAGTAAGAAATTCCCGTCTGCCTGCTGCCTCTAATTTTCCCATTATGACTTAAGTGGTTTTGCTTCTATGGGAAAAGTACCCTACCAAGCAGGTACAAAATTCCCATCTACCTACTACTACCAAAAATCACATTATGACTTAAAACCTTCCTTTCCCAAAATGCGACCTGCCAAGAAGAGGCATTTTCTATGCATGACTTCATCTTTTCAGAGAGAACCAAACCTCCTGTGGCAAATTCCTTCTGACATAATGTTCATAGATGATCTCCACATACTCCAGGGAAGAAATCAGACCAAACCGGCAAAGGAATTGACCTAGAGAAATTTCACAGAAAACAAAACGGGAAAACACCAAAAACACAAAACGTTGCCAGAAGTCACAGATAAAGCCTAAGATTCATTCCTGTTAAAACCCTACTGGTATATGGGAATATTGACATGTAAGACCACAACAGAGTTAAACCGGAGCACAATTTTTCTCAAACAAGGCTTAAAATAATTAAATAAAAATTTTCCACAGGCAAACCCCAGCGACAGAATATAACGAGTTTGAGCATCTGGGTATTTGGCAAAATTGGCTTATATGACTCTCTGGGAATATCTTGACACAATACAGACATTTTCTGGCAATAAAAACACAAAACGACCCATTATTTTATAAGTACGAAATTTTTTAACATGGGGTAGTCTCAGATTTCAGAGTGAAATTTGGGGACACCAGGTCAAAACCCCAAAATCCATTGTTCCCCCCCGCTGATATATTTGATGCCCTAGTTGTAATAACTCTCAAAACTTCCCTAAAAACATACCCTAGCTTGATAAATCTAACTGAAACTCAAATTCTTTGTCTAAAAGCACAATAACTGTAACCCCTGGATGGAGTCACCTCTAAGGATTAGAGGGTTTTCATCTCCAAACCTTGCTGCAACAGAGGGTTTTCATCTCCAAACCTTGCTGCAAACGGAGGGTTTTCGTCCTCGCTGCAGATGGTAGTTGGAGCAGCAGCCCAAAACCTCAAAATCACAATTTAATGTATGCAAAAAATGTTCTCAAATTTTCCCCTCACTCTTTTCTATAACTTTCCATGTCAAGTTCCACGATGAAAGAGTCCCAAAAGCAACTTTCCCGTTTTTTAATTCCTCGCTGATATTGCTTTCTTAAAAGTAACCTTTTATAATAATAAAACTTTATCGAAAACTTATTTTTTCTATAATAATAAAACATAAGTGTCTCTTATAAAGTTACTTTTTCGACACTTAAGTATATTATTAATTTATTATACTTTATTTGAAAAAAGGGACATTACATGCCCGCACCAAGTACATTGAGATTTATCATCACTATATTCGATAATTGGTTGATTTTGGTGATATCTCTCTTCACTTTTATCCTTCTAAGGAGCAGCTTGCAGATGTCATGACTAAACAAGCCTCTTGGATGTAAATTTTTGGGATAAACTTGTAGTTGTTTCCAATTTAGTCACTAATGGGGAGGTATTGAATATAATGAATTTATTTATACACAACCTCTTGCTGCCATCTTATTTGTAAATTTTTAGGATAAACTCGGAGATGTTTCCGGTTTAGTCATTAATGGTGGGGAGTGGAGGGAGTGCGGGGGTCTTGAGATAATGAATATAGTTATACACATACATGTTAGTTGGCAGTTCTCTAACTGTAATCAGTTATGAACTGTCTCAGAGTTGTTCCAACTACATTGTAACTATTCCCAATATAATAACATGTAGGACACACGCATTCATTTGGTGTGCAGTCCAATTCCTCTTCATTCTTTATCTGATAATGTCTTCTAACACAAGCTGATGAGAGCTGGGAGCTAACTTAGGGCAAGAAAATTGTCAAGGGTGTGTGGGACAAACCATTCAAGGAAGTGCTACTAAAAAACAATCCTGCAAAGAAAACATGTGCCCTAACTACCACAGCAAGAAGTCGTGCCATTTAAAACAAGATTAGTTAGATTTTAAAAATTGATAGAATTATAAGCAGCCCAAAAAATTTGTAAACAGAAAGGGAAAAAAAGGAATCCATATTCTGAATCCATTCATGTACAAATGTTGTGTCTGGGTACATAGAGGTGTAAGTTTTTTAACTCACAAGCCCTATATGCCTGAGAAAAGACCACCTTTCGTGTTTCATCTGTACCAGGCAAGGGCATGCTTGTATGATCGACTAGGCATGAAAAGTCGTAGCTTTAGACTAACGATTAAGGTTTATAACATCTGAGGTTATTAAAGTAAAATACTAATATTTTAATAATTAAAATTGGTTTTGTAAAAAATTGAAAAAAACAAATAAGGAAAAAACCAATTTAAAAAAAAATGTTTGGGAATAAAAAGAGAGAAATTTGAGAAAAGAAGATGAAATCAAAATAAAGATAAGTTAAAAAGTTTAAATAAAAGTTCGAGAAACAAAAAAGTTGACAGGAATAATAACATTAAGAAAAGAAAAAAGAAGCTAGGTTTTTTTATTAAGTTGACAAAAAATATTTAGAAACACAAGGCAAAAAATGTTTTGGGAAAGAAATATAATGATTATTTGAAAAAATCAAATATGAAAAAGTAGATATTTAATACAATTTAGAGGATGAAGCAAGCCGAGAGGCTGACCAATGTTCATGTTGGCTAGATTTTCTACATAGCATCAAACCTAGGCAGTCATGAGATAAATCTCCCTCATTTAACCGGTGAAGCTAACGTGTCAGATTTGTCAATTTAAGTATGCTAATATCTAAATGGGGTTTTACTTTAATTACTCAGTTCATGAACCATAACTGAATAATTCTGCAGCAAGTAAGCAGCTGTTTAAAGAAAGGAAAAGTTATAGAAAAAGGTAATTACATAAACATATAGAAGAAATGGGGAAGATGTGCATCCCAATCAGTAGATGGCAAAGCTGATTGCATGCACATAGAAGAATCCAATAGATATAAACACAGAATTCTAACACAAAGGCAGCTCTAGATCCAGATCTAAAATAACACAAAGTTTAGTAAGAGATCTAAGATTTAAAAGTAAGAAACACAGTACATCGTGACACAAAGTTCTCCGGAAACCTGCTCCTTTGTATTCCTTTGCTCCAAGTGGCTCTCAGGGGTTCAGCACAAAGTCTAGAACACAAGATTGCTGCTTACAAATTTTGATCATTAACCCGGAGGTTCTTCTCCTACTTATAGAATGTAGGAGGGGAAAGTACAAATGGGAAGTCTAATTGAACTAAAACACAAACAAGTAAAGATGACATTTGACAATCATCCTCAACTAACTTCTCCTTAAGTGACACATATATCACTTAACTAATAGAATGGTTCCACATGACTTTAAGTAATGGTTGTAAAACCAATAACTTAAAGTTTTACAATTTCATCCGGGAACATAGAAAATAGAAGAAGAAAGAATAGAAGAAGAAGTCATGCCAGCTGTAATATTTATGTCTTCTTTTTGTTCTTATATCGGATATACTTGTCGAACATGTGATTCAACATCTTTCCATCTGTTTTGGCCACTGCTTCCTTCTCTGTCCTAAACTGCAGCAATCCTTCATTCAACACTTTGATGCATGCTTCCACATCTTCCAAGCTCGGCCCAAACCTTGCAATATCCGACTGTAGCGCCACCAGCCTGCTAATAGAATTCATCGTGAAAGGATTAGTAGCTTTATTAATTCTCTTTTGTACCATTAGAAGAGATCCTTCCAGGGAATTAGGCACCTTGCTAGGAACGATCCGCACGTATGAAGTAACATTCCCGTCCACTCTCTCCTCAGTGAAAGAAATGATACTGTCTGGTAAGGATGATGTCCTACTCTCAAGTGCCTGCATCCTCTTTAGCAAAACTCTGTAGATTTCCAAACGGAAAGATACTGCAAATTCTAGCTGCTTTCCCTTCTCGACTGATCCGTCCGGTACAATTTGCTCTACAACCAATACATCTCCTGGCAGCTTGTTGATCTCCTCCAAAGTACTCAGGTTACTCTCAACAACTGTGTTCATGTCTACGATGCTTGTCACCAGTTGCTGCAGCTGATTTGCTGCATCATTCATAACTTTTAGGCGGGCTGGTACTTCTCCAAGTTGTACAAAAGCTTGACGAATAATCAAATCCTTCCATTCGTCAATAGCTTTTACTTGATTGCTTGCATCCTCCATTTCCTGCATAAGATGATCACTCACCTGCTCTGAAATGGCTGAATGGAAGGCTTAGCAACCTTGGCTATGATCTCGCACAACTGAGATACCTGCTTCTGAAGTTCTTCTGTCTCCGCCTTTTCACTGTCAAGCCTAAGGAATAGAGCATCCATCAATGTCTGTGTGTCCTGCTTCAATCCTTTAGTGGTGGCTTGACCGAGGGGTACTTTGGTTATTGTCACATCTTCTACCGTGAGCTCCTCTATCTTTCCTTCTGCCGGAATTGATATCTCAACAAACTTCTCTCCCGAATCTTCGATGATCAACCTAGAAGTTGCTTTGGCAACTTTAGGCCTTCTGTCTCTTCTGCCCAGATTCTGGAGTAGCTGCAAGTCGTGCTCCTCTAAGTTCATCTCCATTCTCGCTTCTGGAACCAACTGCGAAGCCAACCATTCCAAGAAGTTACTTCTCGGAGAATGAGAAATCGCTGAGTGCACCACCATCTCCTGCTCTGCATCCTCTCCGTTAGAAAGTGCCACAGTGTTATGGATGCCATCCTTTGAATCATCCAAGGACAAAGCTCTTTCGAACTCCGCCATCTGCAGCTTCAACATCTCTTCTGGAAGAGGTGCTGAACGGAGTGGCTGAGGAGAGAAAATGAATGTCGCCGGATTCAGTGGAGGCATGGAAGTGTCCTGTTGCTGCGGTGCAATAGTTGGTGAAGTACTGGGTGCTGGAGAAGCTGGAACCAAAGTCATGTCCGTGGAAGTGATCTTCTCCTTAGATTGAGATCTTCTGTGTACTTTCAACTTCTTAGACTTTCTGCTGCTTTCCCCTCCGTGCTTCCGCTTGAGGGAATCTCCTGCGCCGAAATTGCCCGTGACTTGATTCATCAATGCTTCATCAAGGCAATATATCCCTTCGTCAGCAGCCAGTTTGAAGTATTCACCAAAATAGCTCCAGATCTTTCTTCAAGTGTATGGCAGCCTCCGATGTTATCCTGAGGTATGGCTTTATCTCCTCCCATTTGATGGTAAGTGTCAAGTACCACATTCCCATCATCTTTAAGATCCGCAGGTATCCGCGCTAGTCCAAAGTTGAACACTTGCTTTGCTGATAACCTGCTGAAATCTCTCTTTCTAACCTCGTACTCACTTTTGCACTTCATCCAGAAATCTTCTAATGAAGGCACATGTGCGTACTCCTGGGAGATTGTCTTCCTGGCTACTCCAAATGGATCAAAGTTCAGCCGTGCCGGGAAGAATTCTTGCTCATGCTCAGATAACATCTGCGTCTCCATCCCCCGAGCTCAATGAATGTTAATGCAGCTGTAATATCCCACAGTGATTGGGAAGAAGGCCGTAGACTTGTGCCACTTTGACTGAAGGTCGTGTAACTCCACAAGTTGCCTTCTCAGCTCCATGGCGATCAACTTATCATTCGGATACTTGGGCATTTTTATTGGTTCTCTAGAAAAGCCCGTAACCCTGAGGTATGTGAAATCTGCAAATTGAATGAATAGACTGTCAATCTTGGACACAACTTCCCACGCTTCATTGCTTACCCTGTTGGCCTTCAAGTCTTTGTCTAGCCTGCAGATGAAATCGTAGAAGAATTCATCATTGACCACTTTGAAATCTTTCTCGCACGCAGGTACAGTAAGCTATGGGTAGCACTCGAAAATGGGGTCCTTAGAAAGAACACCACATCTATCAAGCTTGGAAAAGACGCCTTGTGAAGCTGTAACATACACCAAGTAGGAAGTCATTTTGAAGCTGAAAGTACGCTTCACATTCCGGAGTTGCTCACCAATGTTGTTGCTAATAATTTCCGACCAATTGATTATGGAATCAACCTTGTTGACTTCAATGGTCATGATGAAAGCATACATCCATGTACGGAAAGTGTAAGCATTCGCCTCGCCATTCATCCTGCATAACAATTTGACCACATCATCGACCTCCTGCACCAAATTGGACCGTGGAAGAGTTCTTGGGAACTTTGAAGGAGATCTAGGCTTTTTCATGTATCGGCTATTCATTATGCTCACGCAATCTGCTCTATGCTTCTCCCACCTGCTGCCGGCATCCTGAAGACTAATGGAAGTCACCACCTTTCGCATTGGAATCTTCAAACAATAATTGATGAACTCTGTGTCCAAACGAATTATTGTCTTTCCCGTAGCATCACGCACTGATCTGGATGAAGGATGGTAAGATCTAGTGCACTCCATAACAAACTCTGGCAACTGGGCTGTGCATGGAAAGGCTGCAGCTCGGATAATTCCACTGCTTTTAACCGCACGCATGAGTGAAGTCTTTCCCACTCTGGATCTATCAATCAATTTGGAAAGAGGTTCCGGACCTAGATCTGTGTCTCCTATGTCTGCAAGTTTGGAAGCGATGCATGACTCCATCGTGCTTTATTTTTCATCTCTCTTCGCCATGACTGTCTATCTTTGTCTGAATAATTTTTTTTCTTCTTACTTGGCCGATTTCTTCAAAACTGGTGCAGATCTGGACAATTCTTCAGATTCGGAGGATATATGCAATGTATTGGACATTGATAAAAACTCCTTTTTGTAAAGCACCTGTAATGAATTCCTGCAATTAATTCAGACAAAAATGGCCACCGGAGTATGAATAGTGAATTTTAATTGTAAAAAATCTGCACTTTTCAAGCCTGCTGCCCCAAAAATTGATGTTTAATTTGCACATAAAGAGAGCATGAATCCTTTCAACAACACCTGAGCACGTGTAACACCTATGCAAACAATTATGCAGACAAAGATCAACCTCCCTCAAAGCATGCACCAAATCTGGAAGCTTTTAGCCTTGTTTTCACCTTGCCTGAGCAAAATCCTTCTTCAAATGGGGCGCACTTTTCCTCTTGGCTGCACTTCTAACCTGTGAATTAATTTAATTCACCCATATGGCTGCCCATGCTTATATAACCTTCACAATTCTATAATTAATAATTGCCCTTTCTATTCCTGGCAATTAATTAATTAAAAATCATGTTTTTATCTTTAAAAATAGCATGTTTAAGGACAACCATCCAATAAATTAAATTAATTCAATTTAATCCTTCACACTTCACTTCACTTAAGCTTCACAGTGTGCCTTGACTATAGCCACTGAAAATAGAATTTAATTTAATGATTAAATGCCTTAAAAATCATTAAATATGTCCCAAATGGGGCGCACTTTTTGACATGAAGGGGGCAGCCTTTAAATAAATTAAATTTAATCCATTTAAATCTATTCCTTTTATTCCCCTTTTGACTTGTTGACTTCTTCCAAGCTTGGGTGCACTTTTTAGAAGAATAAATTAATTAAAATAATCACTTAAAGGCCGCCAACATCTCACCAAAGGGGGCACACTTTTTTGCACAATATAATTTTATTTTTAAGAATTTTTCACAATGGGATTCTTTACCCTGCAAGGAAGCCCCGGAAATCTCATGATCCACTTAAGTGATTTGACTTTGACAATGGGATTATTTACCCTGCAAGGCAAGGTCTGCAAGGCAGGGAATACAATCCCATGATTTTATTTAAGTCACTTTCCTTTTATTTTATCATGGGAATTTTTACCCTGCAAGGCAGACAATAAATTCCCGCCTGCCTGCAGCCTCTAACTTTCCCACTGCAACTTAAGTGAATTTTATAACACGGGAAAAAGTACGCTGCTAGGCAGGTATAAAATTCCCACCTTTCTTGCTGCTTGCATTTTTTCCATTGCAGCTTAAATCCTTTGTTTTCCAAAAATGTGCTCAATCCCGCAGGGGCTTTTCCGTGCACGACTTCACTTTTTCCCAGTGATCCAGACCTCTGATGGCGACTCCTCCGGGCATAACGTGTGTATATGTTTTCCAGCTGCTCCAGGCCAAAAATTGGGCTTACCTGGCAAAGGAATTGTTCTAGAGAAATTTCACAGAAAACGAAACGGGACAACACAAAAAACACGAAAAAATTGCCAAAAGTCACAAATAAAGCCCAAAACTTATTCCAAGTTAAAACCCTTCTGGTACATAGGAATAATGACATGTTCGATCATAACAAAGTTAAAACGGAGCGCAAATAGCCTCATACGGGGCTCAAAATAATTAAATACAAATTTCCCGCAGACAAATCCCGACGACAGAATATAACAATTTTGGGCATCTGGGTATTTGGCGAAAAAGGCTAATATGGCTCTTTGGGAATATCTTGACGCAATACAAGGACTTTCAGGCAATAAAAACACAAAACGACCCATTATTTTAAAAGTAGGAAAATTTTTCGGATAGGGTAGTCGCAGATTTCAGGATGAAATCTGGGTGACACCAGTTCAACTACACTAGAATCTCAATGATTTTTAGGGAAAGTTACAGAATACAAAGATCAAATGCATAGTGAAGTCGCCCAGATCAACAACTGTAAACCAAATTTGAAGTTTTAATTAATGACCATATCAACAATATGATAAATGACACACAGAAAATATGTAATATCCCCTTGTGGGATATTAATTAATTTTTATTAATCTACTTGCAAAAGAAGTAAACTTAGAAGAGAAACCCTTCTAGGTTCACCTCAATTAACCCAATGTCGGCTTCAATACAACCCAAATGGGATTGGAGTGAGCCAAGATAAAAGTTCAAAAGGGCTATCTAGTTAGAATTAACACTTTTTTAACCAATAAACTTGCAGAAGTAGAAAAGTTAATTTAATATGCCGGGAAATAGCTGAATATGACTGCAAACTTCAAAAATTAATCCCTCACAATATTAATTCTTTTTGCATGAAACCAAATGCAGATGAGAGATAAAATTAAGATCTTTCAAATGAAACCAAAATCAGAATTTTTAATCAACTGAAACCTACTCAAAACAACCCCCGAATCTGCAGTTCAAGTCGTTAGGGTTAGGGCAAAATATGTAAACTTATTCCAGCACTTTCTCTTCACTCTTGAACCCAATAAATACAATTTTCATATCTGCAATTAATTAGTTTGTAACAGCAGCTCATAAATATTAGAAAACCTCTTTCAATGATTGTCAAAACCCTCTACACAAATCGATTTAGTAAAGGTAATTATCAACCACATAAATAAGCATAAAAATGGTCAAATCATGGCCATATTGATTAAATAAACAAGCTGGAAATGATCAAATTTGAACTTGCTTCAAATACCACTAATTTGCACCACAAACATCACCCACACAAGTCGACTTGATGCACAATAATCAGTTGTAAAAATCAGATTGAAATCCTCACACAAATCCCTCAATAACCTTCATCAACAAGCTCATGCACTCTCCAAAAGTGGCGACTTACATATATGCAAGAAAAGATGCAAATAACTTATCAATTCAAACTCAAAGAGCATACACACTTCACTCAAATGCGGTGTTGAAGAACACCTTTTGTTTTAGATCATTAGTGGGCATACATCCCTTCTTCAAGCATGAAGATAAGTTTGATAAACCGTCAACATGCGAAAAAGGAGTACCCACATCTTTTTTTATATTTTTTTCCTTGCACATCCTCCAAAGTTCTCTCTCCATCTTTGGCGCCAAAATCTAAGAGAGAATATCATTTTAAAAAGTGCCTGGAATCACGCTCAAAGCAAATATTAAATGCATAGGGAAATTAATTTAAAATATGCCCATATGAATCGACCCATGCTTAGAATAAATCGATTTATTCTAAATAACAATTATTAAATAATTCCCAGAAAAATACGACTTGCTTAGTCACTTAATTTACCTTTAAAATAAATAATTATTATCCCAAAGTAAAATCGAATTTCTCTTTTGTTTTTGATTTGCACATAAAAATATATTTTTATTTTAAAATTTACATGTGCAAATCGATTTTCTCTTATTTTAATTTTTATTTGAAAAGGGGGACATTACAGAAGACTGGGAAAAAAATCAACAAGAAGTTAAAATAAGTTCTTCAGAGTTTTGCTGACAAGAATCATAGGAAAAAAAATCATGATGACTATCTGAATTTTAAACCTAAATGAAGCTTAAAATATGCATGGATTCAATATTCACAAAGCAAGAAATTCAAAATATGCAGACAAATTTTGAGTTCAACTACTAAGAAACTCAAAATATGCAAATGAATTTAGAGTCAGGCTAGTATCTTAGGGCATTAGATATCAATTTGATCGTTAATTGGGTGTAGAAATTGAATATTTTTCCAATGAATCTACGAAGTCAATCACTACGCATGTTAATTGGTTACAAGAATTGAAAGGATTTTCAATGAATCTATAAAACCATCTATCCTGGGTGTTGTTTGGTTACAAGAATGGAATATGTTTTTAATGAACCTACAAAAATATTTCCTCATTTTCAACTAGTAAGGTCAAAACACGAGCAATTTAAAGCCCCATCAAGTTGGAACCATCCCGTCGAATGGAGAGAACGAACACCAACATTTGTAGCTAGATGTCATTTAAGCAATTGTAAAGAAGACATTACAGATTATCTAATCAAGTACATAAACTTATCGCAAGAAGAAGCATTTTGCGAAAATCATTTTTTGATGGATATGCATCCTTCTCTCCCTACACTTTGAGGGAAAAGCATATCAAAGCAAGGGGACTTCTTGTGAACTCAATCATATTGATTAAGTGTTCGAATGTGTCTCTTGATGCATACCCAAGTGTGTCTATATATCTGATAGTTACCTAAGACTCCGGGACATAAGGACCTGGTTTCCAAGAAGGCAAAAAAAATCCCAGATTTTGGGGATGGCAAGGGAACAGCTATTAAAACAATATATATAATTCTAAATATTAAAAATATATAAAAAATTAAAAAAATTATTAGCAGACAATTTTCTTTTACAAACTCCAAAAAAGGCCTCTTGACAACATTTTTCTGCACTGCAGCCCATTTTGGAAATTTCAAGGAAACAAAGTAACACAACTTTTCATTTTTCTCGATGACAGTTTGTAACAGCAAATTCCTACTGGTAGGAAAAGGGTAGACTGAAGCAAGCAGGTCCAGTTAGAGATTTGACATTTGCATCTTCAAAACAAGGAATAACATGTTGAGACATTCTGAAATGCGGTAACCATAGCAGTTTGCAACAGTCCATTGTCCACATTTGTGCTGGAAAATTTCTGCATTCATATATAACTCTCAATTCTTATTATCTCTTTGTAATACAACATAGTCGAGTCATGGGTAAACATTTTGGTCTATGCCTTATTACTTTTATCATCTACACAGGGTTTTCTTCATATTAAATTATACATAAAGGCTTTATTAAGTGCTTGGAGCTTCCACACTGAATTTAAATTAGATTTATACATATAAACTTTTTTTAAATAGAAATGAGTGGCTTCCAAAAACAATCTTAAACTACAAGAATACATTAGAGCTAAGTTGCCGAAATGTTTTGGATACGGGAGTGGGAGCAGGGTATCCGATAGGCGGAAACGGCAAAAAAAAAATTGACCCCGGATACGGCATAGGATACGGCAATACAAAAACTATATAAAAATTAAAAAACATATAAATTTCAGCCTTTTAAATAGGAATTTAATTATTAACCACATATTATGCATATGAAAGACAAGATAAAAGACAAGTTATAAGCTAAATAAGTGAATAACCACAACAAACAAGCTAGGATACCGATAAAACTTAGAAACTTAAAAGCTTAAAAGTTAAATTAAAATTTAAAATACTTAAATCAAACACAATGTGAATGTCATGAATCTCATGATATATTAAATTCAATCATAGATCAATATTCAAAGTTCAAACTATCTTTCATTGTCAATATTCATCATATTCCTCTTCATCAAGAGGATTAAAACCAACTACATCATCATTATTATGTGGTTCATTAGAACTACATGGGCTCGAACCACTCGCATTAGGGCCACTGCCAGTTGCACCCCCTTGTGCATATAGGTCTCGTGGTGCCAATACCACAGAACTCCCCTCATCATCATATGCTCCATGGTGGGAAATGGAAGAATCCAAGTCAACTATCTCTGGATCAATGTCCCAATGTCTTGATGACCCTTCCTTGTACTCCGAATGCTTGTGGGATAAAAGGCGCAAATTGGAATGTATGTATACCAAATCTTCAGCCCTTTTAGCTCTCAACCTGTTGTGTTTCTGTGAGTGGATGAAACTATATGTCTCCAGTTGCGCTCATAGGAAGATGAACTTGCAACCTATTAAGACAACTCAAACTTCAAAGTCATGCAAAGTTCAACTTCAAACTTAACTTTTTAAAAAAAAGAAAAGAGAATAAAAAAATTTAAAACTTAGCCTGCCAAGACCTTGATTGCAAGAGGTTACAAGTAAACCGATGAAGTACCATGGAGGTACCACCACATATGAGCATCCATCTTGTATTTTCTCCAAAGAGCGAAAAGGCTATGACCAGTTTCTGTTATGAAATTGGCAAACTCTACCATAACCTGGTCTTGGGCCTCAAGATCAGGGAAGAGCCTAGCCAATGCCGTCATATATCCCTTACTGACTTCCACATCCCTATATGGTGCTACCCTCCCTGGCAAGGAAAGGATCTTTGTGCTATAAAATCTAGGAGTCAATGCAAAAGCCAGTAGATGCAATGGGGTGGTCATTTTGTTCCACCGCTCAATGAGGATTGACTTCACTTGTTTGAAAAATATTTCCTCGAGATCTTGTTCTTTTACATTTATGACGGCTTTTATCTTCTCAATCATTGATTCGATGTCGTCATATATCTCTCCTAGACATGGTTGATCCGTGTCAGTAAACCGGATCATCATAATAGGCTCCGTAAAATTCAACAGATAATTCACTCTATCCCACCAAGGGTCCTCTAAGATCAGGGTCTTCACTTTTTGAGCTCGTTGAGTGTTTGATTGCCTCTATATAGACCTAGTGTCCCCAGATTTCACCCTGAAATCTGGGACTACCCTATATAAAAAAAAATCATACTTTTAAAATAATGGGTCGTTTTGTGTTTTTATTGCCAGAAAGTTTTTGTATTGTGTCAAGATATTCCCAAGGAGCCATATAAGCCATTTTCGACAAATACCTAGATGCCCCAAAATTGTTTTATTCTGTCGCTGGGGTTTGCCTGCGAGAAATTTCTATTTAATTATTTTGAGCTCCGTTTGAGGCAATTTGTGCTTCGGTTTAACCCTGTTGTGATCATACATGTCAATATTCCCATATACCAATAGGGTTTTAACCAAGAATGAATTCTGGGCTTTATTTGTGACTTCTAGCAACGTTTTGTGTTTTTGGTGTTTTCCCGTTTCGTTTTCTGTGAAATTTCTCTAGATCAATTCCTTTGCCGGTTGGTCTGATTCTTTGCCTGGAGTATCTGGAGATCACCTATGCACGTTATGCCAGAAGGAATTTGCCATCAGGAGGTCTAGTTCTCTCTGAAAAGACGAAGTCACGCACCAAAAAGCTTCTTCTGGGCTGGCCGCATTTTTGGAAAAAGAAGGTTTTAAGTGGATCAATGGGATTTTTGGAAGTAGCAGGCAGGTGGAAATTTTGTACCTGCCTAGTAGGGTACTTTTTCCCATGGAAGCAACACCACTTAAAGTCACAATGGGAAAATTAGAGGCAGCATAGCAGGCGGGAATTTCTTACCTGCCTTGCAAGGTAAAAATTCCCATTGTGAAATAAAAGAAAATCACTTAAGGCATTGATGGGATTTTATTGCCTGCCTTGCAGGGTAAATAATCTCATTATGAAAGTCAAACAACTTAAGTGGATCATGGGATTTTTGGAGCTGCAGTGCAGGGTGAATAATCCCATTGCCATAAATTGGCTTTTAAAAATAGAAATTGCTCTATGCCAAAAAGTGCGACCCCTTTTGGGATAGGAAGGAAACCTTTAAATGCATTAAATTAATTAATTTCTCTTCTCTAAAATTTGGCGCCCAAGCATGTGGAAAAGTCAACAAAAGGAAAGTGGATAAAAGAAATTGGAATTAGAAGTTCTAAAATTAAATAAATATTATTTATTTAATGCAGCCCCTTCATGTGAAAAAGTGCGCCCCTTTTGGGAAGGAATAATACTTTTTTGAAGTATTAATTGATTAATTAATTCTATTTTCAGTGGCCGAGGTCAAAGCATACTGTGAAGCTAAGTGAACTGGAAGTAGAGGGCTTAAATTAAATAAATTTAATTTATTTAATGACAGTCCATAAACATGCACAAAATAGGCGCCCCATTTGAAAGAGAAGAGCTTATTAATTAATTAATTAATTGTGAGGAATAGGAGGGGCAATCAATTAATTATATAATTATGAGGGTTATATAAGCAAGGGCTGCCATAAGGATGAATTAATTAATTCATAGCAAAGAAGTGCAGCCCAGACAAAAAGTGCGCCCCATTTGAAGAGGAATTTTGCTCAAACAGAAGGTGTAATTACTGCTGGAAGCTTCCAAATTTGGCGCCATGCAATTGAAGGAGCTTGATTTGTGTCTAAATAATTGTCTGCAAGTGATACAGGTGCTCAGGTGAAGTTGGTAAAATTCATGTTTGCTTTGCATGCAAATAAAACATCAATTTTTGGGGCAACAGGCTTGATATATGCAGATTTTTATCAATTAAAATTCACTGTTCATGTTCCGGTTGCCATCTTTGTCTGAATTAATTGCAGGAATTCATTACAGGTGCTTTTAGCAAGAGAAAGGGAGCTTAAATCAATGTCCAATACATTGAACATATCCTCCGAATCTGAAGAATTATCCAGATCTGCACCAGTTGTGAAGAAATCCGGCCAAATAAAGAGAAAAAGAATTGTTCAGACAAAGATAGATACAACCATGGCAAAGAGGGATGAAAAAGAAAGCACAACAGAGTCATGCATCACTTCTAAGTTTGTAGACATTGGAGACATACAGATCTAGGTTTGAAACCTCTTTCACGAATTGATTGACAGATCCAGAGCAAGAAAGACTTCCCTCATGCGTGCAGTCAAAAGCAGTGGAATCATTCGAGCTGCAGCCTTTCCATTCACAGCCCAGTTGCCAAAGTTCATCATGGAGTGTGCTAGGTCTTACCATCCATTCATCCACAATCAGTCCGAGATGCTACAGGGAAAACAATAATCCGGTTGGACGCACAGTTCATCAATTATTGTTTGAAGATTCCGGCACAAAAGGTGGTGACTACTATTAGCATATTAGGATGCCGGCAACAGGTGGGAAAAGCATAGAGTTGACTGCGTAGGCATAATGAACAGTCAGATACATGAAGAAGCCCAGAATCTCCTTCCAAGTTCCCGAGAACACTTCCGCGGTCTAAGCTCGTGTACAAGAGGTTGATGATATTGTCAAATTGTTATGTAGGATTAATGGCGAGGTGAACGCTCACAACTTTCCGTATCATGGATGTATGCTTTCATCAGGACCATTGAAATCAACAAAGCAGATTCAATAATCAATTCAAGTCGGAAATCATTAGCGACAACATTGGTGAGCAGCTCCGGAACGTGAGGCGTACTTTCAACTTCAAAATGACTTCCTACTTGGTATATGCAACAGCTTCACAAGGTGATTTTCTCCAAGCTGGATAGATGTGGCATTCTTTCCAAGGACCCTATTTTCTAGTGCTACCCACAACTTATTATACCTGCAGTGCAAGAAATATTTCAAAGTGGTCAATGATGAATTCTTCTACGAATTCATTTGCAGGCTAGACAAGCGATCTTAAAGGCCAACAGGGTGAGCAAGGAAGCGTGGGAAGCTGTGTCCAAAATTGGCAGTCCTCTTCATTCAGTTTGAAGATTTCACATACCTTAGGGTCACCGGCTTTTCTGGAAAACCAGTTAAGTTGCCCAGATATCCGAATGATAGATTGGTCACCATGGAGCTGAACAGACAACTCGTGGAGATGCACGACCTTCAGTCGAAACGACACAAGTCTACAGGCTTCTTCCCAATCACTGTGGGCCATTATAACTGTCAGAGCATTCATAGATGGCTCAAGGAATGGACAGCAGAGATGTTACTTTCTGAGTATGAGCAAGAGTTCTTCCTTGCACGGCTGAACTTCGATCCATTTGGAGTGGCAAGGAAGACAATCAAAACCCAGGAGTACGCGCATGTGCCTTCATTGGAAGATTTCTGGATGAAGTGCAAAAGTGAGTACGAGGTTAGAAAGAAAGATTTCAGCAGGCTATCAACACGGCAAGTGTTTGACTTTGGATTAGCACGGATACCTGCGGATCTTAAAGATGATGGGCCTGTGTTACTTGACACATACCATCGGATGGGAGGAGATAGAGTTGTACTTCAGGAGAACGTAGGGGGCTGCTATACGATTAAAGAAAGGTCTGCCACTGTTTTGGTCAATACTTCAAACTGGTTACCTGACGAAGGGATACTGCCTTGATGAAGCATTGATGAATCAAATCACGGGAAACTTCGGTGTTAGGAGATTCCCTCAAGAGGAAGCACGAAGGAGAAAGCAGCAGAAGGCCTGAGAAGATTAAAGTGCATAGAAGGTCTCATTCGAAGGAGAAGATCACTTCTACGGCCATGATTTAGTTTCCGGCTTCTCCAGCATCAAGTCACTTCACCGACTGTTGCACCTCAGCAGGACACTTAGGCCATTCCTCCATTGAATCCGGCAACATTCATCTTCTCTCTCAGCCACTCCGTTCAGCATCTCTTCTTGAAGAAACGTTGAAGCTGCAGATGGCTTGAATTTGAAAGAGCTTTGTCTTTGGATGACTCAAAGGATGGCAGCCATTAACACTGTAGCGGTTTCGTGATGGAGAGGAATCAGAGCGAGGAGATAGTGGTACACTCAGCAACTTCTCATTCTCGGAGAAGTAATTTCTCAGAATGGTTGGCTTCGATAGTTGGTTTCAGAGTTGTAGAGTTTTGAGATCAACTTGGAAGAAGACGACTTCACCAACTACTCCTGAGTCTAAGCGAGTCAAAGATAGAAGACCAGCTTAGGTAACTTCAATTTTTTGCTATTCAAGAGTCTCAGGGCAATGGTTTAGACATATCCTCCCTTCCCTTGACTTATTCACTAAAAGCTTGGAGGATGAACTCATGGTAGATGAGTTAACAGTAACTATGAGTACCCCTTGGACATATCCTACCATTTATAGGATTTATGCAGGATACATAGACATCTGATATATCCTTTATTCGGTTATTTTTGACAAAGAAAAGGTGGAGAAAGACGAGCTCTAGCCCTAAATAAGCATCTGCACTGCCTGTGAATTCATAGCCAAGGTTGTTAATTTCTTGGTCATTTTGGGCTAAAAGAATATTTCAATAAAGCAGGTAGCTAGTGATCATCATTTTGGTGGAGCAAGTGGCTCAAGACTTTCATCTAAATGCAGTTATCCTTTTGTGGATATTTTGTAGTGTTTGATTATAATACGATCAAGCCTGTGCTGCTGCAAGTTGGTAGGGGACTGCCAGCCCAGCAGAGAAGGTTATGAAAGAACTGGATAAAAATCTGCTAAAGCAAACTAGGTGACGAGCAAAATAGATAGCTTGA
Organism: Taxus chinensis; assembly: GCA_019776745.2. Lineage (NCBI taxonomy): Eukaryota > Viridiplantae > Streptophyta > Pinopsida > Cupressales > Taxaceae > Taxus > Taxus chinensis. The sequence goes on from CM034150.1 coordinate 693,908,640, forward strand.
TCATAATTATGCTGAGAGTAACCAAACCGTACTTTGGCCGAGAATCACACAATGTTGCCGAGGAGATGCATTTGAAGCCAGAGACAGGACCTACTACTATGATGAGTTTAGAAGGGGAAACAGCTGGAGTTTGTAATATAATTATCTGATTTCATAGATCGGCAGACTTTTGCTGAAGAGGATGCACGGCACTGAAGAATAGGATATCGTCCTGAATACCAGAGATGGATATTATTTCTTTCAAAATGGGGAAAATGTGGTCAGAGTAATAAAGATGACGACATGATCTACAGGGATCGTTCCCATGGCCAAAGGAACATAATGTGCCGTAGCTGAAGGGTCGTTTTTGCTGCTGACGTGTTTACAAATATGGGAGAAGTCCTATGAGCTACTGAAGAGCTACTAAACCTTAGACGATGAAGAAAGGAGTGAGACCTGGTGGCACAGCCACTCCCACTACTACTTGCAGAAATGAGAGGCAAGATTGAGATTCATCTGGTAGCATGCATCCGGAGACAGTTCGGCACCCAATGATTGCTGCAACCTTTCAGGACAGAGAAGGAAGCAGTCCCTGCACTTTCAATAGATGGAAAGATGTTGCACTCACCTATTCGACAAGTCTATCCAGTTGATGAGAAGCAAAAAAGAAGACATAAATGTTACCAGCTAATGAAGACTTCTTCTTCTATTCTTTCTTGAAATGTATTCCACGTTGCAAGGTGAATATCGTACAATAACTTTTAAGTTATTGGTCTTTGCCAAAAGGGGTGATCCATCTTTAGGATTACAATCCCCGGCGGGATTGTGAGAATTACATATATGCACTGTTACGCGGGGACGCGTCCCGGGCATTTTCAGCACGTCCCGGACGTCCGGGACGTTTCTGGGGACGTTGGGGAAACGGGGACGGGGACGGGACGTTTCCCTGCCGTCCCCATTTTGGCAAAAAAAAAGGGGCGAAATGTCCCTGGGGACGTCCCCTGGAGGGGGACAGAAACGTCACCCGGGACGTCCCGGGTGCAAACTGAACTTGGGGACGGCCGTGACGTCCCCGGGATGTCGATCCCCGGGGACGTCCCGGGGGATGTCACAGATGTCCCCAACGGTCTTCACGCGGCAGCAAAGGCGATTTTGCGTCTTTTTAAAAAAAATAGAATTTTAATAGTTTTTTTAACATATTTATTTCTTTAACTTTTATATGCATTCTAACATAAAAGTAACATGACCTAACCCTAAAAGCTAACCCTAAAAGTGCTAACTTATGTTAAAGAGCATTTAAAATATGGGCTCATTTCATAATCACACCAATCAAGAGCAAAAAAAAGAGAAGAGAGCAAGAGTAAGAGCAAGAGCAAGAGCAAAGAGCAAGGAGTGAGAGCAAGGGCAAGAGCAAGAGCAAGAGCAAGAGCAAGAGCAAGAACAAGAGCAAGAGCAAGAGGTATTTATAATTTTATTTGCTTACAATACATGTACTAAAGTTTTTTTTAACCACCATTTAGATTATATTTGCATTTGTTAGGGGCTGTTTTTTAGCAAATGCATCTACAGTTGACAATGAAGGCATATGCCATATAGTTTGTATTTTTTTTCCTAAATGCATATTGCATAGTGGTTTGGTTATACAGACTACAATGCATAAATGGTTAGGGTTTTTTTATTGTTACATTTTTATTTAAATTTTTAAATGTATATCATTTTCGCATGTTTTAGGGGTTGTTTTTTAGCATTTGCATCTACATTCATAATGCAATCATGCATATAGTTTGTGGGATTTAAAAAAATGCATCTTGCATAGGCCCTAGGGTTTGGTTGTAAAATTTCAATTTAAATTGCTATGTCATTGTTAAAAATTAATTCATTACATAATCAGTCAATATATAGTTATGGTTGTATTTTAATTATTGCAGCAATCATCAAAATGAGTTCTTCTACTGAGACTGAGTATGAGTATGAATCAGAACATGAATCAGAGCAGGAGAGGGTTGAACGGGAAGTTGAGGTAGGTGGCCGTGGAAGAGTTGGTGATGCCACAATGGGGGACAGTAAGTGGCAACTGCTACTGGTAGTTCAGCAGGGGAGTGCTGGACAGGTTCAGTTGCCCCTCTCGAAATGTTGTCCAAAGTATGCCAGGGGGCCTTTTGATAAGAAAAAACCTTTGAAACAATTTGGTCAAATTATTGATAAGGTCCTAGATCAAACATTTCAGGGGGCAGCTAAAACATGGAAATGCAACATTTGCTTAATTACTTGGTCATGGCAGCATTACTAGGACCAATGCACATTTATTGCATCATTGCGGGGAAGGGGTGTAGGCACTGTGTGGACAGGGTCTATCACTTGAAGCAGAGAGCAGAGATGGTGAGGTTGTATCAATGGAGATATGGTGGACAAAGGTGTCAGAAGTTCGTGGTTCTACGGCATGTTAGTGGCACTGGCACCCCTTCATAGTGAATGTGCAGAACTTAATATCGATAGTGGTGCAGGTGCTAGTCTTATGAGGTGTCTGAATTGGATGCTTTTGGTAGTAGCAGGGGGAAGAGGAAGGTCATGGTGGCAGCTCCAAATCCAGTTGTTGACATGTATGATTCAAAGGCTAGAGAAGAGGCCGATGATGCCATTGGAAAATTCTTTCTTTGCTACTGGCATTCCATTTCATGTTGCTCGCTCTCCTTATTTCAAGGAGGCTATGGCTAAGATTGCCAAAGCAAGTACAGAGTTATGTGCCCCCTGGAGACATGAAACTGAGAACCACAATCTTAGATAAGAAACTATTCCAAGGTTAATGTACTGATGGAGGAAATGAAGGAGCACATGGGTGTCTCACGGTTGCAGCATCATCATGGATGGGTGGACAGATATCAGACACCGCCCACTCATAAATATCATTGTTTCATGCAGAGAGGGTCCTTACTTTTTGAGAGCAGTTGATTGTTCAGGGAAGCGAAGAAGGATGCAGAGTTCCAGTTTCACCATTTTGCGAGGATGCTATTGAGGAGGTTGGCCCTGCCAACGTTGTGCAGGTTATTACAGATGCAGCATATGTGTGTAGGGCAAAAGGTAAGCTTGTCGAGCGCTCATTACCAACATATATTATTGGACCCCATGTTGTGTGCATGCCTATGAACAATGCACTAAAAGATATTGGAAAAATTGATTGGGTCAAAAATGATAGTGGCTGAGGCAGAGATGTGCAGATGTTCATCTACAACCACCATACGTCATTGGCACTCTTCCAAAAAAAATTCGAGGAAGGAATTCCTCAAGCCAGTGGACACACGTTTTGCATCATATTTTATTTTGTTGGATAGGATGGCTGAGTTGCAGGATGCAAATTACAGTGCATGGTCATGACATCAGGAGTGGTCTAGGTGGGCGTGGATCGAAGATAGAGCAGGGGAAGAAGAGTGAAAGGAAGTTGTGGTGAATGAAACATTTTGGATAGATGTGAGATATATCACATCCATTATAGCTCCATTTTTCAGTGTGATCAAATATGGGGATTCTGAGAGCCCTAACCTTGGTGAGATATACGAATGTATTGATAGCATGCTTGGCCAATGAAGGCAGCTGTTCGGGTGAGGGACCCCACCTTGGAGTTCTACCATCAGCATATTCAGCCTATTATTGAGCAGAGATGGGAGAAGTTGAACACTCCTCTTCATATGGCTGCGTATACACTAAATCCCAAATGGTATGTGGAGAGGCCAGGTAGAGTTGTCCCATTGGATGATGATGAGGTGAAGAAGGGCCTTATGAAGGCTTTTAAAAAAATGTACACTCCACAAGAGGCTTCACAGATCAGAATGGAGTGGTTTGACTTCACTGAACTCGATGGGTACAAAACATCAGCAAAGACAGATAGGGTAACATTAGCATAGGAGAAACCAGTGAGTTGGTGGCAACTGTATGGGCTTCCAGGATTGCTGCGACCACTTGCCATTCGCCTCCTTTCCCAGGTTTCTAGCTCCTTTTCCTCTGAGAGGAACTGGTCTACGTATGGTTGGATACACTCTGTTAAGAGGAATAGGCTTACCTTTGCGAGAGCGAAGAAGCTTGTAGCTGTACATAGTGCTTTGCGTCTTATAGATCGCAAGACACCTGAGTACAAACAGACTCCAGCATTATGGTGGGATGTAGATCCCGAGGAGCCGAGGCAGGTTGAAGAGGACAACACTGTGCAGCGAGGATTGATTGGGCTTACCTTTGAGGACGAGGATGCTAGTACCAGCGAGGAGGAGCTCATGGATATTGCTTCAGATGGAGATTCTGATTTTTAGGCTGATACTTGTAGTTGTCCTCTTTTTTTGTAATATTGACAATAGACAATTGTTGGTGTATTTGGCTATGAGATTAATGATATGAATATTAGCTATTGTCACTTGATCAATCGTATTTTAGAATGGTTTTAATTTTATATTTTGTAATATTAAATATTAATATATTTCAAATTTCAAATTTCAGCTTGTCTCATATTCAAGAATCAAAATTCAAATATGTATTATGAATTTTGAATTTATGACATTAACATATTGATATTAGACTTTAAGTTTATAGTGTATTTGATGTTTACGAGTTCAAGTTTCACCTTATTTAAATCTCAAATGGTTTTATTTCAGCTTATTTATATAATTTAGTGACTATATCTTTTTATTTTAAATATTTATATATTTTTTAATCAGCCGTCCCCCTGCCATCCCCAAAATTTAGAAATTTTTTGCCGTCCCAGAAACCCCGTCCCGCCGTCCCGCCATCCCCCCGTCCCAGGTAACACTGCTTAAAGTTTGAATATGGACCCGGATGCATGTCACTTGAAGAGGAATTAGAGGGGGATGATTTCCAGATGTTATCTTTACTTTTTGTTTATGTTCCAGTTCAGTTGAGTTTTCCATTTGTACTTTCCCTTCTACATTTTATAAGTAGGAGAACTTTCAGGTTAATGATCAAAATTTGTAAGCAGCATTCTTGTGTTCCAGACTTTGTAGTGAAACCCCTAATAGCTATTTGAAGCAAAGGAATACAAAGGAGCAGATTTCCGAAGAACTTTGTGTCACGGTGCATTTTGTTTCTAGCTTTTGTCTTAGATCTACTTATAAACTGTGTTATTTTAGATCTAGATCTGAAGTTGCCTTTGCTTATAATTCAGTGTGTTGATATTTATTGGTTCCGTCTATGTGCATGCAATCAACTCTGTTATCTATTGATTGGGTTGCACATCTTCCCTATTTCTTTCGTGTTTTATTATTCCCTTCTTTAAATATTTCCTTTCTTTAACAGCTGCTTACTTGTTGCAAAACTATACAGCTATAGTTCATGAGCTGCATGGTTAAAGTAAAACCCCCATATAGATACTAGCATATTTTATTGACAAATCTGACACGAGAGCCTCATCGGTAAATGAGGGAGATTTATCTCATGACTGCCTAGGTTTTCAGTTATGCAGGAAATCTAGCCAACAAGACCAAAAATTGGATGTTACCATCCTCATGAGTGCCTCTCACACCTTCACTAGTCGTCTCAAGACGATTATGTGTGATGCAAAACCGAGTCTCAACAACCTAATAAGAATGAGGAACAAAAATTAAAAATAAAATTGAAAGCTAAAAGAATACTAAAAAACTTATATTTAAATTTTAAATTAAAAAGAAAGAAAGAAAGAAAGCTTTTCCTTACCTTCAGTAGCTCCAACTGCGAGAATGATCTTAAAATGCCCTGTGACATGCGGTGGTCGATGACAAACATTTGGATCTCTTCAACTTCTTCATAGACTTATTGGATCCACTCTATTTTGTTTTCCATTTTCTTTAGCATTAAATTCAATGAATGCACGGCACATGGTGTCCAAAAAATATGCCCATACCGTGCCTCAACTAGCATCCCCGCAGCTTTGTAATTTTTGGCGTTGTCCATTATGACTTGGACAACATTTTTAGGCCCCACTGCCTCAATGGACTCAAAGAGAATGTTGACTATAAATTGGGCATCCTTCACTTGCCCCTCACAATCAACCACTTTCAAAAACATTTCCCCCTTAGGGCATAATGCAATCACATTGATTAAAGGGCAGTTTCTTGCATCTTTCCATCCATCAGAAACAATGGACACAATTGTTTTGGTCCATGAGTTCCTAATTGGTTGCAAAGAGGTTTCCACATTTTTTTTTGTTTATCCAAAAGGGTGGTGCGGATCTTCTCATATCCTGGTGATTTATACCCTTTTGGTGCCTCATTGATGACTTTCACCATCTCATGCCAATAAGGTGATCTCACAACATTAAAAGAAAGCCCATTAGCATATACACACCTTGCAATGTGTTCATCTGAAATTGCCCTGGTCTCATTCTAAAAGGCCTTTTCCAATGGCCCTTTTGTCTTGCTTTTCTTTCGTGCAAGGGAAACATCCTCATCCGTGGAGATAGGAGCCACAAATGGATGTGGCATGGCCACAATTGGGGATCCACTAGGTGATGGAGCAACTGGAGGCTTCATTGAACGAGATGAACCTCCTCTTTTAGCCAATGGATAACCTGCTCTTATAGCCATATTTGCCTCTACATCTTCCTGCTCTTTGATATATGCCAAAACGTTTGCTTTTGGCACCCAGCATTATTCTTCCCCTTACATACTCTTATGCCATTACCTGTTATGGCACACAAGTGGATTTTCACCCTATTGTAAGAGCCTTTGAATAGTCCATCACAATCATTGCATTTCCATTCAAAACAACCACCACCTGCAAGTTGTTGAACTATTGTTACATGCCTCCATAACGGTGAATTTGGGTCAAGTCCTTGACCAAAGATTGCCCAGAAGAAGCAGAACTTGTTGTTGCCATTGTAGAAATACCTACAAGGTTCCAAAAAAAAAAAAAAAAACAAAGAAAACAATGGCATGCAATTGCATTGTGATTGAACAATGAAAATTAAAAAAGATGAACATAAGCAAAAAAATCAAAATGTAATGTGTGCAAGATTAAATAACAAAAAAAAAAAAAACAAGGTTAGAAATTAAAAAAAAACTTACCTTCACTTTGTAAACCACAAATCCTTCACAAATCTTCCTCCTTTATAGCTCCTCACACTCCTACAAGCTTAGCAATAGCTTCGCAAACCCTAGACAAGCACAATGCAATTTTGGAGAGCCAAAGGTAAGTTTCTTTGCTTTATGTTTTGTTTTAGTGTTGTTCTTTTGTTTTATTGTTTAAAGTTAGCTTTTAGGGTTTAGATTAGAAAAATAATTTATTTTTTAAAGAAGTGGTGCTTTTAAAACATGGAAATCATTAAAAAAAATGAAAAAACGTGTTTTTTTTAATGGGAGCAGGCATGGAGCGGCGGCAAGGCTGCGGAAACGGCCGGGTACGGCACAGGCTGTACCCGGCTATTTCTGCAGCCCTGCCGCCGCTCCCTGCCTGCTCCCACTCCCAGCCGCTCCCCACGGCTTTTCCTAGCCGTATTGGCTACCTAGCATTAGAGTCTTTCCAGATTTATTTCATTTTCAGGCTTTTTAGAGCCCAATGCGATGATGCAGCTAGATTGAGGCCATCCATTATCAGATATCGGAAAATTTGCAGAGAAGGTAATAAAGTCGTTAATCAAAGTGGAAAAGATGAAACCATTTGGTAAATCCAAGATAAGCACCTTGAGATGGATGCATATTGGTGTTTTTCAAATAACCATAATTCAGATATCTGAAACCGTATTTAAAACTTTAAAATAAAAAAAATGATTTTTTCCCAGTTTGGCATTCCCCCCTACCCCCTGAAACATACCCTTTTTTCCATCAGAGGGTGTGTGGGCAGTGCAGGGAGGGGGGCATTTCGTCCCCATCCCGAAATATCTCCGATCTCTAGGACAGCTTGGAAATGGGGGAGACGTATCACCATGTAACACTGATATATCTAATACCTGACACGTTGTAATCATCATCCTTGTATTCGTTCCTACATACCAATAATATCTTCTATATTTTTTCCGTATCAGCATTATCTTTAGAATTTACTTTTCATAGACTTTGACACATACTTGAATAAATATTCCATTCTTCGAGCCATATTTTTGTATTATTGATTTTCTGCGTGTTTGTATGTTGTTAATGTTGGCCATGTTTTCTTATATATCTAAATTGCAGAGTCGTGACTCAAGAATTCATCTGAATTTGACTTGTATTATTTTGCAAAACACTACAATGTGCTTTATATGGCCCTAGGTGAGCATTTTGACCAATTTTCACTTTCTAATAAACAAGCCATCTAAATGATCAGAAAATCATCAGATACAGGAATTTTAACATCTATCAATGGTTGTATAACACAATTTGTTTTGGCCATACAACACGATCCATTTAAAAATTTCAGTATGAACATTACATGACCAGGTGACCAGTAAGACTCCAATGAATCAAGTTCCTAGACATTACATTAAAACTCGTTTCATAGTTTCTTAAATGTGGGCTACATGTCAACAAATTTCTAGTCACATTCTACCCAGTAAATGAAATGTAACTTTTCTTTTTTAAATGTATTAATATTTATTAAATATTAGTTACTCATTACCTAATGATCAGTCATAAATTACCCAACCATATTGTAACTCCTTTCAGCATAATAAAATGACGGCCACACTAATCCCAAAGTGTGGCTTCCAATTTATCTTCATTCTTTCAATGTTTACATCTCCTAACAATCGTATCAGAGCCACTGTTCGCAGAAGCCCTTGTTGGGTATGATTAGAGGAAAAGAGAAGAAGAGGTCGTACAGTGATCCGGGAAGCCCTAGAAGGGTACAAACTGTAAAGAAGAGGCATTCAATGCACAGGTTCGTGACCAGGAGCAGACCCAGGAGAAAATTGACAGCACAGAAGTTGCATGGATCATGTTTGGAGTCGTAATTTTGGCACAAGAATGTGAGCAGTTCAGACATAATTGCAGAAAATCGTGATAATCGCAGGGAGAATGTATTTCCAGTTTGATTTGATTTTGATCAGGTGGCGCTCAAGGACAACATATGCGCTGACTTATTCCTCCTTCAAGCTCAATCCTTGACTGTTCAGGAGTTACCCCCACACGTTTGAAAGCGGTCCAGAAGGAGGCAGATCATGACTGAAGATTGATGTGTGAAGACCAGACATGTGGATCAGGAAAAACGTCAGTCATTTCCGCAAAAAACAGTCTCATGAATTGAAGACCACAATTTTCATGAATATGAGGGGAAAACAAAATGCATTCAAGAAGAGACCATTGTGAGCATGAAGCATGGAAGAAAAGAATGTGCAGAGTGGCAGAAAATTGTGACCACATGAAGGTGAGCGAAAATCATGAATTTCAGAGGTGTTAAAATACAATTTGTCACTTTTGTGACATTTTTTTGCAAGTTGCAGATTTTTCTAGGGAAAAGGAAGTCAGAGGAAAAATGATAAATGCAGTTTGAATAGGACATTTTGCTGAAGGTTCGTGTTACGCAGTTGAAAAGGACATTTTGCTGAAGGTTAGTGTTGCAGACTAGACCAAAGCAAATAGCATTCATGAGGGGTATGATTTCCAATGTCTTGTGAGAGATTTGGTGAGGTTAGCAGCCTTGATTTACAGTTTCAGATCAATAAGGTCACCAGATTGAGGGCGATACAGACCAGATTGAGGGTTTTCAGTCCTCTCAGATATATTTAGAGGGTTTTTCAGTCCTGTCATATATTTTCAGACATTTTCATGTACAAAATCACAATTTTTGGCAGTTTAACACTGTAGACTGGACTGTGAGGTGATTTTGAAGACTTCAAACATTTTCCGTTAGTTTCTAGACTCCATCAATATTTAATTTTAATCTCTAAACAGACAATGTAAGAAGCAAATTAACTCATTCTCAAGATTGTGGACTCGTTGATTGGATGTATTTTCAAGTTTTGTGAAGTTGGATTTTTGCATTGATTCAGGGGTCAAATATTGTGTGAATAATGGCCAATATTCAAAACTTGGTTTTTTCTTAAGTGCAGAAGTTGAGTCGCTAGAATTATGATGTTTGGAATCACAAAATTTTGACAGTCGTTAGTATTGGGACTGTGATAAAATCAATCTTGACATTGAAGCAAGACCTGTTGCAAATTTTGTGGATTATGACAAGCGTCGTAAGGAGGCCTTGTTGTTGTTGAAATTATCTGAATTCGATGATTTGTACCCGAGATCTGGAATGCCATTGAAGAAAGTGTGATTTGGACCAATCTAAAGGGCAAGTATCAAACTTGAAAAAAAAGCCAGGTCCTGTACCTAGAGAATTTATTGTTTTTTGCAAGGATGATAGAAGATGGGTCCCAACCAGAATATCTTCTTCAAATGAAATATCTCCAAGACCAGCTCGGTGCCATCAATAAAAAGGTGGATGATGATGACGTAGATATGCTTGTTCTTAACTACTTAGCATCCTCTTATGAAACATTTGTAGAGGCCTTACACTTGATGGCGGAAAGCCAGAACATGACATTTGATCAGGTTAGTTCATAATTGTTGCAAAAGGAATGCAGGCAAACTCAGACAAGTGAGTCTACTTCTCAAAATACAGAGAAAATTTTTTGCTCAATTGAAGGAGAACTGGAAATGAATTTGTGGTGAATCATCTTCCAAATACAGTTGGGTATATCAAAAAGGATTGTCAGTAGTGACAATATAATCTTTCCCCCCACAGCAAAAAAGCGAAAGTTCAAGCAAATGTGAAAGCAGTTGAAGAACAAGATTCTAAAGAAGAGTGCTCTCATGACATCATGCTCGGATGACAGTGCTACCAGTTGTTGGATCATTGATTTTGGCGCATCCAGACATTTTTCATGTTGAAGGGACTAGTATGTAACATTTACTGCAAATACAAATTGTTTTTTATTCAGTTTTATACGTTGATAGGGAGTTACTTGCAGTAGTGGGAATAGGAGATATTCATAAAGTCCTAAATAATGTTCAAAAAATCTTAGTAAAGAATGTTAGGTATGTTCTTAGCATGCTTAAAAATATCTAATATATTCGTCAATTAACAAAAAATCCTAATATTGCTCCAATTTCTCTATGCAAAAGTGTATTGTGTCTAAATGTGTCAAAAAATAGTGTAGTTGTGCTAAACATTGGGCAAAGTGGTCAATACAGGCTTGTTGAATTTGCTATAGTCAACATAGTTGCACTAATAGTGGAGGGAATATCCACTATAAATTGTGCAAGAGGTTGAAATGCCTCGTGTGCAGGTGGATGAAATGCCCCAACTACACAATGCGCGAGAGGCACATGACGAGTTGGCAAAAAAAACCAGTAAAATCTAGGATGCACAAGAGGCACATGGTGAGATGGCAAGAATAGCCACTCAAAGAAAGGCACTCGCGCAAGGGACCGGAGAGAACGATGTTAATCCAACGGAGCATATTTGTGTTGTTCTTGTATCTAACCTTTTTATGATACCTAAATCGCTAAGTAAACAACCTATTGGATTGTAATGTCCCCTTTTTCAAGACATTATTAATATTTATTTTTCATTTGCATTGTAACCTCTTGGCATGCCTAGCGCTACAAGTGGGAGTCTTTTTAGTTAGTTTAATGTGCACATAGGTTAGTTACTTTTATTTATTTAATTAAAAAATAAATAAAGTGCACATAGTCTTAGTATTAAATATTTTAATAAGAGTTTATGTTTTCCCTCCAAAAGGGAAAGGTAGGTCTTTATTGGATATTGCACCCCTTAGTTCTATAAAAGGAAGGTCGCATTTCCTTAGAGGGCATGTTGATGAATTATTGATTTCACTCCATGCTTGGAGAATTGGTATGTATGCCCATGGGATGTATACCTTAGTTCTTGCATTGATCTCTCTCTTATTTGGATCCATTATTGAAGATTATTGAAGACTCCATTGTTCTTTCCATTTTGCTCTCTTGTGTTAAAGGTGTTTGTGCGTGATATTCTCTCTAGCTTTGGCGACTTGTCTAGAGTATTGGTGCATTTTACGGAGGGTAAAATCTGAGTGTTATTGAGTATTTTGAAGGGGTCTAAATGCTGGAAATTATTTATGCAATTTACCCTAACCCTAGCGACTGGGTTTGGAATTTCAGGGGTTGATTTGAGTGGGTTCTAGTGCATGCAAAGATCTGATATTTATTTTGATGAGAAGCTCATAAATTTCCCTTTCTACTACATTTGGTTTCAAGTTAAAAGAGTTAGTATTTTGGGAGTAATTAATTTCCAAAGTTTCAGCTAATTTTCAGCAATTATTATTTATTATTTTTAATTCTACAAATTGTATTGGATAAAGGAGTGTAAATACCAAATGGATTGCCCATCAAACCCTCACCTTGGCTCACTCCAACCCTATTTGGGTTGTATTGAAGCTAACACTAGGGTTCGTTGAGGTAAACATAGGAGGGTTTATCTTCTAAGTGTTTATTTTTGCAAGTATTTAATAATAATCAATTAATATCCTACAAGGGGATATTATATGGATTGCAAATGGAAGGACAAAGTCAAAAGAAAAGTTGATGATACTTTGGACAAGTACAATGTTTATCTAGTTGCAAAAGGTTTTTCACAAGATAAGGGAATAGATGAGGAGTTCTTTGCTCCTAATATGGATATTGCGAAAATGGTCACATCGGTTGCTTCTCTCCAAAGATTTAAACGAGGAGGTTTACTTGGTGCAGTCTTAAGGTTTTCAAGGACCTGGTCATGATTAGTTGGTTTGTAAATTGATTAAAAGTAAAACCGTGTATGGACCTTAGCAGGCTCCACAAGCCTGGTATTTTTTTTTATCAACATATCCAAGATTCTAGAATCAGAACCATGGAGGTCAAGCTGACATTATCAGCCAATGACTATTCATCACAAGTCAATGAATCACTCTATAGAGAATTGGTGGACAGCCTAATAAACCTTATGTCCACATGAATAAGCCTTTGTTTTGTTCTTAGCTATCTTTTTCGATCCGTCTACACCAGAGCTCCTACATTGGACAGCAGCAAAGTGTCAAAGGACTGCAGATTTCAGGTTGATATCTTTAAACTACCCCAGCCATATTGTAGCTTCTTTCAGCATACAATAAAATGATAGTCACACTTACTTCAAAGCATAGTTACCAGGTTCGGCCGGATTTCGGCAAAATCCAGTTCGAACCGCATTTTTGGAGGCCTCCGGATTTATTCAGTCTGGTTCTCCATCTTTATATTAAAAAAAAAACCTAATCGTATAAACCCTAAAAGTAAAAGTTAAACCATGAAAACCTAATCGAGAAGTGATGTTGTGCCTGTAATAGGTTTTTCGATTTGTTTATGAATCCTGCGATTTCTGCAAAAAATCTCTTCAACAGTTTGCAACAAGGCTTCTCTGTGGCAAATAAGCACTTATCCTTTTCCATTCTCCTTCTCCATGGAAGATAAACACTTCTCCATGGCTTGGTGTTGGCATCCTTGTGGTGTTTGGCGGCAGGTTCTCTGTGGTGTTTGGCGGCAGGGGCAGCAACTGTCTCGTCCTCCATTTCAGGTATGTGGTTTTACCTTTCTCTTATTTAATTAGGGTTTTTTTTAATTTGTAGTTTAAAACTTTAGCAAATGCTATCAATAATATATAATAAATAAATGATTATATATTTATAACTATTAACTTTTGAAAATATATATTGTTTTTAATTATTTTTAATATTATAAGTTAACATTAAATTATATACTACTAAGCTACTAGTGTTTAATGTTAATAAAATATAATTAGTAATAAGTTAATAACTAAGTAAATACCTACGTGAAATGCTAATAAAATATAATTAGTAATAAGTTGATAATTAGTAATAAGTTGATAACTATATAAATACCTACGTGAAATGTTAATAATTAAATAGTAATAAGTTGATAATTAGTAATAAGTTGATAACTATATAAATACCTACGTGAAATGTTAATAAGTAAATAGTATTTATTTAATTATTAACCTATTTAGTTATTAACTTATTATATTAATATTAATAAAATGTCAATAACTAAATAAATATTATCTAATTATGATGATGATGATGATGGTAGATGGATACTTTTTTGTATGATTTGTCTATTTAAAAGAATATAAGTATACAATAATATAAGTACATATATTCCAAACCGAATTTTTCCATATTTTTTTGAATTTTTTCGAGAACCCCAGATTTTCGGATTTTTTTTGCCCTTCCGAACTTAATTGGATTTTCGAACCTGGTAACTATGCTTCAAAGTGCACCTTCCAGCTTCCCTTCATTCTTTCAGTGTTTATGTTAGAACTTACCATAATACTTACCACCTTATCTCTTTTTGGATCAATCGCCAAGAAGCTTTGGACCACTAAGTGAAGGTTTTCTGCACTTGAAGATCTTCGCACATTCAGCCAGTCAATGACTTTACCACATGCTTTCCAGATCACTGATTGTGTCCCGTTGGGATTGAAGTGGAATCTGGATCATATAACTGCTCAATATAACTCTTGTTTTTCTTAACCTACATATGGTCCAAAGTCTCGTATCTCTTGTGCAATATGTTGTAACTTCCTTTTAATTCGATGTTCACCGTGTTTCTTCACTGCTACACTAACTGCAACATATTTCCACTTATATTGATTTTCCTTGTTTGGAATGTTAGATTACAATGTGCATTTCAGGACTCCACACGGTCTACTTGCTTCTCATTGCGTCAATCCACTGTATGCTAATATGAATATACTGAATCAAAAGCCTTTGATCTGGACATCAATACTCCATGTCTACTAATCTATAGAACTCCAGCCACATTTCAAATATGTCATTGTCTGAAAATGCGTACTGTTAGTGAATTCAATATATAGATCAATATCTTCAGTCTCGTATCAACTCGTTGATTTGTGTATATCAAGAATCTGCATCTTCTTCAAACATTTCTGTCTTGCAGACAGAGAATTAGAGAAAGGTAAAATGTTGTAGATTTGTAAGAACCAAGGTGGCTGTCACTGTGATCAAACTAATCCAAAAAAATCTTGAACATAGAATGTGGTATTTTCAAATTTTGAAGATAATGTCAGGCGTGATTGCTAACATTTTATTTTGGTGACATGTCTACAAAGTGATCCAGCATTGGATCTCATCTTCCTCATTTTCCATCCAAATGTTTGATGGGTTATTCATACACCCATTCTCATAGATTCAATGTCCAGCATTTGTGGAGTTGTGATTGAAAATCAGTCCTCACCAGGACCAAAGGCATCATTCACTTTACAATTTTTTCTACAATTCAAGCAACAATCTGGCACTCAACACAAATTCAGTCTATCTATAGGCTGGGTTCGGGATTGCAACATTCACAACAGTTATCCAAATGTCATACTGAACGCAAAATAATTTCTTATGAATTTCCTTTAAATCCAAGCACTCCAGCTACGACCACAAGAACTTGAATGGACCAGAAAATATGACAAGTTGATCAATCTCCACAAAAGCAGGGACAGCTTCCCTCACACAGTCACAGAAAAATTACCACTCTTACAACCATGCCAGAATTCTTGGTATTGCTGAAAAAGAGAGAATTTTACCATTGACTTATCAAATTATGTAATAGACCTGCAGAGACACCCGCCAAAATTGACCGAGCTTACTCACTTTTAGCCGCATAATGCCAAGCTGTTTCTACAGCAACATAGATATTGATGGATTGATTTTAATCTTGCGCATCTCACCTGTGGCTTAAAATTGAATTGTATTTTGCATTACCAAAAATCAGAAACAACTAAGAGAGCAATTATCACAACTCCCTACCTGTCACTGGGTAGTACAAAATCCATCGATATCTCATGAAAGGTCTTCCTGCCAGCCAAAGGCATTATGGGAGATGCACCCACTTCTGTAATACAGGAATAGCATTCCACGGACATGCCCAGGCTATCAGGGCCATCTTTAGTCATAGCTGTAAAACCTGACCCAAAGGACTCTTGGCTAACTTAACAATCATGGCCTCACCAAGGGAACTTTTGGCCAGTCTACAGGTGCACTAACAGATAATATTTTAATTCCGATGCATCAATTCAACAAACAAGATAGCTTATAAAGGTTAGGATTTAAGCAATAATCTGGCATTATAACTCTAAACTGCAGTACAAGTCTGTATTCAAGTACACGGGCTTAAAAATAGTGTCCGTGCACATATTCAAGCCAAAACATTGAAAGTCTTGAGAGAATTTTTATCTGATACAAAGCCTCTTCAACGAAACAGCTTAAAAGTAACATAACAGTGAAGCCAGAAAGCCAGGGTGTTAATTAGTCAAATGCAAATTTTGAAGAATGATAAATCAACTTGGATAAATTACTGTTCCGTGCATAAAAACACTTGAGAGTGCAGTACATGATAGCTGAAATGTTTATGTAGAAGTCTATAGTTATTTGCTTTCATGGTTGTATGAATCTATGGAAATAGGTTTCTATGGCTTCGAGAAATGGGAAAAGAAATCACTAAACGAAAGGCTCTGGATGAAAATATTTTTCCCTAGAATAATCCCTGGTATTGCTTAACCTTAAGTGATAAAAATAATCAAAATTATTATTTGGAATAAAATTGGTCACTGCATATCTATTTGCATTTGTGTTTAAATTTGCTTGACAAAGCAGTAGCTAGAAGGTACTCTATCATTGTGTCAGCAGCTGTAGCATGAAGCATGCAACATGGCAATATAAACAACACACAAGCTTAGAAACACACTGCACACAACCGGAAGTGGGCACAGAAATGCACCCATGTACAGACCCTTCACAGAATGTAAATAGCTTAGAGATCAAATGGCTTAGAAATCATGAAAACAAGACATGTCAAAAAATGGAGCTCAAGACAAACTGCACGTTTAATATATCCCCTTTAAGTCTTACCTCTGTGTGAGTTTCATCATTGACATGTTTGTCACAGCGTACACCATGGAAAAAAAGTTCTCCACCAGTAAATTGTTTTCCCAGGCAAACATTTAAAGTGACCTCTGAGTCATCCACATGAAAACCTGTTTCCACGAGAAACCAACAGGTTTTATACAGAATGCTAAAACAAAACAAATGCTAAACAAAACAGGAAAAAACATTTAGGGTTAAATACAGAGATATCAAAGACCAAATAGTCTATTCTAGTCTCATTTACGAATATTGCATACCTACCTTCTTCTATATTTCAAAGTCCATGCATATCAATTGTTAAATTATAGAAATCGACAAAGATTGAGACATCAATCTTACTGAGCTCACCAAAAGGTGCAACCCGACATTTTGGCAACAAACGAGTTGTGAAGGTTGGGATTTGAGTGATAGTTAGAGAAGTTTATTGTTTTAGCATTAAAAGTTCCTTAAATTATCTTTCCTAGAATTAATTGATTGCTGCTGACCATATCTCATGAGTCATTACTATCCGTCAAAATAGCCAATCTTACACTCTTAAACCCATTTACTACTCCATCATTCACTTTATTTAAACAAGTAAACAAACCCATTCTAGCCCGACACACAAAAAAAACAATAATTTTGAGAGTTCCAAGAGCAAATATGACACCACAACGCATGCACATTCATGCTCAAAATATAATACAACCATGATCTGGAAAAGCATCTTTGCAACATGATAAATGTCACATGTATCTTTTTGAAAGTGCTCCAGAATATCTCTTGCAGCAGTTTAGAGAGAAAAGGATATTTCATCCATAACTTGACTCTGGATTTATTAACCCTCTTTTTGAGACCACTAGTGGTAACAATCAAGTACAGACAAATGGAATATGGATAGTGCATACAAGATTGCAAGCATTTAGCTATTGCACAGTGCACTAATATTTTTAACTAATAAACCTACATTTCTTCACTGCTCAGATTGGTAACGGTCCATGTTTAGTCAAGAATCTAAATGAATGTTTAAAATGGTTATGATATTCTTCTAGACCATGAAAGCTCCTCGACCATGAATACGCAGGTCGACCATGAACATGCAGGTCGCGACAAGGGTTTTTGCCATCACGGATCGAGATTGACATTTTCCTTTGTGTTGTTGGTCTCTTCTGTTGGCCTCTCTCCAACTGCTCGACCCATTATCGTTTTATTTTGTCACCCATTGTCGTATCTCCCTGTCGCTGTAAATCTCTGTGTTTGTATGCGGGTCTAGTGGCCACGATTTCACTTTTTGTTGGTCTTTTGCTTAATCCTCTTGCTACGCGGATTACAAAGGAAAAATCATGGGCATCTTACAGTCACTAAGGGGATTTACATGGTCACGAATTTTTGAGTCATGAATTCGTGAGTCGTGAGAGCAGAGGCAAGGTCAGTGGTTGTTTTCCACAGTTGCTAAGGCAGAAGTAGTCTTCACCGCCTGCAGACAATTCTGTTTCATTCACTTGTCTTCCCATTCGTAGGGCACTTGCTATCTCTACTGAGTAGTGCCCTAGATCACTGCCCCTGGTTCACCTTACCAAACCAGCTTCGACCCATGCACAGTATAACATCTGCTCGACTAGGGAGTTTTGGAGACTCTATCGACATTCCTCTAATCTTGTCACCTCTCCAAGCAGTATACCCACCCATGATGTCTCCCTCTACCTCTGCAACAAAGGTTGTTTCCAGCCTTGGGACGAACTAACAGGGACAACAGGAAGGCAGCCTTCCCAACATTGTTGCAGAGTTGCTCAGCAGGTTAGAGACTCTGAAATCCTCCAACAGAACCCTCCGGACCGAGGTCTTTGAATTAAGTTCTCGGGTTGAAAAAGTCAAGTCTGATAACATTTCTTTGCGAAGACAGCTTGCAGAATCCAATGCATACACAAAACCTACTGCTGTTAATGATCAATTGCAGGCTGAGATATCAGATTTAAAACACAAGCAAGAGGAAATCAGAACTCAGCAGGAAAATCTTCAAAAATAAACTGATACCTGGGCCGAAGTGGTGAAGGGTAAGGATAAAAAATCCTCCCTTAACAGCAGTAGAAGAAGTGGTTCAGGCCAAATTGGTGGAAGAAAGAGTTAGACGTTCCAGAGAGCTGAATCTTAAAGTTAGAGGATTGCCCACTCCTCCTGCCTCTTTAGATCCCTTGGCCATCGCTTCAAAGTTCCTCACAGGAAACTTGGGGCTGCCTGAAGTGCAGTTAGATAGAGCTTGGTTCGGACTGGACTCTACTCTTTTTCTCCGCTTCAAATCAGCAGATGACCGGCTCAAGGCTCTTAGAGCCAAACGGAAGCTATTTTCTCTCCCCAATAAGGTCTTCCTTGATGAAGATCTTACTAGAGAGCAAGTCGCCGAACTCAAAAAATCTCGGGAAATTGTCATGGCAGCCAGAAAAACAGGAAAATGGGATGTGATTCGTAACCTCAGGCCAGTAGTTCGGGAATCCTTCCCCCTGGTTGGGCTCCTGGATCCAGTTCCAGATGACGGTTCTGGTGGGAGAGGGCTCGAAAGAAGGGCATCTCCATCGCATGCTGGAATGGAAATGGGTCCTACTCGTCTTCTCTAGGCCTCTTGCATGATGCTTTAGGATTCTCAGACCTCCTCTTTGTCACGGAGACACATGCGAGCCCGGTTCGCTCTCTCCCAAATATCAACCACACATGCAATACTCGCCCTCTTGGATATCAGCGATTACTACTGGCTCTCTATTTGCAAATAGGAGACTCGGGGTTCTGGAGGTGTTAGAGGGTCTGGTGGGGTGGCTTGTTTGGTTAGGGACTCTCTTCGGAGCAGGATTTCTATTGTTGATGAGGATGAGTTTGCCCGTTTTCTATGGATTAGGATCAAAAGTACTTCCTCCACCTCAGGGACATCTTCATCGCAGTATGTTATTTCCCTCCAGCTTCCTCCTCATTTGCTATTCATAGCAGCCCTGTCGGAGACCCCTTCTTTGACCTTTATGCTGGTATCTCCCAGTTTTCAAGGTTTGGAGAGATCATCATTTTGGGGGACTTCAATGCACGTACCAAGAATCTTCAAGTTCCGAAGGCATGACAGGACCGATGATGTGCTTTGCACTTTAGAGGTGGATCCAGACTTGGTTGGCTTCCAGTAGAGATTCGGAGGACACGACGGGGCCACTGACATCATATGGTCAACATCTTCTCCAATTGGGGGAATCTCATGACCTGCTGATTCTGAATGGCATTCCTCGTTTTCCTGACTCCCAGTACTTTACCTGCAGACCTTATTGTGGTGGGGCTAGTGTGGTTGATTACGTCATGGCTACTCCCGACATTATTCCCTACATCCACCACTTTTGTGTTTCCCCCATCCCTCTTGCTGATCATGCGACCCTCTCCTTTTCCCTTCAGGTTACCCCCCCATGACCTCACCCCCTCCCCTGGTCCTCCACGTACCATTTGGAAATTTGACGGAGGGGATCCCGACACTTTCTCCTTTCACCTTCGTCAGCGTCTCCCCCTCATTCCCCAATTTACCTCTCTTACCTCAAACCAGATGTTTAGTACCCTCTCCTGTGCTATCCGTGAGGCGGCCACGAGCTCCTTTCCCCACGTCACCCTTTCCACCTCTGCATCGTGGTACCTGCCCCATGAGCAAATGGTATGACGAGGACTACAAAGCTTTTCATCGAAAACTTTGTTTTGCCTTCCTGCACACCCTCCCCTCCTTCCCTTCCCTGAAATCAACCTATCGTTGTCTCCTTCAAAAGAAACACACCTTTATCTCTCATAGACGTCAGGAGCTTCGTCTGTCACTTATCCACTCCCCCAAACATTTCTCACACACCATTCTTCCCCATCATTTGCCTTTACCCTTGGACTTAGATCCCAACTCCATGTTTGCTCACACCTCCACTCTGTATGACATCTCTAGCCAGCCTCAGATCCAGGTTGTTTTCCCCACCCTCGTATTGTCATATTTTAACCTACACCAATGTGAGGAATGCCATTCTAGCTATGAGTTGCAGCAAAGCAAGGGATGAGGAAGGTTTCCTAGCGAAACTTTTCAAACAGGGGCGGAAGACGCTCTTCAGTTACATTGTGGACCTCTTTAATCAGGTGGTCTGTACAGGTTTCCCAGAGTCCTAGTCCCACCACATTATCCACCCCATCCACAAGTCGGGGCCTACTTCTGACCCCAACAACTACAGGACTATCATGGTTGGCCACGCATTCTCCAAGCTCTATGCCACAGTTCTTCATATGCAGTTTTCTGAGTTCCTTGATTAGTACCATTGCAGAGCTAGGGGACAAGCAGGTTTTCGACCGACCTACCAAACCATTGATCACATCCTCACTCTTCGAGCTATTATCGAGGAGGCCCATCACCGCTCCTCCAGAGTTTTTTGTTGTTTTGTGGATTTTCGGAAAGCTTTTGATTCGGTACCATGGGAAGCACTCTTCTGCAAGCTCAGAGAATTAGGTATTTTTGAAGTTCTTCTTACAGCCATTATACGTCTATATGAGGAGGTCTTGGGCCGTCTTTGCACCTCTGCAGGCATGTCTGACTTCATCAAAAGCACTATTGGAGTCAAACAGGGATGCCCCCTCTCTCCTACCCTGTTTAGTATCTACATCGATGAGCTTGAGAATTTTCTCAGGGATCACATTCAGGAGGGGGATGGTTGTCTTCTATGCCATGTTCTGATCTACATTCTCCTTTTTGTTGATGATGTAATTCTCCTTGCTTCTCTATGGAGGGACTCCAGAGGCAGCTGGATGCCTTAGCGCTCTTTTGTGATCACAGGCAGCTGACAGTGAACCTTGGGAAAACCAAAGTTATGGTGTTCAATTTTTTGAAGACTTCAGACTTCCACTTCTTCTTTTGGGGAGAGGAGATTGAAATCACCTGTTCTTACTCATACCTGGGGATTTTGTTCTTTGGACCACGTTTTAGCCGCCGTCCTACTCTCCAGCCCCGGGTTAATAAGACATATGGTTCTTTGGCGATTTTTGAGAGACAGTGCTTCCGCCATCACTTTCAGGACATCCTTTCTAAGATGTCTCTCTCAGACTCCCTGGTTAGGCCCACGGTTTTGTACGGTTCGGAAATTTGGGGTCCCTCCCTTTTGGACTTGGATTGGGCTACTATTGAGCATGTTCAGATCCTCATTGCTCGGGCGTATCATCAGGTGCAAAGAGACCATTCCTCATAACATCTTGCTAAGTTTAGGGCTATCCCTTTTAGATTGGAGACTATCTTCAGTTTTTGTGTTGATGTTGCACCACATCCGAGGTTTATCTGATTCTTCCGTAGATAGGAACAGGTATATCTACCTTGCCTATTGCTCTTCTGAAGCTATTGCCCTCTCAGATCATAGTGGTCGATCTCGCCGGTATGCCTGCGCGTCACGCCTTCTTGGATCCATTGGCATCCAGATGGACCACCTCACACCTTTCAGCTACTCCCTAGATGCCCCTGCCCATCTCCTCCCGAACCAACAGGACATTCACAGAATTATCAGAGGTGATATCTACAGACAGTTCATCCAGCACACTTGGACCAACCCTCTGGGGGGGGTTGCGTCCGAAGATGTCCTTCTACGTTGCACACTTTCTTAAGATCCGCAACGGGCTCATTATGAGACCCATGTACATCTCCTGGCACTAGTTACAGGTCCTTCGTATCTCTTTAGGTCAGTTCAGAGTGGGCTCACATCGACTCTGTGTGGAGACTGACCACCAGCTAGACCGCTCGGAGCGGACTTGCCTGCTTTGTTCTCTCCAAGAGGTTGAAACTGAAGAACACTTCATTTTCCAGTGTCATGTTTACTACGAGATTAGGGGGATTCCATTACCTGTTCCGTGAGCGTCCTTCCTTTGCAGCTTTCTTCGGATACTAT
This sequence comes from Taxus chinensis, assembly GCA_019776745.2. Taxonomy (NCBI): domain Eukaryota; kingdom Viridiplantae; phylum Streptophyta; class Pinopsida; order Cupressales; family Taxaceae; genus Taxus; species Taxus chinensis. The sequence goes on from CM034150.1 coordinate 693,931,395, forward strand.
GATCAAAGATGTCTTGCCCTTTATCTGCAGGAGGCTCTCAGGCTTCAGGACAGGCTCCTTCACCCTCCTCCCAGAGAGATGGATACTAGACGGATCACCTCATTCTTCTCGATGCTCCCCCTGGAGAGGGGCACCAAGCGACACCTTGACACGAGTAGGGATCCCCAGTTCAGATCTATCAGGACTCGGAACTCCACTTCCTACACAAGAGGCTCCCTGCCTCAAGCGCGTTTCGGGCCCCCCCACATAGACAAAGATCCACCAGGCCTACGCAGAGGCATCGTCTCTCTCCTGGACTTCGGCTTTCTAGACATTCCACAGTTTTAGTTACTGGACATCGGCGCATCGCCAGTTACTTCCAGCCAGCCTTGAATGTTTGGTGATGTTGTTGGGGGTGTTGCTCCTTCTTTTGCTCCCCCCCACACCGTCATCCTCTTCTTCTTCTTCTCTGGTTTCTCGGCACTTGTGGCCCCTTCTGCTTCCTTCTCTTCTTCTCTTTTCTCTATTTGTGTTTTGGGCTACCCATTTGGGTCCTCGTGTTGGGTCCATTAGCTTTGTATTCTGCAGTCCCATTGACGTACTTTTGTGGTCATTTGTTGGACATTAATATAATTATCTTATCTTATCTAGGTGCTTTTGTTTTTCAGGGGTCTACATGAAAGTTTAATAAGTATTTGATACTCGTCTAGGTGCTTTTGTTTTTCATGTGCCCCACATACCATTCTACCATGGGTCAAACAAAAGAAGGTAGATCATATTGGCCTTTTCAAAGACTTAAAAGCAGATACCAACGTCTAGTCTAGCTCAAAAGTTCCCGGGCAAAACAAGTCATGTTCTAAGTGATCCTTACTAGTAGCTAGATGCCAAGATACAAAGCATAAGAGTTAGGAACAAATTTGATCAAATGTGAGTAGCAAGTAGATGTATTTAGGAGGTGCTTTTAATAATATATGACATTTTTCGAGGTTCATAAAGACAATTTTTGAAAAAAGACTGATATTTGGAAAATTACAAATGTAGGGACTGTTATGTCAGCAAATGTCCCAAAAAAGAGTTAACTAAGAACGGATTCCCCTGTTTTCCCCCCATCCCAAACGTCATAGACATTTCGGGGACAAGGGGACGGAGAGGACACGTCCCCCTCTACTCAATGATTAAGGGGGACATCCATTGACTTTGAGACATCCCCCATCTAGAACCATGCACTAGGGAGGCCCAAACATTCCAAGAAGAGAATTTTTCATTTTAAGAAAACTCTAACCTAAACCTAAAAGTGCACTAGGGAGGCCCAAACATTGCAAGATGACAATCTTTCATTTTAAGAAAACTCTAACCTAAAGCTAAAAGGGGGGCACCAAGGCTCCCCACCCTAATCCAAGCACCAAACCCTAAACCTATTTCATTTGGCAAAAGGGAGGAAAAGAGAGGAAGAGGAAAGGAAAGGGAGAGGAAGAGGGACTTGCAACCAATCACCACATTCATTGTCATTTACCAAGTACGTCATTTACTCTAATATTCATTTTATTTTTTGTTTTTGGCAAATACATGGTTTGTTTTATATTTTTTACAAAAATCTATTTAAATTAACAAATGAATCTGAATTTTTCAACATATTGGATCAATGAACAACAAAAAATTCATTATTCATTGGTTCAACATGTCAAGTAATCAGATCAATCACTCCAATTTGACGTTTTGTTTTGTTTTGTTTTGCATTTGTTTTTCCACTACAATGACTTTTTTAATTTTTGCACTTCAAGTATGACTGTTTCTGATTTTTGGATTTGAAATGTGGTCAAATGAATGGTTTTTTTTTTTATTGCACTTCGAATATGCTAAAAACATGACTTTGTTTTAACTTGAAATGTGCTGTAGACATGAGAGTTTTTTGTTTTTGAATTGGAAATGTGGCAAACATGATTGTTATATTTTGTTTCACTTCAAATGCACGTAAAACATGACTGTTTTTTTACATTGGAAATGTGTTGGAGACTAGTCTGCTTTTTTCTTTTTATGATTTGAAATGTGGTAATAACAATTGATATGTTGTTTTGCACTTCAAATGCACTTTGCCAAATGGGTGAACAACTTGTATGGGAAATAAAAACCCGAAGTATTAGTACTCCCAACTGAACTATCAGGGTGAGTTTCCTGCACTTGCTCTTTCCCCACTTCCATTGCCTGATTCTTCTATTCTGTCATCCTCATCATTTAAGTTGCTTGCTTGCTCTGGAAATGATAACAAAAAACAATCATTAATTATGTTTTTTGTTATCATTTCCAGAGCAAGCAAGCAACTTAAATGATGAGGATGAACAGAATAGAAGAATCAGGCAATGGAAGTGGGGAAAGAGCAAGTGCAGGAAACTCACCCTGATAGTTCAGTTGGGAGTACTAATACTTCGGGTTTTTATTTCCCATACAAGTTGTTCACCCATTTGGCAAAGTGGCCATTCAACAAAAGGAATCTGTTGAAGCAATTTGTAATGGTTTTTGACACAAGGAAAATATCAAGGGGGGAAGTCAGCATTGGAAATGTAACATTTGCAGTGAAGAGTGGGAGAGAATCATTACTAGGGTTAATGCACTTTCAGCATATCCGGTATCCCTAGTAAAGGGGTTTGCCTTTGTCAAGGTATTACACTTGAGCAACAGGCTGAAATGATTAAATTGTTCAATGGGGATTTTTACACCCCTTATCAATGGTCCTTCCTCTAGAACTTCCAAGTGTACTGCCACTACAATTCTTACTGATCCAGCCTTTGAAGTGAGTTCCGTGGAATCCAAAGGGAAGAGAAGGGCTACAAGTTCTTCAATCTTGCTCACAAATATATTCAATGGCTAGGATTGAGGAGAGATGGATGATGCCATTGGAAAATTCTTATTTTCAAATGATATTCCATCTCATGTTGCTCAATCTCCTTATCACAAAGAGGCATTCACCAAGGCAAGCAAAGCAGGTCATCTTATCTACCTCCTTGTGATAGCAAATCGAGAACCACCATCCTTGAAAACAACTAGTCAAAAGTCAATTTGTTGATCGAGGAGATGAAGGTTACATGTGTGACACATGGATGCTCTGTCATCATGGATGGGTTGATGAACATTAGGCACCACCCACTCATCAATATTGCAATCACATATAAAGAAGGGCCTATTCCTTAAGGATATTGATTGCTCTAGATAGCGCAAGGATGATGAATTCTAGTTTCAAATTTGTGGGGTGTCATTGAGGAAGTTGGCCCTTCCAATGTAGTGTAGGCGATTAGAGATGCAAAAACTCGACAATACTTGGCAACCTAAAAATTACCTAAATTTCTTTAAAAAACATAAATTAATGCAAAATATAGTTACAAAATGTATCGAATGAACCTGTAAAACATTGGGGAAGTGTTTTCTATTAGATTTGAATACAAATAGAGTATAGAATCACATCATCATGCAAATACAATAGCCAGTTGATAAGTCCTATGAATTTATGATGATTGTCATTGAAAATCATCATCATAAATTCCATATCTATGTGAGTTACGAATTATAGTAATTTACAAAGTCCTCTTCCCCGTTCTACTAAAAAAATAGGGGAGAGGGTCTAATGACTCTACTAGTCCCCGCACTCATTTGCAACTACTCACTCCTCTTAGAAGGTTGTGATTGTGGCTCCACCATTGCATTATATGGCATTGACTCCTCTGCCACATGGTCAACATCATCTACAAAGACGTCGTCCAATCCAATGTCTCCTACTTCTACTTCACCCTCCATACCTTCCCTCAAAAGCAGTAATCTCATCCTCAATGAACATGGGGATCTCCTCTTCTTGTGCAGTCCAACCACTATATGGATCAAATCTCAATGAACGCAGTGATCTCCTCTTCTTATGCAGTCCAACCACTGTATAGATTAATCTCATTCAAATTAACATGCTCCTACGATGTGTCCACCTTTCATGTGCAAAACTACAGATTGTATTGCACAGAAACTAGGTCGTTGAGTCAACTTGATGCACTTCTTGGTGTGAATGGCCTCGAATTACAGTTGCGCTCACATCCAGAAGCGCTACAAGGTCGAGATAAAATTTTGCAAACTAGATTTTAAAAATTTTGCATATTTCTAATTGTAAATTTATAACTTGTAAGATATAAATAAATTGTAATGTCCCTTTTGAGCTCAAATTTGAGGAATTTGGATTTTCCCCAAAACCTAATGGAACATTGCTAGAAATGATGACAACCACATGTAGAGAATCTGATTTTTATGACAACAATCCGATTTTTTGCAAGAACTAGGGCAGCAACCTGTTTTAAGTTCACCAAACCCTAAGCGACCTAGGGTAAATTCAAATTTTTGCCTTTTCCACACACAAATTTTCAAAAACTCATCAACAACATGAAACCCTTGATGAAGTCATGCAAAATAAATGCTTCAACCATAAATTACAAACTATTGGAAATAATTAATGCTCAAAAACGGCTGGAACTTGGTTTTCATTCCCAAGTGTTGCGACTATTGATGGTTTTCATCCCCAATACGATCCAATGAGGGTTTTCGTCCTCAAATGATGAAAACGAAAGCTCAATGCTCCAATTTCCAAAAAAAAAAAAAAAAAGTATATATTCCGAAGATTATGATGCACAAATGAACCAACCGAACCCCTTATATAGCTCATATATGGTGACAAACCTCTAAAACATGATCCCCATGAGGACCGACCTCCTTGGGAGATATACTTCCCCTTTATCTTCAAGCATGCGCTCGAAAGACCGACCTCTTTATGAAAATATAAGTTTATTTTTCCCATTCCATCTCCTTTTTTATTTTTTTATCCTTTTTGCCAACAAAAGGAATGAGCATTAAAAATATTTTTATATTAATAATAATATTAAGTTGCCCCTAAAATAGAGAATTGACCAGACCCAACTTAAAATATTATTAATTATTTTATTTTAGAAAAGGGGACATTACATTCCTCCACTCCTACATTTGTTTGCCCTTAAGCAAATGCAAGCTCACATGCCCAAATACTATGCCCAATAGATGAAGTATGTTATAATGCTCAAAACGCCTAAATCTCGTGTCGGTCAAATGGAAAAGAGCTCTTGTAAAAACAAGTTCATACATCTGATGTCCATCTTCTTATTGATGTACTATGTCCATCTTCTTATTGATGATATGACTGTTGTTTTAAAACTGAAAGTGTGGGGGTTATCCAATGTTCCATGGAGTCTCGGAATGGGGGGGCAGGTCTCAGAGACGGGGGGACCAAGGGCCTAGGTTTGGGAACAGTGGTGGGGCAGCGGGATGGTGGCGCAAATATATATAGTACTTGACAAAACAGTTATAAAAAATGTGCAAGGAACAAATGAAACTTTGAAATATTAAACACATTATATTGAACAGTGAAAATTCCAAATATCAATATATTAATATTTATATTCAAAATGATGATTGCACTCAAAATTCAAATACAGTTGGTCAGTGGCTCAATCCAATGAAGATTTGGCACTTGCTCTAACTCTTGTTGTTACTTGTTGCTAATGGTGTCCCTCTTCCTTGCTAATGGTATTCCTCTCACTCTTGCTTGCTAATGGTATTCCTCTCACTCTTGCTTGTTAATGCTCTCACCCTCTCACTCTTGCTCGTTAATGCTTTCACTCTTAATTTGATTTTTTTATTATGATTTGTAGTGGGGGTGTAACTCTTATTTATAGTTTCTATTGGATTGCTTAGGGGGTGGGTGGGGCCCATTAAGTATTATGGTTAGGGTTGGGGATGTAAATTTTTAAAACAAATTGTTTAAAAAAAAATTTAAACAACCTTGGACATGGGGGACGCCTGGGAGCATCTGGGACGTCTCGAAGACTCCCAAGAGTTCCCAAAAAGTGGGCACGTCTCTAAAACATCCCCTATTTGGAGGAAATGTTTCGAGGACGTTTCCTATCAACTAGTGGTGGTGGCGGGAGAGTGGGGGGACGTCCTCATGGCGTCTCTAAAATGTCCCCCATCTCCAGGATTGCAAAATTTTGGGGGAGACACGTCTACATGGAACACTAGGGTTATCTTACCATGTGCAACCCATAGATCTTGCCTTCTTCGGGTAATTCTTTCCATTCTCTTTGTTGTAGCAACTTGAGGAGCTCCACTTGTCATGCCTTGAAGCACGACCTTTTGATCATCAAGTTTGAATCTCAACTCCCTAGCTTGATACTTTTGGATAAATTCACCTAAAAATGCAACCATTGAATCTCAAAGATCGAATCCGTGCCTCCAATAAAAACAACATAGAAATCATTACTTACCATGTGCCTTCCCAAGGTGAGCTTGAGTTGTTAGATCCTCTTAGTGCAAGGGATGATGAAGCCATTTTGTAGCATCTCATTCTTCACAATGATGTTCAAATGTACCACAAAATTTATATACATTCTCATAATTTTCCTTCTATTCCGAGTGCAAGAAATAACATTTACTATGATCCTTCGGACTTCGGAGACCACCCATGCCAAAACAATATTGGCCTTGAATAGAGGAAGCAACATGCCCATAGCTAAGATGCTTCTTAAAATATTTTCCATGATGACAAAATATGGCAGCAACAAAGGAGGAAACAACGAATCAGAAATGTGGTCATCATGGTCATACCTTGGGCTGCCCACAAGGAGCTCACCCTCCTTTGCCTTCACTCCAACAAGTGAAGATCTTTCTGCCTTGCCTCCTTCCATATTTTGTTGACACATGTATGGAACATCATCATAGTTCTTGCTGAAGTTAAGAAAACCATCAATTTGCTTCTTATTGATTGTTGTTCGTAAAATTCCAGCAAGTTGAACATCATCATTATAAACTGGAGATTTGGTTTCAACCACCAAATTCTCTCCACAATTTTGTAACTCGAATTTTTCTTCTTTCCTTGGCTCCTGCTCCATGACTTCTTCCTCTTTCTTTGGAGATTTTGTTGCATCAAAAACGCTTTTTGGTTCCTCACTAGCAACACCTCTCCATGTCCTTCAACATGGTCTTCTTCGGACTCCACCTCAAACCCCTCTTGCAGATCTGATTTTTTTTCTTCTTTCAAAAGAAACCCCTTTAGGTTTGACTTCTTGGCATATTCTTGTGGTCTAGGGCTTAACCCTAGCATCTTCATCCATGCTCCGGTTGTCCCCTTATTGGGGCCATCAAATGTGGAGAGTGCCACCTTCCCCAACGCATTATGAAGATCCCTCTGTGGCGCATAACGTCTAGGCTCCGGCCTTGACCTTCCCTTGCTTACCACTATGAATTCGGCAAGCGAAATAACATCACAGATCTCAATCAGAAGATCCCTATATTATTTAAAGATGGCCACAATATTGTGACCCACTGAATATCGTGTTTCCACCTCCGGAAAGACTTCATTCTTTGGTAAGAACCTAGGTGGCCCATCCATGTTTGTATTCTTTGTCACCGTCTTGCACGAATACCCTCAAGATGGGAAGATCGGTGCTATGATACCACTGTAATGTCCCTTTTGAGCTCAAATTTGAGGAATTTGGATTTCCCCAAAAATCTAATGGAACATTGCCAAAAATGATAACCACATGTAGATAAGATAAGATAAGATAAATATATTAATGTCTAAAGAATGACCACAAAAGTAGGTCAATGGGAATGCAGCCCAAACAATATACAAAGGGCGAGCAGGGAAAACTCAAAACGAGTTCCCAAAAACAAAAGGAAGGAAAAGAAACAAAACAAAAGATAATCCCTCCCAACATTCAAGGCCGATGAAAACAAGTTCCTGATGAAATGGCACTCGGAAGAGGGGAGTGAGGGGCCCCTTCACTGCCGAGATCTGAGACTAAAACAACGGCCAGGCAGACGGATGCAGTTGGGCTACCCTCTGGTACGAGTGTGCGGTTGAGCCTGCTGGTGGTGACCGGGGGAGATGTGAAGGTCAAGCTAGGAACGAACTGATCTATGCACTATACCTGGGTCAGAGTCATTTAGTTCCTCCAGCTGCGGGTAGAACCAGAAAGACAATTGTAATCCGTCTCGTGGGAATGACTCTCGGAGGGGGATGAAGAATCTGGTCCCGGAGCAGTAGAGACTCGCGGATGTAGAGGACAGGACACCGTTGGTCTATATATCTGAAGAAAACCGGGAGGGTCTGAACCCCTCTGAAGAGGCACTGAAATCATCCTCTGATTTCATAGTATATGGGGCAGCGGAAGATGAAAAGAGTGTCGGTCTCCACCTCCTGAAGGCTACAGAGCCTACAAAGTTTGTTTTGGCTAGATTTTCTGCATAGCATCAAACCTAGGCAGTCATGAGATAAATCTCCCTCATTTAACCGGTGAGGCTCCCGTGTCAGATTTGTCAATATAAATGTGTTTTTATCTATCAGGGGTTTTACTTTAACCACTTAGTTCATGAACCATAACTAAGAAGTTCTGCAGCAAGCAGCTGTTTAAGAAAGGAAAATTATAGAAGAAGAAAGTAAAGGTATTACAGAGAAGAAGGAAGATGTGCATCCCAATTAGTAGATAGCAGATCTAATTGCATGCACATAGAAGAAACTTAATAGATTTGAACACACAGAATTATAAAGCAAAGGCAGCTCTAGATCCAGATCTACAATAACACAAAGTTTACTTAAAAGATCTAAAGATTTAAAAGCAAGAAACACAGTACGCCGTAACACAAAGTTCTCCGAAAACCTGCTTCTTTGTATTCCTCTGCAACAAGTGGCTCTCAGGGGTTCAGCACAAAGTCTAGAACTCATGATTGCTGCTTACAAATTCTGATTGATTATTAACCCGGAGGTTCTTCTCCTACTTATAGAATGTAGGAGGGAAAGTACAAATAGAAGACTCAAACTGAACTAAAGTATGAACAAGTAAAGATGACATTTGGCAATCATCCTCAACTAACTTCTTCTTAAGTGACACATGTATCACTTAACTAATAGAATAGTTCCACATGACTTCAAGTAATGGTTGCAAAACCGATAACTTAGAAGTTTTACAATTTCATCCAGGAACATAGAAAATAGAAGAAGAAAGAATAGAAGAAGTCATGCCAGCTGTAATGTTTACGTCTTCTTCTTGTTCTGATATCTGATATACTTGTCGAACATATAATTCAGCATCCTTCCATCTGTTTTAGCCACTGCTTCCTTCTCTGTCCTGAACTACAGCAACCCTTCATTCAACACTTTGTTGCATGCTTCCACCTCTTCCAAACTCGGCCCGAACCTCGCAATGTCTGCCTACAGCGCCACCAATCTACTGATAGAATTCATCGTGAAAGGCTTGGTAGCTTTATCAATTCTCTTTTGCACCATCAGAAGAGAACCTTCCAGGGAATCATGCACCTCGTTAGAAACAATCCGCACGTATGAAGTAACACCTCCATCCACTCTTTCCTCAGTGAAAGAAACGCTACTGTCTGGTAAATCTGCTGTTCTACTCTCAAGCACCTGCATCCTTTTCAGCAAAACTCTGCAGATCTCCAAACGGAAAGATACTGCAAACTCTAGCTGCTTCCCCTTCTCGACTGATCCATCCGGTACAATTTGTTCTGTAACCAATACATCTCCCGGTAGCTTGTTGATCTCGGCCAAAATACTCAGGTTACTCTCTGCAACTATATTCATGCCTTCTATGCTTTCCATCAGTTGTTTTAGTTGATTTGCTGCATCTTTCATAACCTTTAGGCGGGCTGGCACTTCCCCAAGTTGCACAGAAGCTTGACGAATAATCAAATCCTTCCATTCGTCAATAGCTTTTACTTGATTGCTTGCATCTTCCATTTCCTGCATAAGATGATCACTCACCTGCTCTGAAATGGGCTGAATGGAAGGTTTAGCAACCTTGGCTATGATCTCACATAATTGAGATATTTGCTTCTGCAGCTCTTCTTTCTCCGCCTTTTCACTGTCAAGCCTAAGGAACAAAGCATCAAGCAACGTTTGCGTGTCCTACTTCAATCCTTCAGTAGTAGCTTGACCGAGTGGTATTTTGGTCACCGTCACATCTTCTGCCGTGAGCTCCTCTTCTATCTTTCCTTCCGCCGGAATTGATATCTCAGCAAACTTCTCTCCCGAATCTTTGATGATCAACCTAGAAGTTGCTTTAGCAACTTTAGGCCTTCTGTCTCTTCTGCTCAGATCCTGAAGTAGCTGCAAGTCATGCTCCTCTAAGTTCATCTCTACTCTTGCTTCCGGAACCAACTGCAAACCTAACCATCCCGAGAAGTTATTTCTCGGGGAGTAAGAAGTCACTGAGTGCACTACCATCTCTCGCTCTGCATCCTCTCCGTCAGAAAGTGCCAGTGTCATGGCTGCCATCTTCTGAAACATCCAAGGACAAAGCTCTTTCGAACTACGTCATCTGCAGCTTCAACATCTCCTCTGGAACGGGTGTTGAACGAAGTAGCTGCGGAGAGAAAACGAATGTCGCCGGTTTCAATTAAGGCATGGAAGCATCCTGCTGCTGCGGTGCAATAGTTGGTGATCCTCTGGGTACTGGAGAAGTCGGAGTCAAAGCTATGGTCGTAGAAGTGGTCTTCTCTTTCTCTTGAGATCTTCTGTGTACTTTCAACTTCTCGGACCTTCTACTGCTTTCTCCTTCATGCTTTCGTTTGAGGGAATCTCCTGCGCCGAAGTTGCCCGTGATTTTATTCATCAATACTTCATCAAGCTAGTATCCCTTCGTTAGCAGCCAGTTCGAAGTATTCACCAACACAGCTCCAGATCTCTCTTCAATTGAAGGGCAGCCTCCAATGTTATCCTGCAGTATAGCTTCATCTCCTCCCATCTGATGGTAAGTGTCAAGTACCACGTTCCCATCATCTTTAAGATCCGCAGGTATCTGCGCTAGTCCAAAGTTGAACACTTGCTTTGCTGATAGCCTGCTGAAATCTTTCTTTCTAACCTCGTACTCACTTCTGCACTTCATCCAGAAATCTTCTAACGAAGGCACATGTGCGTACTCCTGGGAGATTGTCTTCCTGGCTACTCCAAATAGATCGAAGTTAAGCCGTGCAGGAAAGAACTCTTGCTCATACTCGGATAACATTTGCGCTTCCATCCCTTGAGCTCTGTGAATGCTGATGCAACTGTAATATCCCACAGTGATTGGGAAGAAGCCCGTAGACTTGTGCCGTTTCAACTGAAGGTCGTGTAACTCTACGAGTTGCCTGCTCAGCTCCCTGGCGATCACTCTATCACTTGGATACCCGGGCATCTTTATAGGTTCTCCAGAAAAGCCCGTAACCCTGAGGTATGTGAAATCTGCAAACTGGATGAATAAACTGCCAATCTTGGACACTGCTTCCCACGCTTCCTTGCTTACCCTGTGAGTCTTCAAGTCTTTGTCTAGCCTACAGATGAAATCGTAGAAGAAGTCATCGTTGATCACTTTGAAGTCCTTCTGGCACACAGGTACAATAAGCTGTGGGTAGCACTCGAAAATGGGGTCCTTAGAAAGAACACCACATCTATCTAGCTTGGAAAAGACACCCTGTGAAGCTGCAGCATATACCAAGTACGAAGTCATCTTGAAGCTGAAAGTACGCTTCACGTTCCGAAGTTGCTCACCGATGTTGCTGCTAATAATTTCCGACCAATTGATTATAGAATCAACCTTGTTGATTTCAATGGTCCTGATGAAAGCATACATCCATGTACGGAAAGTGTAGGCATTCGCTTCGCCATTCAACCTGCATAGCAATTTGACGACATCATCTGCCTCCTGCACCAAATTGGACCGCGGAAGAGTTCTCGGGAACTTTGAAGGGGATCTAGGCTTCTTCATGAACCGGCTGTTCATTATGCTCACGCAATCAGCTCTATGTTTCTCCCATCTACTGTCAGCATCCTAAATGCTAATAGAAGTCACCACCTTTCGCACTGGAATCTTCAGACAATAATTGATGAATTCCGCATCCAAACGAATTATTGTCTTTCCCGCAACATCACGCACTGATCTGGATGAAGGATGATAAGATCTAGCACACTCCATTACAAACTCTGGCAATTGGGCTGTACATGGGAAAGTTGCAGCTCGGATAATTCTGCTGCTTTTGACTGCACGCATGAGTGAAGTCTTTCCGGCTCTGGATCTATCAATCAAATCAGAAAGAGGTTCTGGGCCTAGATTCGTGTCTCCTATGTCTGAAAGTTTGGAAGCAATGCATGAATCCATCGTGCTCTCTTTTTCATCTCCTTTTGCCATGGCTTTATCTATCTTTGTCTGAATAATTCTTTTTCTTCTAACTTGGCCGGATTTCTTCAATACTGGTGCAGATCTGGACAATTCTTCAGATTCGGAGGATATTTGCAATGTATTGGACATTGATAAAAACTCATTTTCTTTTGTAAAGCACCTGTAATGAATTCCTGCAATTTATTCAGACAAAAATGGCCACCGGAGCATGAATAGTGAATTTAAATTATAAAAATCTGCACTTTTCAAGCCTGCTGCCCCAAAAATTGGTGTTTAATTTGGACATAAAGAGAGCATGAATCCTTTCAATCAACACCTGAGCTCCTGTAACACCTGTGAAAACAACTATGCAGACAAAGATCAACCTCCTCCAAAGCATGCGCCAAATCTGGAAGCTTTTAGCCTTGTTAGCACTTTGTCTGAACAAAATCCTTCCTCTAATGGGGGCGCACTTTTCCTCCTGGCTGCAATTCTTTACCTGTGAATTAAATTATTCACCCATATGGCTGCCCATGCTTATATAACCTTCACAATTCTATAATTAATAATTGCCCTAACAATTAAAGGCAATTAATTAATTAAAAATCATGCTTTTCTCTTTTAAATATAGCATGTTTAAGGACAGCCATCCAATAAATTAAATTAATCCAATTTAATCCTTCACACAGCACTTCTCTCAAGCTCGACAGTGTGCTTTGACCATAGCCACTGAAAATAGAAATTAATTTAATGTTTTAATGCCTTAAAAAACATTAAATAATACCCAAATGGGGCGCACTTTTTGAGAGGAAGAGGGCAGCCATTAAATAAATTAAATTTAATGCATTTAACTCCTTTCTTTTATTCCATCTTTGACTTGTTGACCTCCTCCAAGCTTGGGCGCACTTTTTGAGAAGAAAGATTAATAAAAATAATCAAATTTAATCATTTTAATCTCTCACCAAAGGGGGCGCACTTTTTTGCACATGTAATTCTATTTTTAAGAATTTTTTCATAATGGGATTCTTTACCCTGCCAGGCAGGCACCAAAATCCCGTGATCCACTTAAGTGATTTTTATAACACGGGGAAAAGTACCCTGCCAGGCAGGTATAAAATTCCCACCCTGCCTGCGGCTTATATTTTTCCCATCGCAGCTTAAATCCTTTGTTTTCCAAAAATGCGCCATCCCCACAAGAGCTTTTCCGTGCACGACTTCGCTTTTTCCCAGTGATCCAGACCTCCGATGACGACTTCCTCCGGGCATAATGTGCGTGTATGTTTTCCAGCTGCTCCAGGCCAAAAAATCGGGCTTACCCGGCGAGGGAATTGCTCCAGAGAAATTTCACAGAAAACAAAACGAGACACCACAAAAACACGAAAAATTGCCAAAAGTTACAAAAAAAGCCCAAAACCTAAAATAAGTTAAAATCCTTCTGGTACATAGGAATAATAACATATTCGCTTATAATGGAGTTAAAACAGAGCGCAAATAGCCTCATACGGGGCTCAAAATAATTAAATACAAATTTCCCGCAGACAAATCCCGACTACGGAATAAAACAATTTTGGGCATCTGGGTATTTGGCGAAAAAGGCTAATATGGCACTTTAGGATTATTTTGACGCAATACAGGAACTTTCAGGCAATAAAAACAACAAACGACCCGTTATTTTAAAAGTACGAAAATTTTTCGGATAGGGTAGTCGCAGATTTCAGGGTGAAATCTAAGTGACACCAGTTTGTCATCCCGGTCAATGTGGTGATCAGTCTCGCACCGACGTTTGTGGGAGCCAACCCGAAATTGACCCAAAGGTATGCGGAGGGCATGCATCTAGTGACAAAAGGTGTACTGAAGGCAGATGATGAGTCCATCTCTGATCTCAAGAAAATGCTCTACATAAAAAAACATCTTAGGGCGCAAACCCTCATGAGGATTCACCCAAGTAGTCTGAATAAAGCACTTGTAGATATCCTCCCAGATGGACCTGTTCAGCACTTGCTTGGTGGGCAAGAGATGACTGGGAACATTCAGGGAATATTGGAAAAGGGGGAGACGATCAATCTGGATACCAACCAAATCTAATAAAGCAAAAGTCTCGGAAAACCAACAACGGCCCATAGCCTAGGCAATACTCACAAAGGAACAATAAGCAAGATATGGGTACCTGTAATGCTCATCGACGAAACCACCAAACCTCCTAATACAGTGAAGAAAGGTCGATATGTCAAATATGGTCTCCAGATGGAAAAGTCGGGTCCCGAACTCTGCCAAAATAATATGTTCGGGAACCGTCTGCTTGCATCTGATGAAGTAGTAAAGGAGAGTCTGAATCCTCTCGGCAGAAGCCCAATCTGTATCTAAGAGGGAGGGTCCCCAAACAATTGACCCATAGAGAACAGTGGGACAAATGAGGGAGTTCATAAGAGACATCTTGGAGGAGATGTCCTGAAAGTGGTGTTGAAAGCATTGTCTCTCGAGAATGGCTAGAGACCCATACCCTTTATTCACCCTCAGCTTAAGAGCATACCTCATACTGAACCTAGGCCCTGAGAACTGGACTCCCAGATAGGTGTATGTATTAGTGATTTCAACGTCCTGCCCCCTAAAGAAGAAATGGAGGTGTGAGGTCTTCAACCCGTTGAAAACCATGACCTTGGTCTTACCCAGATTGATAGTCAAATGTCGAAGACCACAAAATAAAGCAAGTGCATTGGTGTCCCCAGATTTCACCCTGAAATCTGGGACTACCCATTTGAAAAAAAAATCGTTCTTTTTAAAATAATGGGTTTTTTTGTGTTTTTATTGCCAGAAGATGTTTGTATTATGTTAAGATATTCCCAGTGAATCATATGAGCCAATTTCAACAAATACCCAAATGCTGAAACTCATTTTATCCCTTCGCCAAGTTTTGTTTGTAGAAAATTTTTATTTAATTATTGATCAAATAAATAAAGCCCCGTTTGAAGTAAATTGTGCTCCAGTTTAATCCTGTTGAATTTTTGCATTCCAGTATCCACACATTTCAATAGGATTTTCACCAGGAATGAATTCAAAGCTGTGTTAGTGACTTCTGGGAACGTTTTTTGTTTTTATTTATTTCTTGTGCATTTTCCTCCAGTTTTCTTTGCATTTTGTCTGTTAAATTCCCGTGGGTCCATTCCTTGTTCTGTATAGTCTGTTTAATTTCTTGTAGCATCTGGAGATCATCTATGGCAACTACACCAGAAGGAGTCATCCTTAGAAATCAAACTTTTGACCAAAAAAGGATGAAGTCAAGCACAAAAAGCCTCTCCTAGGCAAGTCACACTTTTTGGAATAAATAGATCTAAGCTACAATGGGAATTTTGGTAGTGGCAAGCAGGTGGGAATTTCTTACCTGCCTTGTAGGGTACTTTTTCCCATGAATTCAAAGTCATATAAGCTGCAATGGGAATTTTAGTAGTGGCAGGAAGGCATGAATTTCTTACCTGCCTTGCAGGGTACGTTTTCCCATGAAGTCAAAGTCACTTAAGTTGTAATGGGAATATTAGAGGTGGTAGGCATGTAGGAATTTCTTACCTTCCTTGCAAAGTAAAAATTCTCCATTATAAAAGAAAAATCACTTAAAGCACCGACGTGAATTTCTTACCTACCTTGCAGGGTAAAAATTCCCATGATGAAAGTCAAATCACTTAAGTGGAAGACAGGATTTTTTGGAGCTGCAATGTAGGGTGGAAATTCCCATCAAGTTGAACTTCTTATTTTTAGCAATTCCTCTTGTAACCAAAAGTGTGACCCACCTTGGGTGAATAATAATGCATTTAATAATATTTATTAATGGTTTATTCACCCAATTTTGGTGCCATAAATAGAAGGAAAGTCAATGCAAGTAGAATAGCTAAGGAGAAGTCAAGGATGCATGCTATAAATAAATAAAATAAATTATATAAAAAACAATTAGCATCATGTATAACTTGGGCACCCAAATTGGATGAATCAGACATGGCTATTAATTAATTAAATTGCTCAGAAATAGGAAGAGACAATTATTAAAAATAACAAGTTGGAAATATATATAAGCCTGGGATTCCATCAAGGAGAAGCAGTTAATTCTATTTTTGATGAATATTCCAGCCCTGACAGGTTTTGGCACCAAAAGGAGGAGGATTTTACATTAGAGTTTATTTTCCACTGCAGGGAATCTTCCAGTTTTGGTGCCTAGGGTTTGAATAGCCTAATTTTGGTCATTCATGAGTATCTGCATGTTGGTATAAAATTAAATAATATTCTTTCTTTCTAGCTTTCATGCTAGAAATACCTTAAATTTTAGGGTAATTTTAGATGCAATTTTGGTGATTAAGATCAAGTATGGAGAAGCCATGGACTCCAACTTTGTCTGAATAACAACTCTGCAGGTATACATCACAGGAGCTTAAAAGTGCTTCTTGATAGTCTCTCTTTGAATAGATCTTCCATTCTCAACGGTGAGCTACCTTGATTGTGACCACAAATGGATGTGTGAGATTGCTGCAAGGTGAGTTGCTTGATCATTCATATAGAACATTAGCTCAGACAAATATTATTGTCAGCATGTGTGATGGTCATGTGTGTCTTGAAAGAGAAAGATCCAAAGTGCAATTCCAATCATCCATTATGCTTCCACATTTTCTGAAGTCAATGCCATAAAAATAGGGAAATGGATATCTATGGTGCCAACTTGAATTGAAGGGTGGGAAATCTCATAATGGACAATGGCTTCCGATAAACATTGGTACATGTTGATTTTTGAACATGCTCACCATCTATGTCCATAAGTAGTGCATTGAAAATTCATATCCAGGATCTTGTGCATGTGCTCCCAACTCTTCCAGTGTGAAGGGGATGTGGACGAAGTCACTTGTATCTGGATTCACCCATTTTGAGGGTTTTTGCGACTACAATTTAAAGATTGCTCGATAAATAAAAGTGTAATAAAAACAAGGCATCACATAGAAACATGTTCCCCCCCTCTGCTATTATTTTTCAAACATTGCACTGGTTCATGTACTTAGAAAATTGCATTTAAAAGGCACATATCCCCTTTTGTTTGATAAAATGACCCATAGGAAATAAGAAAAGCAAACTCACAGTCCTAGCTTCCAGATCCAGGCAAGTGAGAATCAACAGTGGAATAAGAATCATTTCTCATACTAAAAAAATGAAGAAGCCTTCAAGATTTGTAAATCTGAAACTGAAAATTCTAATTTCTTTTCCTCTTGTTCATGTAAAATTTGAGAAGACAAAGTAGACGGCTGCAAATGATCATTAAATTGTAAAGATCAAACCAGTGATCAGGATCAAACATGGTAATAACTTAATAAGTCAATAACCAAACCTCATGGAAATAGGTGGCAGACGTGCAAAATAGAAGGTTACGTATTTTTCAGTTATAAATCATGCATGTCATGCAAAGAGGAATTCCAGGAGGAGAGATTGAACCAGCTGCTTCCCTTTTAATAGTTTCCACATGCTAAGGAATTCATTTAAAACTTTTTGTTTGTAATTGCCCTCTATACAATATAAATAGAGGAAGAACCTACGGGTTAAAGGATTGATATTTGTTAACAATTCTTGAGGAAAAAAGGTTTGGAAGTTAAAAATACCTGATCAGCTTTCTGAAAGATAGGAGGAATAGAGAAGAGGCAGATTTCCGGAGAACTTTGTGTCAACAGTGCATTTGTTCTTATTTCTTTTTAGATCTAAAAACATAAACTTTGTGTTGTCTGAGATCTAGATCAAGTAAACTTTCCTTTGCTTCAAATTCTGCATTTCAAGATCTATTTGTTTCGACAATGATGAAAGTGGGACCAACTCATGAAAGGCGACCAGTGATTGGTCATATGGTTGCACAGACTCCTTTCCAGAAGTAACCAACAAATTGATCATCTATCACTGCAAACAGTCCAATGCTCAGGAGCTGCTTAATGCGCATGCAAGAATGCCTGGAATGGTCCATGACTGCTAGGGGGCAAGGTAGGACAGTAAAAGGAAGCTGATAGATATTTGGAACCTCTAATTGACAAAATCCACAACACGGTGAACCTCAAGTATCGAATGAGAGAGACTAGTTATCTGCATCGACATACCTAGGTCCTTCAGACTGTGCAGGATGACCCTTGACGTCAAAATGCATCGAGTTGATCTCACTCCACCTCGGGATTAAGACTCGAGTAAAATGAATATCATCGGCAAATAGAGAATACATCAGACGTGGCGAATAACGTCACCTCATCCCCTTCTTGAATGTGATCACCTAAGAAAAGATTCCAACATATTCAATGCTTAAATTCTAAAGAGAGTAGGAGATAGGGGTAATCAGAGTGACAACTCAATGGTGCTTCTATAAATCAGACAATTCGAAAAATGTGCCCTACCAAGACGAACAAGGATACGGACTCATGAAAGAAAGTGAATAGAGAATAATCGAAGAATCTCATACAGATAATAAGTATCTGAGTCTTGAAAGAGGGTTGCGAGGCACTTGGAAACACAAGCTTTTTGAAAGTCTTTACAAAACTGGAGGGAGCAAAGATAGAAGATCGATGACGGGACTCCCAAAAATAGCCCGAAGGGTGAAGATTGGTCGAACTGTGGTAACCTGGCGAGAGCACAACCTCAATCTGGGCTAAGCTGTCGAATGCTCCAAAACATCGTGATCAACAACTTTCGAGAACCGTAGCATAGAGTTTAAGAAAGAGTGGCCCATCTATGATAGTCCTGTAATGTCCCCAGATCCCATTTGATGGACCCAGCTTTGTGGACTTCGGGTGCCATTGATATCCATGGGACCAGAGTAAAGGAGTTGGAAACCGATGAGAACCACCTGAGCTTGAAAAGATCTGTCAAATAGTTTCTCTAAGGTCTTAAATGTTTCTGCTTTTAGTACTCGACCTGGAAAACTTTATGTCAGGTTGTCCTGCTACTATTCAAGAACATTGTTAAAAGCCAATTGATAAAATAAAAAGAATAAAGGGATCAGCCATGTGGCAGTGCCAAGCTAGATAGACTGGTGCCCCGAAATATCATAAAAGTAGAGATTTAGAGAGCTGGATTTGATAGGATCTATCACCACATTTTTCTATTTGGGCATTGTGAGCTAGGGGAAAGACTTGTACGCCAGAAGGACTAAGGATTAGTCCGAAGTGTGTGGAAAGAATCTATCCTAGAAGGACGGAAACCCTTCTAGGATGGCTGGTTACGAGCGATGAAGGCACCCTAGGCTTTCCTTGAGTGGGCATGAGGGGAGGGCTTATTGAAGAGGCTTGATGGATTTGACAGTTGGAGGGATTTGATATCATCATACAATTGGTTCATAGGGCAAGATTTAGGAATACCATGGCCAAGGGATGGAGTGACTAGGAGCTGGGAAAGGATGTTCAGGGTGCCTCCCACATGGCAGAAATTAGGCAAATACTTGATCCTTTACTAAGCAAGTTGGAGAATTGAGGCTCAAGGGGAGAAGGTCTCCGATGTGAGATGATAAGTTTGGGTAATCCCCATTATCAAACTTCTACTCAATCACAGGGGGTTTCGGGATCAGTTTTGGGAGGAGAACTGGTTTCCATGGTGAAAAAAGATATTGGACTCATGATCGGCAAGGGAATTGGGGAAACGTAGTAGCAGAAAAGAGGTGAGATATCCTGGGTATTCAAGGACATTGAATCTACCACACTGGTTTCAGCTGTCATTTGGACGACAATGAAGTAAATTCCATGAATTCCGGGAAGCGTTCAATCCTTTAAGGATCACCATCCCCTTTAAATTCCCCAAGCTGGCAAGGAGGAATCACTTCTCATAAACTTTGAGTGTTTCTATCGGTGGATTCCTCTGTCTCTATCTCTATGCTCTCCAAGTCGCTACTTTGAGAGTCGATCCTTTGTGTGCATAACCTATCCTCTAATGCTGTCATAAAGATCAACTTGCTAAGTGCCTGGAGGTTGGAACATTAATTTCACTTAATTTTGAGTTTTGTCCCCCAAAAGGGATATTGACTAATTTGTCAGAAATGTACAACATAGAAAGCCATCACCATCTGGAGCAATTGTTGAATGACATCCAAGGAGAAGATGCCGATAGGATTGTTGATATATACTCTATATAGAAATCCCTGTTGACAATCTCGTTTGGGTGATACCCCAGGCGAGTACGAACATCCACAGGAGTACCTGACAAACTCATCGGTATCGACCATCAAAATGCTATTCAAAAATAGAGTAGTAGTTGGTATAAAGACAAACAACATTGATGCCTAGAGGGACCCAGAATTGCCATGGTCTCAAAAGAACCCCGAGTCTTTTCCTGATCTTTTGCAAGTTGCATAGCCAATGGAAAGCTCTTTAATACCCAGATCATATGGTGCAAACCGGAGACGTTTCTATGTGTCATGTTTGCTACAAGAGGGTTGACCCTTATGTCCCAAGAGCATCTAATCCACCTCCATAGGCCAATGTGAGAATACCAAAGGGAAAAGATCTACAAATATGCCAGCAACTGATAGCATAAGTGCTCTGACCTAAACCTATCCCAATGGCCCGAATCATTTTCCAGCCCCTTGGCGGAACTCCCAAATAAGCATTTTTCATAACTTTTGAGTATCAAACATAACAGACACGAAATTCCTGATAACCATCCAAATACCTAAATATCTTTGCCATAACTTTCATTCCCTAGAGCATTTTGAACTGCATCCAAGTCGTTGTCTACTAGTAACAATCATCAAGGAAGACCTTGTCGGGGTGGCAGCACATGCAAAATTCGAAAGACCCTCTTAGCCCAGACCAGCTCTGGGCAACCGTGTCAGAAGTTGTCCTGATCAGTCACATGCTAAAAGTGTGGCTATGATAGCCAAAAGAACTCTGATGTGGTGAAGTGTCAAGGATCCCAATGAGTATTGTGATAAACCATGTTACCAACCCAATGGGTCCCCTTGACTGTGTTTGGTTCGATCATGACTCAATATTATGAGGACCTTTACAAACCCTGTCAAGCATAGGTAATATTCCTCAATTAACATGAACTACAGTAGCCTAATTGCAGCCAAAGGTTGGTTGTAATGAAACACTATGGCTTGTCCTGCTGAAGAACCTATAGAATCCATGATTTACATTTACAACAATTAATAAAGTCAAAGTTATGATGTAATGTACCTTTCGAGATCAAGGTCTAGGAATTTGGAATTGCATGTAAAACCCTAATAGAACATTGCTGGAAATGATAACATGCTACATTAGCAAAATGATTTTTATGACAGCAATATGATTTTATACAAAAATTAGGGCAATGACCTGTTTTAGGTCCACAAAACCCTGAGCGACCTAAGAGTTAAATTCATATTTTAGTATCCTTTTCCCTAGACACAAATCTTCATAAATACATCAACAAAATGAAACCCTTGATGAAATCATGCAAAATAACTGCTTCAACAATAAAATACAAACTGCTGGAATTAATTAATTGCTCAAAAAACAGCTGAAACTTCAAAAATCCAAATGATCTTCGTAAACACTTGGAGCATAAAATGCAAATGATAGCTCAAAATGACCACAAAAAATGGAAGCTATGCAATACAAAATTAGAATTAAATTTTTCCAACCACCATAAACCCACTAAAAAGTGATCCCACAATCTCCAAACGGGTAGATCAAGCTAGAAATGAATGTGACAACCCCAAAAAGGTGTGCCCTAGCTGGAATTTGTGCCCTAGCACTGATGGAAACCCTTTTCGTTCTGAACTTTTGAATTTTGAAGCCCAAATGTGACTCCCGGATGAAGCCACCAATATAACACATGAGGGTTTTTCGTCCCCAAGTGTTATGACTATTGAGGGTTTTTGTCCCCAAAAGGATCCAATGAGGGTTTTCGTCCTCAAAGGGTGAAGATGAGAGCTCAATGCTCCAATCCCCAAAAAGAAGTATATAATTCCCAAGATTATGATGCAAAAATGACCCAAGTGAACCCCTTATATAGCTCATATGTGGTGCAAAATCTCTAAAACACGATCCCCATGAGGACCGACCTCCTTAGGACATATGCTTTTCCTTTATCTTCAGGCATGCACTCCAAAGACCGACCTTTTTAGGAAAATATAAGTTTCTTTTTGCCATTCCATCTCTTTTTTATTTTTTATCCTTTTTGCGACAACAGAAATGAGTATTAAAAATATCTTTATATTAATAATAATATTAAGTTTCCCCTAAAATGGAGAATTAACCGGGCCTAACTTAAAATATTATTAATTATTTTATTTTAGAAAAGGGTATATTACATAAACACTCTAATTTTTATTACCTGGTGGTTGGGTGGATCTCCCTTGGACTGCTAGCACCAAAGAGAAGAGCCTCCCCATTGCATGATTGTAATCCTGCAACTCTAAAATAATGAGGTCCCTTACCTCAACATTTGGCGTCATCCTTTCAATGCATGTTGAGAGGTCCTCCATAACATCCCCGTTAACATTTGTGATGCTATCAAAGAAGAAAAAGTTAGGATTGAAGTAATAGCCCAATGCATGAATAGATTAGTGCAGTTGATTGTTCCGCTTCTATTCAATCAACTCCCAAAAAAGATCAAATCTCACTATATCACCCTATAATAGTTTTGGATGGCCTCTTTGGCCCTATCCATAGCCTCATAAATGTATCCAATAGGGTTTTTCTCTCCATTCACCAAGCACAAAACCCTCACCAAATACTTCGTCACCTACAAACAAATTAAACTTTAAACCTACAAACTTACAATGATACTAAATATCAATGCATTTAAAAAATAAAAATAAAGGAATCGACTTGAATTTTAAATAAAAATTTGAAGTTACCTTGATGGTCTCTACAGTTCTCTTCACAAAGACATCATTAAAAACTATTTTTGTAGTCCTCTCTCCCTCGATTTTCTTTGAATATGGTGAGTTTAACTATGCTCGACTCAAAAACATTTGCTTCAACAAATTACAAATATTTTGCAACATTAGGAAGTTAATTGCAAACCTCATGACACCCGCTTGCACAAGCTCCTTCCCTTTTGTAAGTTGTCTCATCATGCTAAGAACCCAAGGGTGATTATAAATATATTTTATTATGTTTCTCAGTATCTTCTAGAACTGGTCTCACCCAATCAATTTTATTTATCCTCCAACAAAAATGTCAAAACAATGGGCTGCACAATGGGTCCAAAAGAGTGATGGAATCCTCTACTAAAGTAGTCTCTCATCCGCCACATATGTTATTGCATTATCAATGACAACTTGCACAACACCCTCGATGCCGACATCTAAGATAACCTTTTCCAACATAAAACTCGAAATTTTTGCATTCTTTAATGTGTTAGAGACATCAATTGACTTCAAAAAAACTATCTCACCATTTGAAGATGCTAAAAAATTGATTAGAGTGTGGTTCCTTCCATCCGTCCACCATATGAAAAAATGATGCATCCGAACTTCTGTCGCTACTTCTTTTGATCTTCCAAAATTGATTTTGCATCTACAACAATCACCTCGAACAACCTCTCACTTAAGTCTCTTGGAGAAGTTACCTTGTACCCTTTCCCTACAAATGTCAATATCATCACTAAATACTCTCAATATAGGCTCTTCGTCAAATTGAAGGAAAGGTTGTAATACCAAAAATTTGCATATGGCTTATTTGCTTCCTCATGCACCTCCTTGTTCAAATTTGTACCTTGCAACGAGGGTTGTCAACCAGGAATGTTTCTAGGAGCAATAAAACTATGCACCTCGCCCTCGATCAAACTCGATGAAGTGGATGTGCCTCGTAGCTGTGGATCACAACTAGGGCCTAAAATCATTGCCACATCTCCATTTGTTTCCAATTCCATACCATGTCTAATTGATGCTTACACCCTTACCCTCTCTAATTTATTCCCATCCAACAATACAAGCTCTTCCCTCGACTCTTGTTGTGCCTTTTCTATAGCATTAGGACATCGCGTGACGTCCTAGCCAATAATGCACGAAACATAGTACCTAAGGCAATTGATGCCTCCAGAAACCTTCTTCCCGTAGAAACTCCAAATCACAATCCCATCGACTGCTCCACATACACTGTACTTGCAAATGGTCAGGAATTAGCGGGAATCCTTCCTATAGTTAATATTGAGCGGAATGCAACGTTGGATTCTATTATACGCTAAGTTCTAACTTGTGGCACATTCAAATACAAATTAATTTAAAAACAACATTAAAAAACCATAAATTTGTAGTTACCAACATCAACCCTAAGTACAAGAAACACCTTTGTAATTGTAATTGTAAATGTGTAATTGTAACACCTATAAATAAGAATAAATAAATTTAAAATTTAAAAAAAAAATCGTTTAAAGAATACATTCCAGCAATTTCGTTCATCAATAATGATAAATTAGCGCAAATACCAATTAAAATTCAAAAGAATTGAATAAAATGCATGCAAATTTGCAAATCATGTTTGGAAACCTAATTTTAACAATATAGAAAAAATACATGCTTCAAAAGAAAGGGAAAAAAAAGAACTAACTTCCAAATAAAATTCTTCAAATTCGCTATAAAATCCCTTCAATTCACTCAAAATATGCTTAATAGCAATGTGATTACATGTTGTGGGGGTGTGGGGCTTATAAAGGAGAAAAAACAATGTATTTTCCCATCTAGATTGTGTTCCACGTAATTTTTGTGTATGGTGAATTTGGGGGTCGTACTCATTGAGTATTGGTGAGCACTTGCTGCAATTACTCGCCAAAAACTATAGAGTCCCCTTCTTGGGACATTGTTGAAATTGAAGACCTGAAGACCCTCAACCCATTCTCTCTTCTCATGGGTTTGAGGATTGAGCTTGAAGAGGGTCCTAAGATGTTTGTTGTCTATTTTGTAACCCCTTGGCATGCCTTCCGCTACAAGGGAAAGTTAGTTTAAATGTGCACATAGGATAGTTGTTTTTATTATTTAATTAAAAATAATAAAGTGCACATAGTCTTAGTTTATTAAATATTTTATTATAATGAGAGTTTATCTTTTCCCTCCAAAAGGGAAAGGTCGGTCATTGGATGTTGCACCCCTTAATTCTATAAAAGCAAGTTGCGTGACCTTTAGTGGGCATGTTGATTGATCATTTGAATGTACTCCATGCTTGGAGAAAAGGGATGTATTCCCTATGTTGTTGATTGCTCTCTTTCATTGTTGAAGATCTTATTTCCAAATTCATTGTTGTTGGTTTAAATATATTTGTTCATGATTAAATCCTCCTAAGATTGGCGACTTGATATAGAGTGTGGCGCATTTATTTGTGGGAGAAATCTCCCTGTTTATTGCTCATTTTTTAAGTGATCTTTGAAGGGTTTGGGCTCTTTTTATCCTGCATTATTCTAGCTATAGCGACTTGAATGGGAGTTCATTTGGCATGTTTTATGGGTAAATAATCTATATCTGAAATCTGGTTTATATTTTCATTTATTTCAAGCAAGGGAAATCTATTTGGGGTGTGTTTAGAAGCTAGAGAAGTGCTGGAAGTATTTTATTTATTTTTCTCTAACCCTAACAACTTAGTTTGAGATTTTTGGGTTTGTTCTAGTGGGGTTTCAAGAATCAGAAAAATCTGATTGATAATGCATTAGAAAGCTCTTAAATTCTAGTTTATTATGCACTTGATTTTATGCAAAAATATTGAGTATTGAATGAGTTATGAATTTTAGAAGATTTCAGCTGCCTGCAAGCCATCTTGTTCTTATTAATTAATATTTATTTCAGACCTGCAGTTTGGGATCAGTTTAACATTGGATTTGGTCTTAGAAATTAGGAGGAATAAGGAGAAATCAACTTCATAATTTTGGAGTTGATTTGATGACCGAAATGTGCTGGGCGACCTACTTTTTAGGGCAAAATTAGGGTTTCGTGTTTGCTATGCAAAAA
The DNA here is from genome assembly GCA_019776745.2 of Taxus chinensis. Lineage (NCBI taxonomy): Eukaryota > Viridiplantae > Streptophyta > Pinopsida > Cupressales > Taxaceae > Taxus > Taxus chinensis. The sequence continues at coordinate 693,957,495 of CM034150.1, forward strand.
CTGATTTTGGAATATTATTCTTCATATTTTTATGGCCCAAGATCCAAAGTTTCAGCTCATTTGGACTTCTCTAGCAAAAGATATGAATTTTTGAAAATTGCAACAGTTCAGGATTTGAATATTAATTGTTTTTCAGTTGTGTAAAATATGATTGCAATGTGTTTGAATTCCGATTGTTTTCTTCCAATCTATCCCACCACCTTGGCTAGTTCCAACCCCATTTGGGTTTGAAATAGCCGACATTGGAATATTTTAGGTTGATACAAAAGGGTTTATCCATTCTTTGCTTGATTTTGACAAATATTTCTCCATTTTCCTAACTTGTCCAAAAAGGGGACATCACAAAAACTCACCTCATTGAACTTGCAAGTTATCCTAGCAAAGACTTGCCCAGCCAAAATTCTTGCTATGCATGATACAATAGTGTACAACATATGTACACTTGCAACTAATTTCTTTGCCTCCTTGCAATTGTGATCATACCACCTTGGGGGGAGGCCAATACACCAAAACTAGTGTTATGTAGGGGACACGTCCCCTAGGTTTTAGTGACATCCCAAACATCCTCAATGTTCATGAACTACGAGGAGACATACACGATTTTTAAATTTTTTTATGCTTTTACTTTTCAAATATAGTTATTTTATAAAAAATATATAACCCTAATCCCGAAAGTAACCAAAATTATTAAATAAACTTTGAACTCCTGAATTTCATTGAATAAAGTATTTAAATATCAACTTTTTATATGTTATTTTAATAGCCGTCCTTCATTGTCCCCAAAATCTAGGATTATTTTCATCATTCTGGAAACCCCATCCCTTTGTCCTCCCATCCTCGAGATAGGTAATTATGGCCAAAACCTTTTAGAGATAGGATTTGTTTCTAAGATTATATCTCTTGATTATATGCATTATTTTTATGTTTTGCCCTAACTTTTTGTAAGTTATTAAAGTTTCCCAAAGCAAGAGGTGTTACAACTTCCAAGAACTTATGCCAAAAATGTGTACAAACCTCTCTAACACTAAGCTCTATTTATGCCTTTTGAGTATTGCAAAGATAGGATTTAAATGTTTACAACTGAACTTGTATTGTCCCCTCTTTTTATTATATATTTAAGGAAGCTTTCAACATAGTTACAACTCTATGCTACAGTTCTCCACAGGTTGTTGTCCAAGATTTTGGAGCAAAAGTAGCTCAGAGCCAGAGGCCAAGCTGGTTTTCGCCTTGGTTACCACACCATCGACCACATCTTCACCCTTCGGGCTATTATTGAGGAGGCCCGTCACCGCTCTTCGAAAGTCTATTGTTGTTTTGTAGACTTTCGAAAAGCTTTTGACTCTGTACCTCGTATGACCCTCTTCTAGTGGCTCCGAGACATTGGTATCTCTGAGATTCTTATTATCACCATCATGCACCTCTATGAGTCCATCCTTGGTCGTCTTCGTACTGCACACGGACTATCTTATTTCATCAAGAGCACCATTGGGGTTAAACAAGGGTGCCCCCTATCTCCTACCCTCTTTGGCATTTATATTAATGAGCTGGAATCTTTTCTTCAGGATCACATTCAGGAAGGGGATGGTTGCCTTCTTCACCACGTCTTGATTTCTATTCTCCTATTTGCCAACGATATTGTTTTACTCGCCTCTTCTCCTGAGGGGCTTCAGAGATAGCTTGATGCACTTGCTCTATTCTATGATCTTCGTCATTTGACGGTCAATCTGGGTAAGACCAAGGTCATGGTCTTCAACGGGTTGAGGACATCACACCCCCATTTCTTCTTCAAGGGGCAGGAGGTTGAAATTACTAATACATACACCTACCTGGGAGTCTAGTTCTCATGGCCTAGATTTAGTATGAGGCATGCTCTTCAGCCGAGGGTGAATAAAGGGTATGGATTTCTTGCCATTCTTGAGAGACTGTGCTTTCGGCACCACTTCCAGGACATCTCCTCCAAGATGTTTCTTATGAACTCCCTCATCCGCCCCACTGTTCTCTATGGGTTTGTTGTTTGGGGGCCCTCCCTTTTACACACAGATTGGGCTTCTGCTGAGAGGATTCAGACTCTCCTCCTTCGCCGCTTCATCAGATGCAAATAGACAGTCCCCCAGCATATTACTTTGGCAGAGTTCGGAGCCCGACCTTTCCGTCTGGAGACTATATTTGACATATCAACCTTTCCTCACCGTATCAGGAGGTTTGGTTATCTCTCCGATGAGAAGGATAGGTATATGTATCTCACTTATTGTTCCTCTGTGAGTATTGCCCAGGCTGTGGGTCGTTGTTGGTTTTCCAAGACTTCTACCTTGTTGGATTCAGTTGGTATCCAGATTGATCGTCTCCCCCCTTTCCAATATTCCCTGAATGCTCCCAGTCATCTCTTGCCCACCAAGCAAGTGTTGAACAGGTCTATCCAGGAAGATACCTACAAGAGCTTCATTCAGACTACTTGGGTGAACCCTCCTGGGGGTTTGCGCTCTAAGATGTCCTTTTATGCAGAGCACTTTCTTGAAATCAGAGATGGAATCACCATCCGCCCTCAGTACACCTCTCGTCACTGGGTGCATGCCCTTTGTATACCTTTGGGTCAGGTTCAAGTCGGCTCCCACAGACTTCGGTGCGAGACTGATCACCACATTGATCAGGATGACAAACTTTGTAGGCTCTGTAGCCATCAAGAGGTGGAGACCGAGACTCATTTCATCTTCCGCTATCCCATATACTATGAGATCAGAGGACGATTTCACTACCTCTTCAGAGGGATTCAGACTCTCTCGGTCTTCTTCACATATACTGACCAGTGGTGTCTTGCCTCTACATCCATGAATCTTTGTTGCTCTGGGACCAGATTCTTCATCCCCCTCTGAGATTCATCACCACAAGACAAATTACAGCCTTCTTTCCGGTTATACCCGCAAGTGGAGGAACTAAACGACAGAGCCTTTCTGACCCAGATACAGTGCATAGATCAGTTTGTCCCCGGCTGGACCTTCACGCTTCCCTCGATCACCACCAGCAGGATCGGATGCACACACGTACCAGAGGGCAGCCCAACTCCATTCGTCCCCCTGGCTGTCGCTTTAGTCTCAGATCTCAGCAGGGAAGGAGGTTTTCGCCCCCCTCTTCGGGTTGCCAGTCCATCAGGAGCTTCTTTTCATCGGCCTCTAATGTTAGGAGGGGTGTGGCTACCATTCCTGAGTAGGCCATTGGTCCTCGTTTGCCCCCTCCTTCATTCCCTTCTTTGCTTCTCCCATCTTTCTCCCCCGCTTGCTCCATTGCCCCCGCTTGTGGGAGTATTGACTTCGGGTTTCCTTTCTGCTTTGTCTTTTCTCCTTTCTTTTGTTTTTGGGAACTCATTTTGAGTTGTCACCGCTCGCACTTTGTATATTGTCTCGGCTGCAGTCCCATTGACCTACTTTTGTGGTCATTCGTTGGACATTAATATATTTATCTTATCTTATACTCAAATCAAAGATAGTGACCACAATTAAGTGGTGAAGGAAATTGAGTTTGTTGTTAAGCTCTTTGTGCATGTTGTCTGCTTTAGTTAAGACCTCAAGGCAGTACTAAGTGACATCCTCTAAACCCACAGGATGGTTTTCGCTAATTCCTCTAACCCCACAAGGCATTAGTGAAATTCATGTGTCTCAGGGATTAAATGAGTTAAACCCTTTAGCCTCTCATAACATTTAACTCCTCATGCCTCTAGAGACATTGTGATTGTTATTTGATGTATTTATTGTTATTCGTTTTGGGGTGGATGATGAATATGAGTTGGTCTGGACCCAAATGAGTGTTCTCCTTATATTGATGAACATCAAGGGACACATCATCAAAGATGGTTTGAAAATGGTTTCCTAATCTTCTTGTAGAAGACCTTTAATGTTGAATAACATTGTGTGATTTGTGTTCAGATACTTCCATAACAAAGAGCATTGATTTGTATTTTTCCATTGTCTACACATATCTAGATGGGAAATTTGTTAAAGGAATTACAAAAATAAAGCTATTTCCAAGAGATGGGAGATCTGTAGCACAATTTAGGAAAAGAACAAACAAGAAATTATATTATGCCCACAAATGACAAGAAGAGGTCAATGGGACTAAAAAGTACAGCAATTTGTGATTTCTAATGAGTACTAAAAGGAATTTGAGCAACCGGAAATAAAGTATCTAAAGTTAAAACTAGGAAGCAAAAAAATAGCAATAAAATGAAGAGGATGAATCCAAACCAGTAAAGTCTATACAAGTCAATATATACAAAATCAATATGATAAGAAACAATATTGGCCAACTAAATGTGTCAAAAACCTTTTTAGCTACCATATTCACAACAAGTCGATTGTCAAGACAAAAAAGTTACTGAGGACAATCAAGTACCCTAATGATGTACAACAAGACTCGGGATCTCAATCAGACATTTTTTATATTTGTCATACTCATTTACTATAGCACATCTTTTTCTTATTATCTATTCTCCAATGAGATGAGCTACTATAGAAGAAAACGAGTTCCATTTTCAGGAAAAATTTAATAACAATTTATATCTAGCTTCCCAACTTCAATGAATTTTAATTATAGATCATGTCTCGCCTCATTGATAATTCCAAAAAGCAAGAACTGTATTCAACAGATATTATTTCAGTCATGGATTCCCTTTAGTCAATAATAGAACAGACAGGGAAAAAGGAGAATTGAGGAAGTAAAGGGAAACCTTCACAAAGACTTCATGGTAAAACAACAAAAAAAAGTAATCAGCATTATCCATTTTTCTGATTAGTGGATGATGTTTGGAAATGCAATTATAAAAGGAATACCTGTTGAAAAGTTTGCAAACAGTTCAAACATCAAATAGTATAGATCTCTACTAACCAATAAAATGTCTCTAGAAAAATACAATGATGCACATTACATCCAGTTTAGTCAAACAGCACAGCATTTTATCTGATATGCATAACTTCTTTCCGATTAATTCGTCCGTGTTAACTATTTAGCATAATTTGGCTGGGTTATTTTCAGAAATACAAATTCTGCCAATATTTGGTCCACTTCATTCAGTGTACAGGGATTATAAAATGACGTCCTTCTCCATTTAGACTAAATCTTGCTATAAAAAATTAAAATTATATGTCAAATCCCAAACTTCAAAGCTCTCTCCTACATATAGTGGATGTAAAAACTACAGTTGCCTCTCAAAGAGAGATATCTAACACTGTTATATATCATCATGTAAAATGAGATGAACAATCTGAGGATAATGAAGTACTTTCACTCAAAACAATGAGGAAAGAAGGGAGTGCAAACAAATTTTGGGAGGTAAATATTCTATGATTATGTTCTACAATTCAAAGTGGGAAAAGGGTATCATTACAAGGCGGTGATGTGATGAAGGAACAAATTACATAATAAACATAATGGTATGAGTTACGAACACATAACTGTAATGACCAAGTAAGCAGAAACATTATTATTCAATTTACATAAAGATACACCTGAGATACCAAGAGAAAACTCTTTTTTATAATATTGTGTATCATATGAACAGTTTTGACTATAGCAGCATAGAAAGATAATCATAACAAATGCTTATTTAGGATGTGCAGTGCATTTAAAGACTCTGTTCAGAGCTCTATCTTATCATATATTCTGAACTGTAATACAAACCTTTATCTTGATTCTTGACCACTACCAACAAATTAAAGATTGAGAGAATGGAAGTAAAGCACCAACCGAGATCAAGATCTCGTTCCTTGCTATACTCAACAACAAAACCATGATGTGTATCAAGAGTTGAGCCACCAACATCTGGAAACAAAACTGCAAAGCCAAAGTATTGAAGGCATAAAAATATTCTATGTTATGTTCATTTAAATGCCAATAGGGGATTTCAAAAAGAAAAGGACTAGAAGTTAGTTAGCAACATTAAGCAAGAAGGCATGGCAATGCTTAATGGTGGAAGGCAAACTAAAACTAAAAAAGTTATGGGAATCAAGTACCTGATGCCAAGGGTTTGATGAAATCAGTCATCAGTTTATTAAGCATATTGTCAAAGCCAAAATCATCTAGCACTACTCCATACTTATTCATTGTGTTTGGTCTGACAACATCGAACTTTGTAGCATCAACCCACTTCTCAAAATTCTCCACCTAAGAACTCAGAGATGAATAAGTAATGAAATTAATACTAAGGTAGATTCACAATTTTTATCAGGTCTTGAAATATGAAAGCTTGAACTAAAGCTAAACCTTAATTTGCCAATTGCAATAGTTGTACCAAGAACTTACTTCATCTATCAATAACTGACAAAATCCTTTCTGAAGCATATCAAACGTATACACCCCAGGTAAGGGTTCTGTAACAATTCTTTTAAAGCTCTCTTGTGTATTCTCCTTAACGGCATCAATAAAAGTCTGAACAAAGAGGTGATCAGGGTTCAAGGTGTATAAACCTTTATGTAGAGGCTGTGAAACACAATTAAGAGTGTCAGGAACTGTAAAAGGGTAGCTCACACTACATATATAGAATGGTTCAAATATAAATCTAACTTTAAAATTATCAGATCTACCTATTCACCCCTAGTCCAGCGAAAGGCCCAAACACTTTATATTAGAGTCTAAAGACATTGAAAACTATCTATCTTATTGTGCTGACAAGAATTCAGGACAAATGCACTCTTGCCATATGGAAGAACAATACGGGTCTGAATTTGGAGGCCAAAATCAAGGGACGTAGCAATCCTGGGGAGGCTCAAGGTTAGTATGGAGAGTGCAGTCGCCTGTGTACAGAATGTGTTTATTTATTGGTGTTAATATGAAAAGAAAGCCATTAAACCAAACTGCAATAACAAACTACCGAACTTATGAATCCAGAAGATTTTGTACAAGTATTTTGGCAAACCCAAAAAGGGCGTTATGAACCCCACCCATTTTGTTATACCCCATACCCCATATATAGTAACTCTAATAACTTGGTGTGCAATAATGCCATAATGGTAAAGGGAGGGAGATTAATATCTCAGAAGGCATCGAATGTGTTGTATAGTGCAATTTAAGGTAACAGGTCCCCAATCTCAACCTGGATATTAAAATACAGAAATAGATTATTTCCTTCAGAGTTGTTATTTTACTTCAGCTTCTCTGGCATTCGTTGCTTGTGTGTTGCTCATTTTCTTACAATTGTATCATAATGGAAATCATTGCATTAGAATCTTCTCTGGTAGCTTTTGGCATCAAGGGATATATCTATTTTTCCGGTAACCATTGTTGCTTGTCCTGTTCTTGTTTTGTGGTCTTCACTGTAGGTGTATCCACTTTGCACAATCATTTTTGCTATTAATATATCCTATTGCATAGTGCTTTCCAGTACATATCCATCGATCTATAACCTTTATCTACTCATCCCACTATCCGACAACATATTTTCAATTATTCTTCCTGTTTTTTTTGTTATCCACTTTATCAACCTAGCTCTTCCTCATATCTATTCAACGCAATAGCCACACATTGGCCATTCTTGTTGGAATCAAGAAGCAACATAGCTGAATTTGATCCAAGGCAGTCATAACCAGAAGCATCAAACCTTCCTTTCTTGCTGTATCGTATGGGATGACCATCATACTTAAGAGCCCTACTACTTTAGATTACTGATATCAAAAATATCAAAACGCATACCCTTATGGATTTTGTCCTGACAAACCAAGCAAGATTCAAAATGGTTTCATGTATCCTCTTTGAAAAAAATTATGGTGAACAACCAGAATTAGATGAGGAAGAACAGGTGCAACTTGAGTTGAAAGACATACACCACAACTGCACCAAGAACCTCCTCTCTTGGCTGAACACTTAATATCATATCAAACAAAAATACTTGCTGCCAAATAAAGTCACCGGGTAGAGTAGGCAATTTCATGAAAATACCCAAATCTGAACAACCTTGAGGGATATGCCTTTTGAACTACGGAACTTGTTACGAGCACAATGCACTTCTGTAATCCAAAGAAAAGATTGTACTTGTCATGGTCTGTTGTTATTATTGTACATATGCCTACTCAGAAATAAGGCCTGTGTTTGATTATGGAATAGTTATACAAACAGAAAACAAAATATTAAACTAAGCGTCACAGGTACACTAGTGTTGGTTGCTTGTGTATTGATAGTTTTCTTACAATTGTATCGGAGCCATCAATGGTCCATCACTATCTTATGTGGTAGCTTTTGGCATCAAAGTGTATCTACTTTTCCAGTAACTATGCAGCTTGTTTTTTCTTGTTTCATGGTTTCCATTATAGGTTGATACTCTTTTGGAAGTCGCTTACTTTGTTCTGTATTGTTCATATATTGTGTTTCATTGTGCTTTCCATTTTATATTGATCACACTATAGCCATCGTTTACTCGTTGTAATATTCAACAGGATTTTCTCACTCATTCCTTGCTTTTTCCTTTGGTTATCCACCTCACCGGATTAGCTCTTCACGGTATCTATTCAAAGCAAAAGCTACGCATAAGCCATTCCCCTAAGACTAAAGGAGCAATTTGCTGAAATTAATCCAGGGCAGTCACAAGCATCAGCCTCTTCAAGCAATGCTATCAATCTTTCACATACCCAAAATTACCAACCCTTCTTTGGTCACCACACCCTAACCAAGCACCGTCATTATAAAGAACCCCGCCACTTTAAACTGCCACTACCAAAAATTTAAAAACACGGATCTTTGTGGGAATCTCAGAAATCTAACTCGTAAAAGGTAATTGAACAACACATATCCAT